>JAPZDZ010000007.1:4558246-4581391 GCA_029783805.1 Acanthurus tennentii | reverse complement strand
ACTTGGTGCATCATTACATAGCTGTAATGTACATGTTACATTAGTCTCACTTCCTTAGACAAACCTGACCTGAGCTCTGCTGGACTCAGTGAATCATCCATCTCCATCAAACATCAGTTAGATCTCAATGTGAGCTGCTCATGAAGAAGCAGCCTGTGAATTCTGCTGCAGTGCACACACACATATGAGCTCATACACACATACAGTTTGTGTGTACTTCATATACAACAATGCATGCATGATCGCAAGTATATATTGTGATCACACTGAGCCTTACTGTCTAAAACTCAAGCAAACATTAAGCTGCATTAGTGCCTAATAATTCTGAAAAAAGAATTATTGTGTATTAGAATATCTTATTTACTGAAACGAGGCCTCTATCTTTCTGACTTTTTAAAAATCTTTTTGCATGACTCATATTTTAATGTACCTCCTTTAAATTGGACTTGTATGGAATCTTTATTTTTCAAGCTTTTATTTGTCAAAAATTGTGTTAATTTGACTTTTTTTAAAAATTTCAATTTGAATAAAAAAAGTAGCATTTCTGAGAAATTACTTTTACGATAAGAAATAAAAAGGAATAAAACTCTAAACTAATTTGGTCCCTCACTCTGTGTTTGTGTATGTGTGTGTGAGTGAGGATGTGTTTTTGTTACTTATCGGGGACCTCTTCTGGTATAAACACCAGCCTTGTCGGGACCATTACACCTCATGGGGACCGAAGCTCAGTTAATGAGGCTAAATGTCATTTTTGAGGCCTGGTGAAGGTTAGGGCGAAGGTGTGAATTGAGGTTAGGTTAAAATTAGGTTTGGGTCAGGCTTTGGGGTTCAGTTATACTCTCCAAAATGAATGGAAGTCAATACAACGTCCTGACGAGTATAACTGCTGGGTCAAAGATTAAGCACTCGTGTTTCCAGTAACTGTAAGTTTGTGCTGCCGCATGTTTGTTTTCTCTGGGTGCGTTTGAGCTTGCCGTTCATACGAGTGTATCGCCTTACTTCAGTCTACCACGTCTTCCCCGTTTCTCTTTGTCTTTACCCCATCAGAGCGCTTTGTTGATTGAGAACGTGTCAGCTGTCGTAGCTGCACTCGCCAACCGAGCGTCAGTCTTTTTCCCCCTCTTCACCAGGGTGGGGAGGGGGGAGTTGGTGCCTGAGCGTAGCTTCAGCGCAAGCTAAAACAACAAGCTCAAGACATGCAAATGTGGCTGCAGGAATCGGGAGGAGGTGTGGGGGGCGGGGGGGGGACTGCACACATTCTCTCATTTTTGCCAGTCTATCTCTTGCACAAATATGCACACTCAAACACATATGCAAACACACACACACAAGCACACACACACACACCTGTTGCACAGCCTTCGGGGTAGTGGCTGCTCTGTAAGATACTCATCTTAACCTCATCTGGTAGTAGCTTACACTGAGCCACGTTGGCATTTGACAGTCATCATTAATGTGGGAGTTTCTCTCTGCCAAAATGGAACGGCTCCTGGTTTTTTGCCCGGGGGGGGCCTGTGGTGATAGACTAACAACTGTGGCTTGCAGACTGATGGAATTGTAAGCGCCTAAACTGTCCTTTCTGAAATCCCCGTGTTTGTTTCAGACTTGACATCTTTTGACATGCTCACCGTGTATTGCTGGTAGCTGAGCAACAGAGCCACCCTTCACCTGAATTCCCTGCACACCCCCACCGATCATAAATCTTCTGCTCAAAAGCCCCCCCTCCCCCCTTCCCCTCATTTTTCCTTACATCATGTCCATGTATGTTCCTCATCCTCACCTGTAACATTTCAATTCCAGTGGCTCCACTTTGACAAGTCTGCAATTTGGGCATGGCCTCACCTGTCTTTCCCAATGCAGACGCGGTTAATGATTAAAACAGATAAAAATGTCCAGGATTTACACTACATATGGGGGGGGGGGGCAGTGATTCATGTCAGTGTGATCGAACAGGGCGAGCCAAATGTGTACATACCAAAAACGCAGAACCAGACGTGATTTTTTTTCCAAGCACAGTTGATTTTTTTATTATTATTATTTAAGAGGTTTTTGCTCACCTGTCTGTTCAATGTTGCTGTTTTAAGGCATTAAGAAAACATTCTGGCCGTTGTCAGCTCATTTTAAGAAACGTCCACTGAGCAGTAACACGCATGAAGCACTGTATTCACCCGGTGTTGCCTACTCTGCTCTGTGTTACTCTGCAAATGGCTGTCTTGTTTCTGATTGCATGTGAAAAAGTAAAGATAACCATATGACACTGAAGTCAGACTCAACATCATTAATTATAAACACGTGTCTGCCCCTATTTTTAAAACCTACGCCTTTTAGACCCTCGTCTCCATTAAAATGACCAACTACAAGAGCAGGGATTATTATTTCGTGAAGCCATGCTATTCCACTTGTCTAGAAAACACAATGTTCCTATTTTTATTTAAATACTGGTGTCAATTAAGACGACCACATTTTAATTTTGTTGCATGAGTCAGAGGAGACTAACAAGACTGTGTTCGGTTTATGTTGCTTAGTTGAAAGGAAAAGTTGTTTTGCCTTTTTGTTTGTAGGCTGAGGTAAAACAAAAAAAAAAAAATTTAAAAAAAAACAAAAAACAAGCATGTAAAAGACTTTTCATGCCACTCAGAGAGTTCACCATCATTTACTGTACGTGATGGATGGTGCGGGGTAATGGGGTGGCCGTGAGGGCTGGCTGGTACAGCGAGTGTATGATCATCACGTCCCTGTGATGTGGTTCACATACGGTCAAAGAAACACTACGATCCCTGAGCAACGGTCCGTGACCACTGGATGCGGGGAAGAGTGCTTTCCAAGTCAAATCAGCCCCTGCGTGGGGAGGACTGTTGACACTGTCACACGGAGAGACTGTTTATGCTGTAACACAGGAGGAATGGAAACACGGGGCCATGGGCTCAACCACCCTGTGAACCCTCAGCGGCAAGGTAATGCTACGTAAAAAAGAGCAGGTGAGCGACTTTATCAAGGTATTAATCTACAACTTCACGTCCACGCTGAAGCCCGGTTCGTTTTAATCTCTGATTCCCACTGCAGGGCTTGACAGGACTTGCCAGACACACTCATAATTTATTACCCTACACTCTTCCCCCCCTCAAAACTTTCAGAAAGTATTTTTGCATCATTTTGCAAACATGTCATTTGTCAACCGGGGCTGTGTGCTTTTGCTTTTGTAATGAACATGTTGAGTTGGCCCTGACAAGCCCTGTTTAGCCCCTCTGTGGCTGCTGTAGTTCGCGTTTGGGTCAGATGTCTGATGACCTTGGAGACCACAGGCCAATGAGCCTATTTGTGGCTCTCTGAATGCACGTGGACTCCGCCTCAACCCGGAAGTCTGTGAGTCCCCCGTCACACACATTTCAAAAAATTAATGCAACAGAGATTTTTTTTAATTTACTGTGTCTTGCACACACTTCTATCCAGCAGGAAAATTCTTTGTGAACTACAACTGTTTGAAATTACTGGAATTTATGAAGCATTATATAAGACTTTCTCTGTTATTTACAAAGGATTGTTGGGCCCCTTAAATTCGTACAATTCCTGTACGAAATAACGTATTAACTTAAGGAAGCCTGTCTGTAAAAATTAACAGAAAAGAAATATGTCTCTATATAATGGTCATATTTATAGAACGTTAAATGTAATCTTAAATTAACAATTTTTTTTTTTAGATAATTAAGGAAATTGTGCAAAGTATTATTTGTATATATTTATTTATCTTTCTTTTTTATTGAGCTAATATTCAAATGTTAATGTGAATGATCCTAGACGTTTTGCAGTAATGAGGTGGGGTTATTTTTATGACCGAAAGAATTGCTTCATGTGGTGACAATCATTGTGTGTTCTCAAAGCATTTCTGATGAACTCTGCTAGTGAGCCGTGACACTTGGTTACACAAAAATACAGGCCTTGTAGGAGCCCTTTTTTTTATATATGGAAAGCAGTTTCCTGCTCATGCAAAACAGGCCAGGAGGCTACGATACAACACCAACATGAAAAATGAGGAAAGAAAAATGTTTGTGACTGTGATCGTTTGTATTATTGTACTGTGTTGTCAGAATATTTAAAAAAAAACTGCTGAGGATTCCCCCAAACAACCAGCAAATTCCAATAACAGCCAAACAATTTAATAAGATACATTCAATTTCATTGTGCAACATTTGTCAATTGTTAATGCTCTAAACTCCAACTTATGACCAATGCCAATTTTTGTCTGAACGTGCGTGGAGATTCCCATGCTGTCTGTACGGCTAATTGCACTTCATTCAACGTACCTTAATCTAATAAATAAACTTCTCTCTGGAGCTCTTGCACAGGCTACATTTATAGAGAAGTGGGGAAGACAATGCTCCATGAGACACTTGCTTTTTATCAAAACATAAACGACAACACAAAAAAAAAAAGCGTACAAACATATAAAAAAAATAGCAATTAATAAGCACCCTGAAACACTAATGCAAAGGTTTTTTTTCCCCCTCTTCTCTGATTGCTTATTCATGAAGCTATACATTACCCCGTTTTGCCCAAAGACATTTGCAGAAGTGTGCAGTAAAGAATCTGAGAGGAATTGTGTTGATGGATCTGTAGCAGTCTTACATCAGTCCTTCAGTACACCTGTCCTGCAAGTTCTTTCAGACAACGAGTTTGTAGTAAAAATTGACAGACTGTTTATTCCTCGCGTGTCTTTGGTCTGAGTGTGTGTAGCGAGGAGGTGGAGGAGGAGGTGGAGGAGGAGGAGGAGGTGAGGGTCACGTACAGAACACCACAAATATGGGTCCTGGGGGCCGAGTCCTTAATAGAAAGGAGGCAACTGGAATGAAATGAAGCCACGGGGGACAGACATGGCGTCTCTCCTGTCCTCGCCGTCTCTCACTCCTTCCTCCCCTCCCCCCTACCGGATCAGCCCGTGAGGCTGACATCACAGCGCCGAGGCGGTGACTGGGTGGATGGCATCGCGGTTGGCTGTCATGCTCTTGAAGGCTAGAGGGGTGGCGATGTCACAGCTGTGGGGAGATAGAGCACTGCCACTGGCCGGCTGCCACATGGGTCCGGTCACATAGGCCGAGGTGGTGGCGCTGTACCCCATGTAGGGTGACACTTGGGTGGGAGGGTGGTAGGGAGGGATGCTGGGTGCTGTGACATAGCTGTTCACTGTGGGCAATCCATTCGGCGTCTGGAAACAAAGGAAAGGAAAAAAGCAGAATGTTAGCAGGTGAAAGTCTGGTTCAGAAGTCTGAAAGGTTCCTGCTTGGTGTAAAAAAATGATGGTCTGTGATTTTCTCTCTGTTCAGTCACGGGTAATTTTAAATTTGCAGCAGAAACATCCCTAAATCTAGTCACTTGAGAGGGGATCGAGAAGTAAGACCTCCTTTTATGGCTACATTATTTAGTGAGGTGACCCCAGCCCAGGTAGACAGCTGAGTTATAATGGGAAAAAGCTGAGCCGAGCTGTAGGAAAAAGAAAGAAAGTGAAAGGAAAAGTGATTCTGGTTGAATTATAAACAGCAGAAACTTCAATTCTTACCCCACAGCCACCACATAAAAAACCCATTTTCCCAATTCTGATGAAAGTATGAATGATCAATTATGCGCTCTCATGCCCCTGGAACATATTAAACATGTATTGAAACCATACATGCATGATTGCCCGTCCATGTCTGTGGGACTTGTTTTGTACCCAAAAAGTGGACGTTTCTCCCGGCGGCAGCGTTGATAACCCACGTCAGACGATGGGCGACAGGGAGGTTGGGGGCGCCACAAAACAGATGTCATGAGAGATTGAGAGTGAAAGGGCAGGAAGAGGGGAAATATGATAGAGAATGAGGCGTGCATAGGGTTCGGAGGATGAATGGGCTTTGCTTTTCTGGCACGGAGACAGGACTTAACTTGAGGAATTCACCAAAGCATTTCAACAGGGAGGCAGAATTTCTGTTCCTGGGTGGTCTGCGACTACCGAGAATTATTCCTAAAAATTGGGATCTTTTCTGTTTCCTTGACCCCTTTCCATTGATATGCTCAACTGGCAGAGTCACTGGTCATTTATTTCAAAATAGATATGAAAAATTATACTTCTCTCTGACATTTGTGGTGATTATAAAACATGGCTTTAGAGAGAAAACTGGTTTTGTGTGCGTATGCCTGCGCTTGTGGGTGTCTGTGGGTCTGCGTCGGGTGACTGTGGGTGTCTGAGTGGGTGTCTGTCGGTTTTTGTGGGTGTTTGTGTGTCTTCACTTGGCTCATTGATACTAAAGCTTGTTTCACAAATAGCCACGCAGGCTTTGAGCTGTGTTTTACAATAATATTTTTTAAAATCAACCAGTCTCTTTAGGCATTATTACATGTTTCACTAATAAATTGCACCATGTGTAACACACACACAACTACAGCACATACAAATTCTGACAGTACATTTATAATGTATATTGTACGCAAAGACCAACACACATACAGTGCATATACAGCTACATATTGGCAGTATAATGGGGGAGAACATCACTAACTATTGCCTAATAATATACCAGAGACATGTGTGACACAAAGCCAACGAATTCTGCAATGCTCTTTTATCAGATTGCATCAGTTCTGTAGGTGTACCTGTTAATTTGTCCACCCCTCCTTCAGCAACTATTATTATAGTATAAATATTCTTAAAACACACTACATATATATGTGTGTGTCTTTCAATTTAGAAGCTTGTGTGATTCAATATTTAAATATATAAAAATAAATGAACGTAGGCTACATATTTTTTTTTAAAAATGGCTTAATAATTTAAAAAAAAAATAATAAGAGAGTTAAGGTCCATTTTCTTCACTCTTGTCGCTCAAATTATTTAATATAAAATATCTAAATAAAAGTTCCACTTGCGTCTGTGTTTTGATGCTTTTTCAAACTCGCGGCTGTTTAACACGAGTGAACCCATTTCAATAGGCCAAATGAATAATTGGCTAAAAAACACTGACGCCCTTTGGCGGATTAACCTCGTCACGATCTGATGACTCCGTTTATATGTTAAATAAATTATTGAACTTTTAAATATTTAAACGTACTTTTTTTCTACGGCGAAACAAAATATTAATTAGACAATTTATATATTTTCATGAACAGGGAGTTTCAGCGGCGGTTTCGACTGTTTTTTTAAACATGAGTCAGCGGCGAGCCGCCGCGCGCACAGAGCTCGTGACCTTAAATCAGTTTTAACGATGCTCTTCTTCTTCGTCGTCTTCTTTCCATTCTTCTTCTTTCTCTTTTTCATCTTCGTTTTCCTCTGCCTTTGTCTTCTTCTTCTTCGTCTTCTCCTTTGTCTTCTCTTCCTCTTCCCTTTTTCCTTCAATTTCTTTTGCTTCTTCCTCCAGAAAAAAAAAACCTGAGAGTCCCATGGGTGCATCTGCCCTCCAAACAGGCCACGGCACTAACCGCAGCCTCTGGCCTTGTACACAAACGACTCAGATTTGACAAAAATAAAAATGACCTTTGGACGTTTTCAGCGTCCCTTTTTGAATTAGCCTTACTCTGCACTAACAGTCAGTCGTCAGGAAAACATAAAAATAAGGCCTTTAGCTGTAAGAAAAATGTGGAAAAAATATGGCCAAAAAAAGAGAGAAAAAAAAGATGAATTGCAGTAGAAAAACTTCGGGTTCTTTAGGCCACCATTTCAACACTGCTTGCATGACATCCCCTCTGTTTTACTGTGTCTCTCACCAACACAAACACAGATCTATTTAACATCAGATCTCAGCAGGCTGCAATGGCTGCCTGCATAAAGTCTGAGCGTCAAAGGCACGGTTAATCCTCTCAGTCGTTTAGTGGAACAGTCCTCGCTTCACCATTCTTTGTTTTTCATGCAGTAAACTGCGTAATTTATAGAGTTGTTATTTTCTGCATTTAATGGCTCACTTCTGTTTTTGTACAGTTGGTTTGCTAACCGCTCAGACAGTTTAGTTGGTCCACTTTAACATCTGAATGCTCCTTTAATCTCACAGCATCGGTCCTGTTTTCTGCCTAATGAGTATGAAAGCTCCCCTCCCGTGATAAAATGGCAAAATAAATTATTCGGAATGATTTTTATTTTTATTTTATTTATTTATTTGTTATTTAGTCTGTAGCCCAACTATACAGTCGCGCGCCCTGTCAAAATAAGAGACAAAAAAACACGCCCACGCGCACACATGGTGTCATCTTAGCCTTTCATTAGACTCTAGAAAACCAAAAAAACATAAACTTATCCAACAAAAACTTACAAAAAATATTTCTGGATAGAAAAATAGAGAAATATGACTAGAAATGTAAATTAAGAGATTATCATAAATATTGTTTTTACGTCTTAGACGTAGAGCGAATCCTTCCCCTTTAAAAATATGAAAACATCAAATAGCCTGTTTTTATATAGTTGTGTGTAATGTGTAATAATCGGTGTCGTTGGATGGGTTCATCTCGGTTCTCCTTTATTTTGAACATAGATATTTCACATATATTTGACAACTCAATGCACAATAATTATCCGAAAATTTAGACCTGTACGACGGTGGTTTAAGACAAAATATCTACCTGTCAGACACACTTGGTGGATTTTTCTCGCAATAAACCCGAATAAGACAAATTATTCAGCGGTCAGTGATTCTCCTTTCCATGCAGTTTAATGCCCTGCATGGACTGCAGCACCAAACCAACCCATCAAAATACTAAAGGCCTGTGCCAGGATAATTCACCAGAAAACCGAAAACAGACTAGTTTTCTGACTCTTTTTATGGATCTTACTAGTTTCCAAGTGTTAAGCACGCTACACTTATTTTCAAAAACCCTACATACCAAGCTGGAAAACAAGAATTAAGAGAATAACTAGGCTATCCAGAACACTTTGACCTAATAATTATTAAATAATTTACACTCAGCTGATTCATAAAAGCAGTGACCATACAGCAGGCCCCACAGGAAGTGCACCTTATGAAGCCAAAATAAAAAATAATAAGATTTTCATTAAAATGCACCATTACCAGCAAGCCAACAGAAGGAGCGCATTAATGCTGTGAAAGGGAAACGTCCAAGCCACATAATTATTATTATAAAATAGCCTAAACTTCAGTTAGATTAATAGCCTGATTGCCAGGAGTTTGGATAGACTCCTTTCACCAATGTTGCATTTTAGGTTGCAAAAAAAAAATGAGAGGTGTCCATTTTTTACTTTTACCTGTGTGTATTTTGCTTCTGGTTCTAAATGCGGTTTATCCATGCCATTGACTAGTGGAGAGCTTGCTGGTGGGAAATTAGTCCTGTTTATAGCGCTCCATTCCTCTAGTTTGGTGCTGGAAAAGGATGGACTGTCACTAACTGGGGGGGCAAAAGAGAAAGAGAGAAGAGAAGAGAGGAAAGTCAGAGAGGAGTGTTAAAGATTATGGGAAAAGACACGCACAGGCCCGCTGCTTCTCATGCATCCATCAGGCGCAGGTTAGCCAGGTTGCATAAGACAATGAACCCTGTGACATTTTGCACTAAAGCGCGATTATTTGTCTTTCTACGCACCAGCAGCTCAAATGTCAAAGTGCGTAAAGTTTGCAGTAAATGTGTATATTTTTTGATAATTAAAACAAAAATATTAGTTTTAGTAGCTGGCACAAAATGCACTTCTTCATATATTGGAGCTTTTTTTTCTTTCTAATTCTCTGCAAGTGAAATTTTATCTTGTTTTTTTTTTTATTTCAGATGTTATCTTATTAGAGTAAATTTCTTCGACTATTAACCAATAAACGTGATCAAGCTTTTGCTTTTTCTCTTCAGTATTTTGAATGAGAGCATTAAACAGTGAAATTGTCTGCCATATTTTTTTTTCCACGTGCCCTAAAATGGCCTGACCGTGTTTAGACTGAAAAGTTTTGATTCCTCCTGAGGATCAGAATGAGGCCCAGTAGAAGATTTGCAGAAATGAGGCGACTCTCTGGTGGGTCAGAGACATTTTAGCCCACCAAAGCGTCTTCCTGTCGGAGGCAAATTAGATTTACTTTCACCGTCTCCCTCCTTTTCGTGACTGATGGATACTGAACTCCCAACGTTTACACAGGGAAAAGGCAACCCCAACAAAGTTATAACTCGATAAGGCGCTTTTTTTTAAAGTAAGCGCTTCCTAGCCTGCATGTCGAAATTGTATTTTTTGGCGTAAATAAATTCGCCCACAGCAATTAAATACAGCCTTTTCATTTAAGAAAATGTGTGTGTGCCCGCATGCGTGACAAATTAAATATAACATTGAATTAAAAAAAACTATTAGTTTTCCATATGAAGACTTGATCTTGATCTCTATTTATTATCTGCTATTTTTAATAAAGTCCCAAATATTTTTTAAAAAATAATCTGACCGGTGAAATCACTGAGCTCTTAACTCACCAAATGTTCAGCAAAGCGTAGTATTCAAAAACCTGCCACCAACATCTGCTAATAATTTGGAAATGCACAAATTGTTTGTAAAGGTAGCCTTCCAAAAACACACTCCTCCCCATGTGATTTCGGATATCTGCGTTGCATTTGTCTTGTTTGGACTGCCCGAGTTCGGTTTTTCTCATGGCGGCTGGAAGTGGAGAGGAGCTGGGGCGTGTTTCTGCATGGCACCCATGAATCCTGACAGCAGGACGGCTTGCAATGGACTGACAACACTTCCCTTCCTGCCACTGGAAAACAAGCTCTCAAAAAAAAAATCCCTTTCACAACACGGAGCCGACCATTAACACTGATTTATGTCGGATCCTGTTTCACTGTTTCCAAAACAGTTGTAGCCGTGGACTCTGAGCCAAACATATCTGGGCCTACCTGCATGTGACACATATACGACAAAACATAACACACGCAGCAGAAGCATATCTTAATGTGAGCTGGCTCTTTTATGCCCGAATCACGGTTAAACCTGCTCACTGACTGCGCGGCCCACTGCACAAAATGTCTGGCTCCGAGTCATGGCAAACTTTCAGCACACCTCATTTTGATGCACTTCATCTCACCGCCTTTCCCTCCGCTGTCCCTCTAATATTCCACATCCGCCACTTAATTATTACTGCAAGCCGGACCATCTGTTTCTGAACTAACCTGCCTCGCTTTTCAAATCAATATCAGCAGGCAGGTCAAATGGCATTTAAGCTCTCACTCTCTTTCTCCCCATAGAGGCCTGTGAGTTTTTAATGTCCCAATACTCACTTTCGCAGGCATATAAAAAGCATTAGAGTAACTCAAAGGGGAAAATAAATCCACCTTTCTCTGTCAAACACGCACACACATTCGCACTCTTGCGCGCTAAACCCCTTCAAAAGTTGTTTAAATGTAGTGCAATAAACAAATGCAACCGCCCTCCATGCAGCCATGCTTACTTTGTTGCTCTGTAATAGACCGTATCCCCAGAATATCTGTTACAGAGTGCGAGGAAGGCCATATCCTGTGCATGGCCATGTGTCCGGGAAGGGTGGGCATGCCAGGGGGAGTGGGCACTTTGGATGTCGGGTATGAGTATAAGTGGTTGTAGGGTAACGTTGGTTGTGGCGGTGGGTGAGGCGCCTGCTTCCCCGACTCGTACTGGCTCTGCTGGGACAGATTTCCGATCTTGTTGCGCAGGATCCGACTTATGGAGCTAACGGAGGGCAGATTGAACTTGTCACAAACCCCGTCGGCGAGTAGCCTGTCCCGGATCTCCCAGGCAAAAATCCCCGGGTCTCTCTGCTTGTATGTCCGTATGTGCTTGACCACGGTGGGTGTGGTGACCCGCGGCTTGCTGCCTCCGATGGCCCCCGGGAGGATGGAGCCGGTCTCGTTGTAACGGGCCAGGATCTTGCTGACGCAGCCGTGGGAGACGCGCAGCTGCCTGCTAATGTCACAGGGTCGAATCCCGAGCTGGGCCAGCTCTACTATCCTGAGCCGGATGGCGTTGGGGAGCGGCCTGCCGTTCACGAATACACCGCCGAGTTGGTTCACCTCACCGAAGGCTGGCTCTGGTGTCAAAAAACAAACACACAAAAAGGGCAGAGCAATGAGACAGAGATTAGGTAACCAAACCAAGGCCCCACAACAGACAGTCTTATCCCGGGTTAAACCACGTAGCCTTTATATAAGGTCAAATATTTCAAACACATGCTATGCAAATGTGTTACCGTTTGAACTGTGTTTATTCTATATTTATTAATTTCTTTTTGTCATTTTTTGAGCACTGTGTAACCAAAACTCTACAATGTGCCTTAATAGTTGATTTAAAAGCAAATATAACAGACAAAAGGCGCATCTGTTTAAACTTCACGTGTTTTCGACAAAAAATATGTTCACTTTAAAATACCAATTTATCGCTTTGAGTTATGTTGGCTGTAATGTTTGGGTTTAAAAGTACCAACCAATCGCAGACTGATAGCTCTCGTGCAAGCAGGCTAAACTTCACGCGGATGTCCAGCGCTCAGTGCCAAAACTCATGCGTAACTGACACATGTAATAACTCGATCTCCTGGCTTCCCCCAGCTGGATTAACAGCTAAACCGACCGGCCAAAAAACATCACACAGAGACAATATCTCGCTATATTTTTTCCCACCTGGTCGCGACCGTTCGCTGCATCCTTGACAAGGAGGGGGAAAAAATCCGATCCAACATTGAACTCACCCATCGTGTTAAAGCCGCAAATGAAGAATACGGTGTCCGCTTCGTGGCTCCTGCGTGGATCCTGCTCCGCGTCCAGCGTGTCGAACGTCCAAAACCGCGTCCAAGAAAATCTTCTTGTGCGATCAGGAACAAGAGGGACAAAATTCTCGATCTGTTTCCTGACGGCGCAGGAGACAGGCTTACATTTCAATCTGTTGAAATCAGGAGGCTGGACTTCCAACGCTTCTCCCCAGCTCATTTGCTCGGCTCTCCAATAGGCTCTCGAGTTTACTCAGAGCTGCGTCGCTGTTGGTCTAAAACTTTGACATGACAACTCCACAGAGACCCCCCCTCCCCCTCCCCCAGTCCTCCTCCTTGTCTGCTGTCTCCCATCAGAAAGTAAAGCTGGGGATATACCACCATGAATGCGTTTGTTATTGAGACAGATAGGGTGAGTATACTACGATATCAAGATTTTAGATCACATCTTCAGCTGCTCAGCGGCGATAAGGCGCTAAATAAAAAAGGATGCGTAAAATGCTCCAGTACATGACCATCACAAGGAAGCATCACCTGAAAAAAGTAGATTTATTTTCATGAAAACGCACACACTTTTGCAATTAGACCCCCGTATATTATTCATTTAATCTCTCAGTTTTGTTTTAAGAAGAAAGATTAAACGTTTAGATTTAAACTTAAATAAAGTTCAAGTTCTTTTAAGAAAACAAAAAGGTGAAAACCCCGTTTTTGGGGTGATTTTGCGCACCACTGCACAAGCCTTCATCTCAACCTTTTTAATAAATGGCAGCATTAAGGAAATGGGAGGAAATGAATGACTGGTTTTGACTAATGTAACTGGCTGGTTGATGTTTGTAAATTGTTCCGAATTATCCCACTTTTCCCCTCATTTGTCGCCCATGTTTTGCGCTTATTTACGCATAAGGCATCGACTGCTACACTTTGTAAAACACGCCAAAAAACAAACCTTTCACGGGGATCATGTTTTGCTGGAAATGAGGCGATCAAGAAGCGAACATGTTTAACCTTTGAGAGGAATCTGTCTGGTCGTGTAGTTTGAGAGTAAACGTCCACCGGATTTTTTAAATGCCGATTCTAAATAAAAAATGTGTCTGATTTATTTAGTTATATAACGAACGTTGTACTTTAAAGTGTTACATTAAATCAATAGCATGCACTTTTCTAGTTTATACCTTGGATTAATTCAAGGTATAAAATCGTGCAGGCCAAATGTTGCCCTTTTCACAAAAATGTACTGTAAGCTTTGACGCATTAAGAGCTTTTCTATAATAAAGAAATTGCCCTTTTTAATGGCTTTAACCTTCACATAATTTCCCTTAAGACTCAAAGCTTGCAGACCAATATCTTCAAGAGGAATATTTCTCTATGTACTACCTTCTCGTGCTTGCACTCGCTGTGCAGAAACCCCGCTTGCAAGCAATAAGAGAGATTTGCTTCTCGACAGGAGAAACAAACACACGCTATAACTCTGCGCCTTCACTCTCTCCCCATTTTGACACATGCTTTGGGTTTTCTTGTGTCATATTTTAAAAAAGGCCACGGCGCTTGACTGACCTTCATCTCTGCGCAACCTAAAGGGATCAACGTACATGTAAACATCAAACGGGGCTCAAACGCGGCCGTGCAATTAGGAATACAGTTAACCTCTGCTGACATAAAACACCGGAGTGTCTGCGAGAGGCCAACATGTACACAAAGTATTATTCGGTATTTGTTTTAGCATGAACAGCTCGGTGGGCCGGATGCCGGAGAGGAAACGTTTTTGTTTTTAATTTTACCACCTTTAAAGAGTTGCACAAATCTCGAAAAATTACACAGATTACAGCGCGCACTTTAACGCAAGTCAGTTGAAAAGGGAAGCAAAAATTAACACTTTTCTGGAGAAATTTTAGTTGACTTGAAGGGTTATTTACCTTAAAACGACCAACAGGGGGTTTTAGTTTATTCTTTTTTTTAAATTTACCTCCGCATCACCGCTTGGGCCCCCACCTGCCCACACTGCACAGCTCCCAGGCCACTAATGCGTCAAGGATAATGTTTACCGTGGGGGGAAACGTGCTCAACTTGTTTCCATTGAGGTTCCTCCGGTGGCTGAAATAACAAAAGGTCAGTGGTGAGGGATCAAAGGTCTCAGCAAAACTGCTCCATCGTCAGCATTTTGAGACTGAGCGGACACCTTCCTCCCGTTTTTTTTTTTCTAAATTTTGTGGTTTGATGAATGTCCGCCCGAAGATGCAGCCACGTGACTGGTTTTAATAGGGTATTTGTTTATCTAATTAACATAATACAACTACCGGATAATATATAAATTTTATTACTTTAAATATTTTAATTGCAGATAATTGGAAGCTTTTAAAAAAATGCACTTAATTAATATATTTACTTAACTCCAGCTTGCGCCATTGCTTATTATTATTGTTGCTATAATTATAATTATAATTATAATTATAGTAATAATTATTATTATTATTATTATTACAACTTACATTTAAAGCGCATATTCATGGTTGTCAATAATGATTTCCAGACTCCACATGGCTGTCAAATGTCTGCACAGCTCACAAGCTTAAACTCCACCATGTCGAATTGAATTGTTGAAACCGCCTGTGACGGAAACGCATCACTTGTCAGACAAATTGTGTAACGACGGACTGAAAGCTTCGACCGTCGCTCTCTGCAGGAGACAGAACGACTTATTGCCTCTTTTCATACTGTTTCTCTGGAGGATTATCCTCCTATATACATATAGGGCTGTGTGTCAGTGGGCCTTTGCATAATAATGATCATATTTGCTGTAGATGTTTTAAGATACAGGCCCAAAACCAAAATGCTGTTTTTTTTAAAGCGTGGATAATAAAAATAAATATATTTTGTTTGTACGCAGCAGGCAGATCTTTGTGTGATCGGGTGTTTTGCACGGTGTCTGATGCTGTTACGGTTTTAGCAGAGTTTACAGTGCTACAGTCTCAATACGGCTCCATAATCTATAATTTAATGCTTGAGTGATATGTTAACACCTCCAACTTGTTTGCAGCAAAGTGACCTGCAGCGTCTGTGGAGCCTCCCTCCATTACAGGGTTTCTCCTCAGGTTTTCCCGTCAAAAATATACCTCTCCCCCCTTCAAAAATCATGTTTATATTTTAAATGTGTGTTAGAATTAAAAGTATACACTCAAACCCGCACTGCAGGATAATGAAATCTCATTTAATATGGACTTATTCGACTTTTTTGTTATTTTGAGTGGCCAGATATGAATAAACCTATGAGATAGCGTATGTTTTGCATCAAAAGAGTCATAATTCACTTAATTATCCCAAAATAATTGCCTTGTTTGTCTCTTTTGCTTGCAGATTTGTTCTTGTACTCAGGCTACCTTATGTGGACTCAGCCCTCGTCCCAGCTGGACCGTGGCGTTGCTGTGCAATACTGGCTGATCTTGCGCCTGTTTATATCACAGCTTTCTTTCATGTCAAAGTGTTTGCTTTGGTCATAATTGATTTCACGGGCCGAGCAGGTCCATATTGACTCAAGATGATGGAACAAGCATGTGGCTCAAAGATATTTTTGTGCTACTTCAATCCGTCCTTTTATTGCATTAAAATGATTTTTTGTTCCAAATGATTAAAAAAAATGAGGAGATGATTTGCAACAGGAGGAAGAGCAGTAAAACTAAAAGGAATTCATCAACATTTCAGGCTGATAGCTTTTATCAGGTAAGCTTGTCATTACTAACATGTGTTTATCGAGTAAAAAACACATCTTTCTTCTCGTTCGTCTTCATAACCGTAATGATCAGCGGCTGGACTTCACGCATTTCATCCTCTGTGACATAAAAAACACACAACTCGAGGATTTAACTTTTCGAAAATTAAAATCATGTTCAGCCGTTTTAAAGAAAAATCCCTGATCTTTCGCCTCAATGTCAAATATCCAAATTTTCTGATCACGCAGCAGCTCCACACTTTTATGTCTGTCTTAGGCCTCAAATATGTGAACAGATGAGAGAAAACAACTCTGCCAAAAAAGTCTGCCAACTGAGTTTGTTGACATCTACATGGTGTACAGCAATAAACTGTGATGACAGCCACTCCCACCTCAAATATCTCCTTCATGTGAGAGCAGAGTAACTTAACCACCTTTTGTTTTTTATTTTCAACAAGTGAAGACTTGAGGGACTCTTTTTTTTCCTCGGCAGTTGTCACAACAATGAGGAAGATGCAGTGCAGCGCCAGATATGACAAATACCTGATCTGACTTTTTCACATCAAACACAATCAGAAACAGGCGCGTTGTTTCGGGATTTCGATTGAGTTTGATCGAAAAAGTATAAAAAACGGTCTGTAGTCCATAAATCTAAACAATTTCTGTTGTTATAGCGGATCCATGTTTCTTTTTCTCCTCAGTGGAAACAGGTAGGCCCTTTAATCTTGCGTTAGTCTAAATAAAAAATCTCCATGGACTAAAACAGTTTAAAATCAAGCGTTAGCCTAATTTATAGCTTATGTCCTACTTGAGCGACTATTTGTATATTTGAGCTCACTGAAATTAATCTCAGTCTCATAAATCATGGTCATCTTTACACCATCAGTGACAGAATTCATGCAAAACTGCGACGAACTAAAAAATATTAAAACTTGGTCTTTTTTTAAAAAAAAAAAAATCTGGGGTTGAAAGATAATTTGACGCTTGATGGATCGATCGGTCAGAATAAAAAGTTTGAAGCGTGAAAATATTTTCGGATTTATTGTTTCGATTCACGTTTGTTTTTTTTAAATCGTCAGGTGTATTTATTTCCTGTGTAGAGCGATCCTCCCTCTATCAGGTATCAATCACCTTCACGTTTCATCAAACGATCCAACGAGCCTACAATCCGATCAGAGGCAGGTCAAATATATTGACTATTATCTTAATTTCTCCGATTAGACCTTTATCTTTATATCTCAGAGCTGCAAGAAGTTGATTAGAAGACTTGAAGACAAAGATATTAATTGACAGACGTCAGAACAGATCAGTTTCAAAGTCCCGCATATTCAGCTTCATCGTCATCATGCAGCACAAAATCAAAAAACACGAGCAATCAGTGAATGAAACATAATGTCACAAGGAAAAAAATTAGTAAATGACATAATAAATTAATATTTTTAAAGGTTAAAATGGCTCCATTGTGTGCCAACGTGGTCAGAACTTTTGACTTTCCGAATAAAAGGCTAATCGGTTGTATTATTGTTGAAAATAACATTTTCGATTCAAAGATCGATTTTGACTGCTCAACGGGTGAGAAAAAGAAATAAAAGCGGTAATTTAAGCTGTATTTAATATTTTCAAAGCGTCACATAGTATCTATTATTATTATTATTATTATTATTATTATTATTATTATTGCTGTTGTTGATTTTTTTTTTTTATTAACAGCGGTGCAGACTAATTTTTCTTCCAGCGACTTGTGTTTGTCGTAATCAGGTTTAAATAAAAAATTAACGCGGGTGGATCTGACATCATGTATGACTTTGTATCAGTGGACCTGAACACCAGGAAGAACTTCTACTATCGAGAGGTAACTGGAGATGAGCTGAGACGCGTTGGCTGTAATCCGTTAAGTTGAGTCTTCTCTGTGGTCCAGATATTTTAGTCTGACACTGATCCCCAGAGCCGCTGTGCTGCTCATTTTCTCCGTGGAGAAACCTGCAGAGCGGTGGAAGAAAATGTTCCCAGGTCCTGGTTTTCTGTTCCAAGTCGGATCCTGTGGGAAATCCTAGTCACCACTAATAGGTTATTATGGGGACGTGCAGTGATTTCTTGTTTCGCAGAGGGGTTGGAGATCTGTCATCTCACACTAACTGTCCCCAAAGTGACTGACATCAGCAATAAGATACACACGTGCGGGGGGTTTAAGCTATAGTATGCGCGCGCCTGTGTATGTATGTGTGTGTATGTGTGTGTTTGCTGCTTTCAGAAGTAAGGCCCAAGCAGTTTGTCACCCAAACGCGCCACTAATCCGAGTCATTACGGCGGAGAGGGGAGCGGCGAGCCTCCAGCTGTTTGATACAAATAAGATGGGACTATATGGAGCTTTAATGTGCGGAGGCTGCTGCTTTTTAGGGAGATGCTATATAAATCGGGCGCCTTTAAAATAACCCGCACTGATGACTCTAACCTTTGCAGCCCAAAATGGCAGTGACACCATTAAAGTCTTTCTGCAGGTTAGCACTTCTCCCGGGCTGAGTGGCCCGGTAACTTTAGTGCGGCCTTAATGAGGACGAACGCGGGTTAACGACGTATGTAGTCGTGTTTCAGAGGCCAGGCCCGGGTTTCAGCAGAAGGACAAAAAGAAACAATATTTACGACACTTTTAAGCATACATCACTTTGACATCTGTTCGTCTGGCACCTGGCATCCATTAGTATTAAATATTTCATTCCGCCCTAATTTGGAGCGCTCTTTGTCCCGAACCAAGGACACTGGGAAAAATGGAGAGCTGTACCTTTAGTGCGCCTTTACGCGGCGTTTCTTTTGTGCAGAAAAGTGCAAATGGGGTGTTGATGCAGACCACACCGCCGCGTTATGCGCCAGGACCGAGGAATCGTTGAGTCATACCTGGATTGGAGTTATATTAAATTTCCTCATCCATTAAGATCTCTGCATACAAGCAGAAAAACACTCCCGCAATTAGTCAGTTTGTGGCACACGAGCGTCTGATTTTTTTTCTTTTTTTAAACACAATTTCATTGAATTGCTAAACTGAACTGAGAGCTCATAACCTCAAACAAACAGAGGTCGTGGAGTCAGATGGATCATGTCGGTGGTAATTGTAAAAGACGCGAGACCTCTGATATGTTTGTTATTCAATTAATCATCATATTACCTGCCAGGAAAAAATAAACCAATAAAAATAAGAATAATGGAAATTAAAATAACTTTCCTCCTGTTTTTCTTTCTTCTAAGTAGCCCGGTGACCTTTTGCTTAGTTCTTAGTGATGTAATTCTTTCTGTCTGATGAACATGAGGACAGCTCACGGGATTAAAGCAGCACTGAGGCCTAAACGCTGCAGGGTGACGCTCCCAGCATGCAAAAGGCGTGAGACTGATGCGTTTCATTGCAAAAGTAATGACAAGTTGCATGTTAGTGGAATCTGAAGCAGAACATTTTGGCAGGAGGATGCAGTGAGGTGAGATGGTTTTACTGCAAGAATGTAGTGCGAACAGCCGAACAGCGGGGAAACCCCGGTGCTAGTTGAGCAACAGATGCTTTTAAATCAGACAACTGGATTAAAAAATATGTGCAGTTGATTTCCTAAAAATTCCGAGCAACTTCTTTTACTTTTTGGTTGCCGTCTGTGTTGGTCAGACTCTCTTCAGAGGGCCGCTGATGCTTTTGCATCCCATTGTGACCGGACAGCCTGTTTATTACAAATTCCAGTGGCGCCATCTAGTGGACATTCAAAAATCAAACGTCTGCGCTCATTTGGCAACTCCTCTTTTTTTTCTTTGACAGCTTTAGATACTTCTTCGATCAAAAATGTCCATACTCCTCCTGTCTGATGACAACAACGAATCTCTAAATTTTGTGATTGCTTCTTTAAATAAAACTGGAAAAATAAGAATTATTCAGTCATTTGAAGAGATTCTCATTCTTCCTTAAGTTATTTAACACTTGTAAAATCCTCTTCAATTAACCGGAAAATACTTATCGTCACATAGCTGATAACATGTCTGTTTGTCTGAGCCCATGAAAAGTTTATATAATGATCATGTATAATGTGATGCCTTGTTTAGATTAATTACAGACTAGATTAAATAAATAGGTTCTAAAAAAGCTCCACCTTAAACATCTACAGCTGTGAAACGCAATATAAACATTAAAAGAGCAGTAATATGAACCCAGAAACATTATTTAGTGCTAGAACATAAACAGTGACTGGCAGGGACCCTCTTTCTGAAAATCCAGTAGCCTATTTTTACTTTTGATTCTGGCGCCCCCTGTGGACAACAGTGGTATGCGTGTTGTACCTGTTTGCAGGATGCAAGATGAGTTAATGTATTTATAGCGATTAATATCTCTAATGTGATGAGGTTGAAACATTCTTGAAAAGTTGTTAGTAACGTTAATGTTGATGCACCAAGGTCCCATACGGGCAAAACCCACTGATTCTGTTGCATCTTAGTTTTGTTAAGCTTAAGCTGAAGTTATTAACATTCCCAAGTGCTGTTGTGTCTCCAAATTAATAAATCAAGAGCGAATTTTAGCTCTGTAGCAAAGCTGGAATAAATACAAAATGTATATTGAAGCAGCGACAATAGTAAAGTCCTGTATTTATTTGATATATTTATTGAAATAACAGTTTCAAAACAGGACTTTTACAGGTGGCACAGCATCTTTACAGTTTAGTATTAGTACTTTTCTTTAAATAAAGGATCTGGATACTTCCTCCACCACATTGCTCATCATATAAAGGTTAATGTGAACTGAAGCCCCCACTTAGTTTGTGGTAGGTTGGTAAGAGATGGAGGGTTAACATGGAGTCTTTCTGTCAGTTTTCATCAGTTTGTCCTGCAGAGGGCGCCCGAGTATTACACATGTCCAACAGGTCAGTCATAGGAGTGACTGACTTGGTGCTCAGCAGCTGGAGGTCTTGTGTTAAGGAAATGAGAGTAAACACTTCTGTTGTTTCCTAAAGACGGATTTGTACAGAGATTGGTAGCCGGATAATATCTCCATATTATTTATAATATGGAGAGAATCTGTTTAATGTTTGAGGATGCAAAAAGAGAGGTTGTTGTAGCATTTTTGCTACATTTGTTACTCCAAGAACTGTTATATTTAATGATCACTGTCTCTTCTGTTGCAGAAGTTCAACACTGAGCATCAACTTAGTATCCAAAAGAGACATTCTGATGTAAGTAAAATCACCTGTGTTTATTACAAAGCACCATGCTGACATATTATTATATATTGTTGACATTATAAATACGTTAATAGAATGGGTGGATCTTTGTAAAATACACACTATATACTTATATATTTTGATTTCTGTCAACCTCTTTGGTTTAGTAAATGTTTGTTTTAAAGTTTTGTTGTTTTCTTCATAGTTTAGTCTGCAACATGAACTTACTGGGACTCAGATCGGCTCTGATTGGCTGTGACGATGGCAGGTGTGGGAACCATACGACTCAAAAGTAGGTAGTTTCATTATTATTACTTTGGAAGAGAATCTCTGAAAATATTTCATCACTGTGTTTAAACAGAGCAACAACTGTTGATTGTAGTGTTTGTTAGTACTTTAATCAAATACAATTCAAGTTTGCACTTTCTGTTTCTATGCTTTATACTTACACTTCATCACATTACAGGGAATTCATTTTTGCTCCATTATAATTGTTTCATAACTTGAGTTACTTTGCAGATTCATAATTATAAAATAATACAATCAATAAAAATACATTTTACTGCAATATTATACATTTTGATTTATTGATCCCTTCACGGAAATTTAAAAGTTACTCAGCAGATAGTAGCAAGTCTATTTTTATAAAAATACTTTTGTACTATTTAAGTGTTTCTACTTGTACTTAAGTGCAAGATCTGAGTATTTCTTGCATCCTATTATTTTAGTAATCAAGATAAAATGTCATTAACTTATTTTGTAACTTGCACAGAACTTAATGTGAACATTGTGTCTTTCTCTTCAGTTAAATACTAAAACATTAAAAATATGGTTTCTTCAAGTCAAACTGATCTGAAATTAAGAGCATTTGAAGTAATATCAGGGCACAACGGGACTGACAAATCAAGAAACATAACTGAGCTTTTGACCCTTCAATGACAGTAGAGTCCCCCTGAGATATCAAATAATTTTAAATATTTTAAATTAAAATCTTAAAAATTTGCTTTATAATCCATTTCTCTCTTTGTGACCTTTTTTCAAAGTGACTTTTCTTTGATTTGTATGTTTAAACACATTTTTTGTTAATGACGTCAGAACTTTACCTTTGTTTTTTTTCCCCACTTTTCCCTGTTTTGTAGCTCCTTTCATGAAAATCCCATCAGCACACACTAGTTTTGTGCTCTAAAGCACCGTTTAAACAAACCCGACTGTTTTGGTCTCACTTTCTCTGAGCACCACACACACGCACACACACACACACACACACACACACACACACACACACACACACACACACACACACACAGCTGCTTCACGATCAAGCAGCCTCACAGGACCCCAGTTTACTGCAGGGAGAGTGATGTGGCTGCCAAGTAATTATCCCCCGTAGCCCCTCTCCAAAATGCTAATGGTATTTACAGGACTGGCAGAGGAGAGAGGACACCAGCGGCAGGTGCAGCTGCTGAGCCATCATGCTACACTGACGAGTAACAGAGGCGTCATTGTCAGTCAGACTGATCTCAGATAAACGTCCTCGGCTTTATCTTTGAATCATAACTAAACTGCAAGCTCACAGTTTGAGCCTCTACATGGACAGCTC
>JAPZDZ010000007.1:4503951-4515738 GCA_029783805.1 Acanthurus tennentii | reverse complement strand
CTGCTGCGTTCGACACTGTGACTTGTTTATAAAAGGCTTTTGTGTAGAGCTGTAACTTAGCAAGTGGCTCGAGCAGTAATTCAAATATTTTTTTTTTGTTATGAGTGAACCTCTGGGCCCTCGTTCTTAATAAATGAAATACACAGTTATCCAGTAATATTTTTGATTGGACAAGAGTATATATTTATTTTTTAAAAGCTGGTTTGAAATTCAAGTTGAACTGTTCAGCAGAGGAAAAAGTCCTGAAGCCTGAACCTGCCAAAGTGTATCGTGACCATGATGTTTTACAATGAGGGGGTTACAAACACAAATGTATCACTTTTCTAGATTAAAAGTGTATAAATATGACTTAAAATAAGAGCACAGATTATTAAAAAATCAGATCTGTTGGTGCAACAAAGGCATCTTCATTCTAGGTACCCAAACACAATGATCAACAATAATATGTAAGAAATAAATGTTGATATTTTGTTGAAAAAACATGCGATAATATAACAGAAATATTACATACCTCTCACTGTTTTCATTCATTTCCATTCTTGCTTTGTCGAGGTAGTGATGCACCTTAAGCTTGGCTGTCATCTGTCATTAAAAAGAAAATTCAGTACATGTAAGTCATGGTTGAAGGCTCTCCTCACCTCCCTACACTCTTATTTTAAGTGTATTTCACCCACCCCCCACCCCCCACCCCAAAAAAAGGGACAAAACATGTTAAACAAAGTTAAAGAGGAATTTAACTGAGAGCATTATTTTTACAAGTACCTTAAAATCAAACTAGAGTATATTAATTTAGTGAATGCCCTTGCTTACCAAGGCTTTCTTTTTGAGACAGTTTTTTAAAATGGGAGGTGTAACTACATCTCCCAATGACATATCCACCATTTAAAAACATTAAAACTCTTTCAAACTGATAAAAAATGAGGTACTTTCAACCAAATACCTTGACCAGGTCACGGTTGACGGAATGAAAGCACAGCAATGACTGATGTTCAAAGCAAATAGATTCGAAGTTTAAGGTACTCTAAAATCTAACTCCTTTTGTGCTTCTTCTCATGGCACAGAACGACAAATATTAAATGCAACACTTGCAACAGGTGTGACAAACAGGAATGGTAGATAAAAAAAAAACAACTTTCTCACGGAAATTACTGTAACTCCCCTTCCTTTTCTTTGCAGTTGCTCTTTGTATTTCACGTCAAGATTTATTTCAGAGTTGATTGATGGAGTGACCTGCATACAATAGAAGACGCTGCATTGTGTTTTTTTTTTTTTTTTTTTGCAGAAGATATTTCATTCTCAACGCGGAAATGGGGATTCTCTTTTCTCGCCCCCTCTTTCAGGTGTACCTCACTTGTTCGGCTCTGTCCGTCTCCAGTGCTCAAACACTGGAACCTTCTGGGGTAACAAGGGGCCCACAATGTGCTGGGAAGGGGAGCACTTGAGCTGCAGTGATGTGGATGGACGTGGAGGGACGGTGGGGGTGTAGCTCATTGTTCCCCAGGAGCTTTTGTCTCAGACACAGTCCCCTTATGAGGGTTAATGAGGACAAATTGGTCTGAGTGTAACAAATGGATTATAGAGTCGGACAAAAGGTTGTATTTTGTGGGCTGCGTTTGCAGGGATCCACCCATCATCTGCCCATTGAGCCGCGCACGTCGACTAGCGTCTGCATGAAGTGGCTCACTAAATATCTCATTATCTTTATCCTGTCTGTTTTATTACAGGAGAACATTACGCGTCGCAGCTTCCTGCAAAAACGAATTTAGCTAAAAACGTTAAGTTTACATCAGAGTAACGCAGTTTGTAATTACCTGGCTTATTTCCTGCAGCTTGTGTCAAGAGTATAAAGTCAATATGTCAACATTAGTGTCAGTGGTTAATGCTCGAAGGTTGGGTGGGCATAGTGTACCCTTTCAAATGAACAAAGAGCCACTTCCTCATTGACTCTACGTAATTCCTGCCTGTCAATCAGTCCTCCCTCTGCCTGATTTCTTGTTATGTTCTTGGGAACCTCGGTAAAAAGACACAGAGGTGTTCCTTGTCTTCTATGGGTCCAGTTGTATTTTTTGGTGGGGTCGAAGGAGAGGATTCATATCCATTCATATCTCACAAACTCTTAATGGGCTCCAAGCCCTCCAAAAAGAAAGCTCTTTCCTGTGACTAGTCAGCTCCAGTCTTTATTCATCTGTGGCTCCGTGTCAAAAAAGACTGTTGCTCGTTTGTGCCCCGAACAATGAGGAACAAGGCTAAATCTCTAGCTGGGAACAAAAGACAGAAAACAGGCTTTTCACTCTGCAGAACATTAGATTCTGACACATTTTGCCATGGCAGTTTTTTCTCATCCTGAGTGCTGTGGCTCTGGTCTTTTAAAGAGACCACCTGTTGGCAACAAGCCTGTTCTTCATTACAGACAGCCCTATTATCACAGGATGAGGAGCACCACAGGCTAACTTTTTTAAGTTAACCCTGCTGCAGTTTCCAAAGCCGGCCGATTGGGAAACATAAATTACGTATAACCACTGGAAAGTCTATTTCTGCTTGTAATTTTGTATCTTGTTTTTGAAAAAAAAAAAGGGGGGGGCTTTTGTCGGCATGAAAGCGAAGTACTTCATTCATGGCCTTGTCAGTTACAAATGTCACAAACAAAAGGACTCAAATGTAGGCAGTTTGAATGTCCTATAACTACAGATTTGGAGCCGAATTCATATGCATTGTTTTTAGAAAAACCCAAATGTACTTGCTGTAAATTTGTTGATGGTTGGTCTCGTGTTTTTCATTCAATTATTTCCGTCATCTGGAGGGTTGTTTTTTTTTCTTCTTCTGAAAGTAGACTCGAGCAATTTTCAAACCCAAAATATTAACATAACCACAGCTTGATAAGGATTTTCACAACTGTGTGTAAAATAAGTGTACTGTAGGTGCCAATATGAAGCAATCAAGTGCATTCTTTGGCTTTAAATTGGACGTGATAAACACAGGCTGACAGGAACAAGTGTTTGTTTTATTTTTTGTGGTCCGATTTTTTTTTTCATAGCTTTGAAAAACCCACAAATACACTGCCGAAAATTTCTAAAGAAGTTACATTATTCATGAATAACACTTGCTGGGGATTTGGTTGTGCAAGCTGAAAACTTGTACGTACTGTAGCTCTTTGTAACAAGGGGCCTCGGGACAGCTAGGGGGGCCTCATAAGGTGACATTAGGAGAGAAAATACCTCCGTTATGCTCATGCCATCACTGTCGGAGTACGCCTGATGCAGGCGCACTTGTTTCATGTTCACAAACATCCAGAAGAGGAAAGGGGGTGCATGCACCTGTGACCCTCCCCTGCAAAGCAGACAGCACAAGAGAGGATCCCCCTGCAGCCCACAGGCTTCAACAAGAGGCAGTCAGCTGCTCTCTGTGGCCCTGCTGCACGGTCCCCAGGCTCTCTGGAGTTAAATGTGCCTGTGATATTGCCAGGAGGGAGCAGCGGGAGTTGAATTCAGGCAATTACAATCAAGTCAGGGCATAGTTAGTGCGTGGGCCCTGGTAGCACCTGAGCTGGATGCTGATGAGACACTTAGCCCCAAACCCTCATGCATTCACCCAGGCTTTGCGTAGAGCAAGCACCCCTCCACCACCACCACCTCCACCACCACCACCACCTCCTTCCTCTCCCTTCCCATAGAAGCAGACCCCCTACTGGACACTTCCACTTCCCTTCACCTCATTTAGGCCTCTAGAGCTCTCTCAACCTCTCTCTCTCTCTCCGGCCCTCACATTGCAATACTTCTGCTCGAGGTGGCATGGAGTACTGCACTCAATCACTCTTCATTCATTCACACTGTACAATAAAAGACAACTGCTCCCATATTGTCCTTCAAGCACCTGTGCATAGCAGAGCTTCAAACATCATATGATGTGTCATTCCAAGTTCTTGAGAAATGCGGGAAGAGTTATTTCTCCTGAAGAGAGCAATAAAAAAGCGACAGGTAAGTGTAGATAAGTCGCTTTTGATCATTTCTGTTACACCTTAACGTGCAGAAGAAAGTACCTTTAGAAAAGTCTTCCTGCCTGTCCCCCATCTTTATTACACATCAGACCATCAAGCTCAAGCCCCATCACGCCGCTATCTCTGCACACATATTCATTTGCAGGTGGCTGACTACAGGACTCCGTGTCCCGACTTATGTGTTATGGCGACAGGAAGGCAGAATGGAAAAGGAGGTGCGGTTCTTGAATATCTATGACCCGAGAATATGGAGTCAGGCATCACAACAACACTCTTAGCCCCTTTTCCCAATAAGATGCTCTCAGCTCTTTCAGAGGGAAAGCCTCCCGGCTCCCGCCCTCTCTCAGCCACCACACTTTGCTGAAGTGTCATTAGGATTGTAAAGGGCAGGTTGCCATAGAACTCGGATTGCTGAGGATGTATGGACTCATAGAACCACCATATTTTGAATGTAAAGATCTGAGTGTGCCGCCTAATACGAGGGGCCATACTGGGGACTATTCTTGCAGTTTCTTCATCTGTAGTCTGTGTGCATGCATCTTTCATGTATCGCTTTAGTGCTCTGTTTTGTGAGATTGCTAGCTTTGCTCTTCAATCCACTTTCATTGTCTATCTGCGGCTGTGCTTGTTAGTTAGAGCTGGGCATAGTATTTGGTGGAGCCAAGGGGAAAGGTGGAACACCTCTTTCACGATTTTTGCCATAATGGTTGTCTTTTGATTTTTCCTGGGCTTTGGAGACTACCAGGGATTGTCTCTTTGAAATTATTCCATTTTGGTAGAGAAGAAGAAAATGGATTGTGCTGATCCTGTTTTGTTCCTGGGGGGACGGCTGCGGTATTATCCTGGGCTGACACCGTTGGCGAAGAGGCAATCACAGTGGCCCTCGCTCTGACAAAAACACTCCATCTGCAAGGAGAGGAAGAAATCACACCACAATGATGTCTGACTCTTCTGCCTCACTCTGGCAGCTGGGCCCTGGGACCCATGAACTGCTACACAACCGCCACCACAATGGCTGTTATACAAACGCACAAACACCACACTACAAATCAGCAGCTGTAACACACAAAGGCAATGCACCTGCCATCACACAACAACAAGAAGCAGGATGGATTTGTTCAAAAAGTTTGTTTGGCTGCTCAAGGCTACTTGGAATGGCCTCTGTTTTATCTGCTGCATGCTTATAGTGTTAGTGCTGATATTAGCAATAGTATCACTCATTGAATAGTAGCATTAGTTTCAGTTTCTGCTGTTTTTTTAGACCTTGAAAGAAAAAAACGGAATCCACAGCACATTTTCAAGTTTTAAACCCACTAATCTGTTTGCACAAATACAATTCAGATATCAAATGCATGCACGCACACACACGCACCAGATGAAAGATAAGCAACCGTGTAGCTCGCCCTGTTAGTATTCAGTAGTGTCACCTCTTTCCCTCCGTGTCCCATACCTGGGGATCAAACGCACCTCTTTGTGAGAGAGGCCTGACCCCCTGCTATTAGCAAACAGAAGAGAGCCCAGCTGACACCACTCTTGAGATGTGCCATGCAGACGGAGGCCTGTGATTACAGCACAATCCTGAGGAGACAACCCTCCACCCCGCTCCAGCCCCAACCTCCTGCAACTGCTCTCACACACACACACACGCACACACACAGCCCGCCCATCCCCACCCCCATGCTCTCCTCCACAACAAATTCACCTATCTCTGAAATAGATGTTAATCTCTCGCCCAACTGGCTGCCTCCGAGACCTCGTTGACACACATATAGCAATGCCCGGGCCATGAATAATCAATAGGGCGCTATTTTCGTGAACATATTTCCCTGAACAGGTCATTTCTTGTGACTATTACCGCGGCAGATTAGAATCTGAGATTGGACTTTCAGATTGGGGGGTGGAGGTGGGTGTGCATGCATGTTTCATCCGTGTGTGTGTGTGTGTGTATGAGTTTGTGTGTGTGGATGCAGGAGTTCTCTCAAGAAAACACTGAGGGATACAGGTCTGTGTAGTGCCTTCATAGCGCAACATGAAAACCAATGAAGGTAAAGCAAGAGAGGGGATTAATTTGTTGTGAGAGAGGCAGAGGCTGAAGTGGGTCTTCCAATAGCAAATTAGCAAACCCTCATTTCAAAAACCCTCATACATACTAGAGAAGAGTAATGCACAAACACAGGCAACATGCATTTCCGCATATGTGTAGTATGTTTCTGCGTGTTCTGAGTGTAGACAAAAAGAAAAAAAAATCAGTCCTTTTTCTGTCACTCTGAAATATCTTTCCTATTTCTTCTTCTTCTTTTTCACTCTCTGTCCCTCATTCACACACACACACACACACACATGTACATGCACTTGCACGTACACACAAGAAGAAAACTTCAATTCTATCTGCAGGGGCAGAAATCAATCTCACATCTCTTTAGTTAATCCGCAATGGCTCTCTACAGATCCTGACACTAATAAGGTATTGAGCAGGTGAGGCCAGGGGCTGAGGAGGAGAACAGAGGGAGAGGAGAGGCCTGCAGTCTGGGGCCCGACTGACTGCTGGCACTGTTCCAGTGCAATTATGGGGCTTGTGTATGGGAGAGAAGGGTGCAGGAAAGAAGCAGCAGAGATAGAAGGGAGAGAGAGAGGCATAGAGAAAGAGGGGGTGGGGGGAAAAATTGATCCCATCTGTGGTATGATGGTTAATTAAAGCAGCTCTTGAGCAGCCCATGGATGAGAGGCTTGGCTGGGCTCCTGGAGGCACAGCTCTGATTACTCACACAGAATGGATGGTTTCTTAGCAATGAAAGGAGGAGGCCAAGAGCTGCCTGGTGGGGTGCACAGACGACGTCAAGGAGGAGAGACATGTGCATGCTGCACACTTACACATGTGCATGCACACACGTGCAAATGGACGCACAGACACGCACTCGCATGCATGCATATACATATGTAAACACTCGGTCACACTCACGCATACATCGCGAGCCTGTAGACACAAGTGCAAACATCATCAAATTAAATCAAAATAAGTGCATCAGGAAGCTAATTAGAATAATGTAGGTCCACTAAATGTGAATTTCTACAACAAGATGAGAACAAGAGGTTAATGACAAAACAGCCAAAGTTCATCTAATTGTAGCTTAAATTAATGTGTCATCCTTTCAAATTCATTACCAAGAACTACAGGTCTACATGGAGATTCACAGTAAGAAAACCATGATCTTTAGGACAAATTACAGGTTAATTGTGCATCATATAATTACTATTCCTCATACAGTTGTCTCCATCATTTACCTGAACAAGAAAAAATGCTCAATTTGCTTCCAATTTTCCCTGTCATCAAGGTTTCATTTCCATTCACCATAACATTCAGATAGCCCAAAACCCATTACACCCTCCCCTCTGACATTCATGGCTCCCTCATGTTAAGAGGGCATGGGTGAGAGCACTAGCACTTTGGTATGACCCCACCCTCCTATGGTGAGATTTGGTATTGCATAACTTGGCCAGAGAAAAAAAAAAAAAATAGGTGTTTCCTTCTTTACTGAACAGCATATAAGAGGGTGCACAAAGTAAGAGTATGCATTAATGTCTGCTTTCACCTGGTTGGAGATTTTAAACTATTACCAGTGTGCAATCCCTCATAACATGATCATAAGGTATTGATCAGTGATGTAGAAATGACATGCATTAAGCCTGTCTTTTACTTGATACTGAAAGCAGTCGCTGAGGCTACGTAAAACAAGGGTTCTTGAGAGATGATATGTAGATGGAACAGAGAGACAGCCCATCCTCCTATTTTTATAAAGTTGAAGATATAATCATACTCTCAGAGTTAGAGAGGAGGTTATAATAAACCTCCAAATCTGAGGTGTATGAATTATGTATATGGCAATGATTTGATGGCTGCAAAATAGAAAAGAGGGTGCAAGCGGCTGATTGAGGTGCGCCACGTGGTGCGGCGTTCACTGCCGCGTCTCCTGGTGCAGACATTCGAGGTCAGGGCCCCGTGCTAATTGGTGTCGGGCCGAACGCTTGTGAGCTAAATGAGAAAATTACACGCTCTGGGAGGAATCAGCTGCAGTTGTTGGGGTGCCTTTTACAGTGCGGCTGCAGTCGTATCTGTGTGGCGGAGACAGACGTCTGGCTCTCTGTTTGTTGGGGAGGGAAGAAGGGAGGAGAGTCAGAAGGTAAACTTTGGAGTTTTAAGGTGTGGGAGCTCCAGCCCCACCCAAAAGATATACATACACTGCCTGTGTATGTGGGTAAAGTGAAAACAGCTTTTATAGCACATATACTGTGTTCATAAATAAAATAAGCAACTAGGAAGAAAACGTTGTTTTTCCTCTAAATGTACTTTTTCTTGAACAGCACATTGCCTTTAAAACTACTTTAAGAGGTCAGTTTAAACACATCACATTGCATTGGTCAGGTCTCTCTTGTAAAAGAGATTTTCTTATCTGAATGGAACTTCCTGGTACAATAAAGGTAAAGTAAATAAATAAAATTGCAAAAATTATCAATTTTCTACTGACTAAAAGTGAAATAAGGATAAGAAAGTAGATTAGTTTCAAACACTAAGTTTTCAAGAAACCCCTCCCCCCACAGCTAATTTGTTGTGATGCTCAAACATGAAATATATTATACTTGTTTATTCTGAGTTGACAGAAAATTCTTTTCAGAATGAGAAACTGCTAAAAAAATTTTTCAAAAGTAACGTCAAAAACAGATACCTCATAAACTTAAACCAATATCTTTTTAGACAATAAGTCGTTAAGAGCGACAATTTCAGAATGACGAGAGGTTTTGGCACCTTTCAACTCATTAAACTAAGAAAAAACAGAGCAAAAACAAGTATGAGAGTTGGACTTATGTTAATTAGGTGGCAAGAAATAAAACTCTAAATGATTGCTAATGTTGCTCCGTATCTGTCGAATGTGTAAATAAGAAACTTTAATATGACAGCAAAGTTGATAAGGTATAATCTGAGGGACTTGAGGTTTATTCTCTGTTTGATTAAACTCTAAAACTCTACTTTCAACCTTTAATGGGAAACATTTTACTTTTAACTGATGAGCGAATTAGATTTGTTCATTAGTTCATTTGCAGATTAAGTTTTTGAAAGAGAATCGTATAATCGTCCTAACATGCTGCATTGTTTTGGATTTTCATCTTTAATTCTGTACTTTAACAAGTTTTTCTGAGTTCAGATAAGTACATTTATATTTAGGTACTGCTACTTTTGCTTAATGTGTAATGTCTGCCACTAAAGGTCTCCCAATCAAAACAAAGAAAACAAAATACGTAGTTTGATGTCGTGAAGTAGCATGGGATCGTGGGATTTGTTTATATCATTGTTAACCCCTAACATTACATAAGAAAATTTATCTGGCTGATTCACAGGCTCGCAGACGAGGTATTTCATTAAAGTTTTAACACGATTAGTCACATTTGCTGACTTCCTTCCTCACTTTCTGAACAGTATTAGCACAGAAGTAAGCGATGAAATGAAATGCAATATTACCTTGAATAAAAATAAGAGTTCTTTGAGTTTGAACATGGTTTGAAAAATTTGGAATAACGTTAGTGCACAACTCAACAAAACAAATGACAAAGATATGTTGTATGCTGTTTTAGACATTTTTGTGTGGAAATTTAACGTATTGTAATGTTCAAGTAAAGAGTTGAGAACTTGTTCCACCACTGCCAGGAACAAGTAAAATGTGTTTTGATCCTTGTCATTGTTTTTCATCTTTCTTCTGTGATTTTGGGTGACTGACCCATCTGCTAACGTAAATAGCGCTGCAGAAAAAGGAACACCCAAAGCAAAACAATGAAAAAAAAAACCCTCTCGCTTATTCACTTCATCATAAATCAACATACGCTGTCACCTGCCTCTTTAAGCTGACAGTGTTTCTCACTTGCAATCCTGTATTTGTTCATATCACACACTAAACATCATGATCCACTCAACATGATCTACATGAAGACGCATTCTTTGTTTTCAAAATCCACTTACTGAATCCCCTGATGAGCGATACTGTTTGAGAAAATTTCATTCTACTTAAATTATCTTTTATTCATGAGATGCTTTTTTTTCTCTTTCCCTTATTTCTTTGTGAGCAGGCACAGTTGTGCCCACATGTGTGTTTGTGCGTGTGTGTGTGTCATTCAAGGCCCGAGCGAATTATTCACTTCTAAACACAGCATTCCTCCACTCCTCTGACACACCCAACAAACAGACAAACAACAATGTGGACTAAATGACTAAAGCGTTGAATTGCCTTCCTTTTGTTCTTTCCCTTATTTCTCTTTTCTGCTGGCTCTTTCTCTTTCCAAGGCAGACTCCTTTGGTGGTGAGCTCTGGTAATCTTAAGTAAACGTCATTAACTGTTTGCTCATATCGCCCACAGAAAGTATGCCACAGCCTCCTTTGTCTCACTATCAGTTGTTTAAAGAGGTTTGTGCTGTAATGGCGTGGTCAGCCAGTGCCAGGGGCTTTGAAGTGCCGTCTAGCCTGGAAAGTTAACCTCTGTGGTCATTGAAAGCCGACCCTGGAGTTGCAATTTGAGGATGTCACATGGCAAAATAACTAGAAACCCCTGTGCACACACTTTTTTTTTTTATCAATGCACAGTTTCACAGTCACATCACTGCAGAGAGAAAACCTGTGTGACTTTCTAATAAGGCACACTTTATAAGAGCTTTATCAGCTGTAACTAATGGCTTTATTAATAAGTCAATTATTACTGCTTTACAGATAATGAATAGTCAAATAATAGACATTGAAAGACATTTTTTTGGTTGTTAAGATCAGGAAAATCTCTTTGATTGATGTGTTTAATCCCTTAGAGTAACTAAGCATCCAAACCAGAGATTGTTTATTATCCTGTGTTTATTAACAATTAAAACAGCACCAGTTTCTTTTTAAGGAAGAATTTTTTCTGCAAGTGAATTACTAACAATGTCTGCAAAGATGGTTGCTCATTGTAAACCTTCCAAGTCTTTAGTTGCTCATTTCTTACGGCAAACACAGAGTCCTAACATTTTGCGATTTTGTTTGTAGACCAATAATAAACATAATAAAAGTATAACAAAGGTTAAATATTCATATTTCAACTTTTTTTGAATTACTAACATAACTATAGACTTTATGGCTTATTGAAAAAAATGTTATGTAAATAATAACAGGTTACAGCTTTTTCAACTTAGTCAGTAACAGCAAGTAAGTAGTTGGCAGTTAACTTTTTTAAAGGGCTGTTCCACCACGAAAGTTTCAAATATGGAGTCATCAGTGTTTATAAAGACATGCTGATATTTAAAACTGCTCACTTGTTTCCCAATTTGAAAATGTTTGGTTATAATTAAGCATTTTCTTACTTTGTTTACTTTATTGTTCACCATCATCAAGTATGCAGTTACATGTGTTTGTAAAATTTAATTGATTCAGGGTTCTTACTCAGTGAAAATCTATCTCTTTTGTTTAGAGATGTTCCGATACTATTTCCTTTCTAATGTGTCTCTGCAAATAATAAGTACTAATCCAACTTTATTGCATATATATATATTATGTCCAATGTGTATCTGTATATAAATTTATATATATACTATGTCCAATGTGCATCTGTATATATATATATATATACACACACACACACACACACATACAGATACACATTATATATGTGTGTGTATGTGTGTGTGTGTGTGTGTGTGTGTGTGTGTATATAAATCTGTATATGTGTATATATGTATATATATATATATATATATATATATATATATATATATATATAAAAAAATAT
>JAPZDZ010000007.1:4430341-4440846 GCA_029783805.1 Acanthurus tennentii | reverse complement strand
ACCCTTGTGCTGCCTGTATGCTTCATAAAAATGTTGCTTCTATTTCTAGCTAAGGTACTTGTGAGCCAAAAATGTGAAGAAAGCTTGCAATGCTCTCTTGATTAGCTGCCTTATTTTTTCATAGTTGTGAAATTGTGCAAAGTGCATTTGCTTAACCATGAAAAATAAAACACATTGAAATGATCTCGAGCTGCCTACTGTATTTTTCCATGAGCCGTGGTTATGTTGTGGTCTTCCCCTGCCATCCTGGTCATAATTGCAGTTGACAGCTATATAAATATATGTGGGGAGACTTGAAGACTTTGAAATGACAGCTATATACAGTAAGATGACGTTTCCTTCGGAGTCACATGACCCTTTACAGTAAGTCCAACATGGCAGACGGAGTGGATCTTACGCGGTAACTAAAGCAACATTTCAACTGGATCAGACAAATTCAACACTACTCTGCAACAAGACATCAACAATGAGGGAGAGACAGAAGAAAAAGAAAGGCAGGACGTGGGCGGAAGCCGCTAAAACGGTATTCTGGGTGTTTTTATCTGCCGTTTGTTGTGGTTGTTTTCCTTGAACGCTCCCACTTGTACAACTGTGTTTATGAGTTCATGACCCGCTGGTAAAGACGAAATGTTGCGTAGACGGCGCAAGGCCCGTGTTGACGGTTAGAATTGGAAAGACCGCTGTCACTAGCCCTCTAGCTTTGCTCATCTGTCAACGTTGAGCATGAACGCAGCGAAATGAATGTCAGTCGTGCTCATTGAAGCATGCTCCGTAAACATGTCTGTGTGTCGTGTCTAGACAGTGCGGCTGACATGTCTGTCACAGTCCGAAGTCGATAAAGTAACGTTAATCACGAAGTATTCCCGTCAGTGTTGCGCGCTAGCCAGGTTAGCACGCTAGCCGATGCTAGCGCAGCTGAGTACGTTAACAAGTTTGTGCGCTACCAAATAAAACACAGTGAAATGTGCAGTGTCCATGTGTAATGCATCTTCCATACATTACTTTAACTTAATAATTGATAGCCAAGTTTATCTTTTGCATGCCAACGTTTGGCGAGATACCATCAGTCTAGTGGCTAATGAACGTTGCTAGCATGGTAGCTAGCTGTCCAGTGTAGCATGCTACTGACTTAAGCTGCAAAATATCAAAACTTCGAACAAGTAATTTTAAGTGCACCGTTACTGTTTCTTTGGACACATACTTGCAGTAATGTTTAAGCTCCAATGAGTGATATTTAGTAATTAGTTTGCTCTCTATGGGTAGCTAACTCCATTGATAAGAAAGTATAATAACGTTACTTTTCTAAACACCGACAAAGTCATTTTGAATTAAGATTATCAACACAGTATGACATATGGGGATGAATGAACAGCCTTCACAAATGCACCATGTGGATTAAAATGCTCAGCGCTAGATGCCCTCATTGATGGAGTTTAAGTGTCTGAAATGTTATTGTACTGTAGATTTTTGTGTTCACATTTTTTTGTTGTTAGCTATTGTTAACGTTCACCTTGAAAGTTCAAAATTTTGCTGCATTTTTTTGTTCATGTCATAATATATAGCAGTGCCTCCTCGATTGACAGCTATCCATGAAAACTGTAACCACCTGTTATGTTGCATGCGTGATAGTAGATATGCATTTGGTCAAGAGAGTCCACCAATATAATAAAAATAATAGTAATAAGGTCTAACTCTGCAAAAAAGCCACAATGTTTGTGAAATGACTGTGGTCCTCATTATTTTTAGTATTACATCCTGCACTTTTACATAGTAAAGGGAAGTGGAGGGTTGTGGAAACCTAATACAAAGCTTCAGTGTGTGAGACCTGAGGCTTTAGCTGAAGCAGACCTGAGATCAAATCATGTCTGATGAAAATATTTTATAATTCTAGGTTTTGGAGAAATATCCCAATACGCCTATGAGCCATAAAGAGATCTTGCAGGTGATCCAAAGAGAAAGGCTTAAAGAAATAAGGTAAATACTACAACAGATGTCCTGTAGACAGAAGACATTTTCATGAGAGCATTATAGTTCTCTCTTTCTGTTTTTGATGCCATACCATGTACTTTCCTTTCTCTTGTTCACATAGTAATGGTTATTTTTACTTAATTATTAACTGTTTCATTTCTTTTTGTTTCATTGTCACTGTTCTCATCCAGAAGGTAAGAAAAAGCTAGACCCCCACCCCTTATCTTAACAAACTCACTGCAATGCCACTTTGTTTGGTTTTGCCTTTTGCATGTTATTAACAATAACATGTCCTAGGTTCAGTTGCATAAAGATGCAGTTTTAGACTAGCATTTATAAATCACATAGACCTGCTGCAGCTTTATATAGCCACTTGTATGATAAAAACAGAATTCTGTTTTCCAGATGTATTTTTGTAGGCCAGCCGAGAAGTTAGCATTGCCCTAGTTCCCTCAACAAAAAGCCAATGGGAATTTGCAACAACTTTTGAATAATTACAGAAATTCAAGTCTGTGGCAAATAAAAGTTTAGAATATTTAGACATTTTGTTCAGCAAGATAGTTTGTATTTAAATGGTAGAAGTAAATAACTAAATTTAGGTTGTAAACCAACTACAACTCAGTTGCTTGACTTCATCGCCACGACCGGTCAGTTTCCTTCTAGAAGACTAAAACTAGACACACATTATATGTACAGTAAAATGTTGTTAAATTTGAGTTAGAATAGTTTTAAGAGTGTGAGTTTTAAACACAGCAAGGCTGTAGAGGCGATGAAGTCAAGTATATTGGTTTCAGTGTTCGACATGATGACATTTAACATTCCAGGCAAAATCAAATTTCTCAGACAACCTCCATATTTTTATAATGCCACGTGTTCAGTGAGGTTTATCTTATAGAATATGATGTGAAGTCTCTGTTTTCAGCATGTAACCAAAAACCCATTGATTTCTAGACAAAGGGACCCAAAGTCCAGCACCACTTAGATATTTCTGCGTTTAGGGATTTACTCCTGCACTGCTGTATTGCTTCACGTTCTAACAAAATACAGCATTGACAGATTAATTTTTTTTAATTATGTTTTATAAGATTCAATAGATTCAAAAGTTAAACAGGTTTACATGAAGTTATCCAAAGAATTTAGGGTGGGTGTGAATGTAATGACACAAATTATCTGGCAGATTTTAGCCTGCAGTATTTGTAGGCCTGAGAGGTAGTTTTCTAAATGAATAACAGATGTTGCATTTATCTCAGTCTCAATGCTTTTTTATCACTAACCATTTTGCTTAATGTGCTTTACTGTATGCCACAATGTATAAAACAACACAAATGGAAAATGACAAAAAAATGTATTTTTGCTCCACTGTGTTCCTCTGGATATATCTCTGGTGTGACTGCTGAGGCATTTTGGTGCACTTTTAATTAACTCAAGTTAGTTTTGAAAATATTTGACTTAACTAGAACAGAATTTTATGCAACAGACATAGTTATGTCAGACCAATTCAATCTCAGAATATGAGTTCCTTACAATGATTAGATTGGTCTTGAACCAGTTTTATGCAACTGATTCTGTATAAAAAAAATTAGTAAATTGCCTCAAAGCTAAACCAATGTGAATCTGACCTAAACTCACACGTCCTCTTGATGCATGATGGCAATTTCTCCCCAGATATCAAACCAACATATACTATTCTTGCATCTTCCTCCCGGCTTTCTGATTTATCGGGGAACAGATGTGTAATTAGCATTTTTCTCTCATGATCTAGTGGAACCTCACCGCTGGCATGTCTGAATGCAATGCTGCACACAAACTCTCGTGGCGAGGAGGGGATTTTCTACAAAGTCCCTGGCAGAATGGGGGTCTACACGTTAAAGGTCAGAAACACACAAAGCAGCTTTTACTGCTCTGCTATGTCAGGCCCAGAATCCCAAAATAGATAGTGAAAGAGATCACTTACTGTCATTAATTTTGAAAATTGCAACCATTAGGTAGTTTGCCTCAGGGAAAGGAGAGCATAAATCTTTGTTAGCATCATAATATGATAACCGAAGATAATTATGTTTACTGTCAAAAATATGAATGCTGTAATTTTGTATGGGTGAAAATACCCCACAAAATGTTTTTGAATTTCTGCTTAACTCCTCTTTTTCGGCATTTACAACATTAAAGTAATGCATTCTTTGAAATTTGTTTTCATGTAGAAGGACATCTCAGATGTGGCAAAGGAGCTCTCTGAGGAGGGCTCTGAGGAGAGCAGTGACAATCTTTCAGACTCCCAAAGCACAGAAAACAGCAGTGGTGGCATCACTCAAGAGGGCAGGAGAGGAAGGTGGATGCGAAGAGGTACTGTACTCAACATAAAAGCTCATTTTTAACTTTTAGTACATCACTGCATCCCTTGAGCCATGTAAAGGCTTTACAGACCGACACCTGCAAAAGCTTTTTTAGGTCAGCCAGGAATCATCAGACGTCATTTATAATAGTTTGATTACATTAATGTTTAATTCAGATGATAAAATAAAATAAATTACTTTAAAGCAACAGCAAGAAACTTTTATGTTGTGTTGGTCTGGATCGCCCCTGTGGGCAGAAGCAGTGGACTTGTCACTGCCTGCTGTCATAAAGACCTTGATTTGGCTTGCGAGTGCATTTATTTTGGGACCTTGTGAAAGAATGACACGATGAAAGCTTAACTTATCCACATTCCCCATTCCACATCACATACTCGTGAAGAAGGAAGAGGACAAACTCAGGATCAATTTTGATTCTATTTAAATCCGGCAAATCTGTTGAATGACTCAAGAAGGTTGACTTGGGTTTTAGCTTGTGCTGTGGTATTGTCACTTTTTTCCTGTTTTTAGTTCAATCCTTCTCTTTTTTCATTTTGCTGATCCTTCCCCATAACCACAAAGTATTCCTTAAAAAAGGAAATTCTTTAAGGCAAAATTTCCTCCCACTCACCTTTATCTAGCAAAGAACAATATAGAAATAGTTAATCTTCTTGCTAATGGTATCATTTGTTTATGTTGATCTTAAGAGGCATCAGTTTTAAACTGAGACTGTTTCATAATAATCCAAAACTCTGTGCAGTATGTTTAAGTAAAAAAAAATGCATGAAATTAAAAAAGTGTCATAGTAATATTATCTAGACCTTAAAATTGTTGTTTAACAATCATTCAGAATTAATTAGAGAGAAAGACTTCTGTTCCCCAACTTTAACCAAGAATAATGTACTAAGTAAGGACTGTGCTAGCTGATTTTTTACTGGTTGGTTACCTTCCTCTGTTATGACTCTTAGAGTGAACGCCCATTCTTAGCCGTTGTTAAGTCATTGCGAAAAAGACAGGAAACAAGTTGAAGTAGCAGTAGAAGAGGCAAGCTGAGTGAAAGTGGCTTCACCTCAAACATAAATTACATCATTTCATCTTAAAATAATTCCAGGGATATATTGAGCATCAGACATGATGATAGCGAGAGGTGAGTTTTATTTTTAATCAAATGCGCTCTGTCCATAATGTCCGGTAGTCATCTGCGGAGAAGCCGCTGGCTGCACATGACGGTCATGATGACACATCATTGCAGTTTTTGCTCTTCTGTTGCACACCTGATTGTGCCTGATTGCAGAGCAAATTTGGAGAATGAGCTTCTCTTCAAGTACAAATTATTTTGTTCACTTCAGACTGTTCTCTAACTTGACTCTTATTATTTCTCTCTGCTACTTGAATATTTAAGTGTGTGTTGTAACAGGAAACTGTATTTTCTCAGTATGACCCGTGACCACTTCCTTGTTTCGCACAAGTTAGAAACTGTCAAGTAAATAACTTTGGTTTATATCTGAGTGAGAGGACTCTAATGTAGTTTTATTTTGGAATTAATCAAAACAGGTCAGTTGCAAAGTAAGTGGCATTGAAAAAAATTCAAGTGGAGGTTCTAGGTATGTAGAAAAGTACAACAATGAGGTTGTTGTGAACCGTCTTCCTATTGAGATGCTTAGCCCTGTTTAGTAATATGAAATTTTATCAAGGTAACATAATCTGCTTCTTTGTGCACCGTTCTGGTTTCTGTTTCGTTAGACAAAAGCATGATGTGATAGATTCTGTACACCACCCTCAGGAAGTGTATTTTCTGACCTCTGTTTTGTGCTTTTGTATTTCATAGTTCCTTCGAAGCTGCAGTCACAGCCATCGTCTCCACAGCCTCAATGCTCGTCACCTTCAGTCCCCACCAATAAACTCATCTCTCCCTCACAGAAACACAGCAAGAAAGCTTTGAAACAGGTAGTGATGAGTTCTATATTCTTGATTTTAATATTTTTTTTATTGCCATAATCACAGTTTTTTGCAAACACACATCTTATATGTTACATACATCCCTGCCACACCCTCATTCTCACATAGACTCTCACTCTAAAAATCCTTGCCACCCACTCTGCAACACACAGAACCAGATGGGTGACATATTAAAAGAAAGACTACCATATAATGTCTATGTAAGGTATTTTCCCATGACAGCTTTAGTGTTACTTTAGCATTGATTCTACAAAACACCATCATTCTGAAAGACATTTCCTCATTTGGTGTTGAGATGAAGGTAGTGGAGAGCGCTTTCTAAAGACCCACGTGTACTGAAAGTGTCTGATGCATGCATTTTGCAGTGCACCTACTGTTTTAAATGGCTGAGTGTGCAAGCGTAATGAGAAAAATCAAACTGCCTTGACGCCCCTGTTCTGACAGTGTTTTGGTTTTGGGGCCCCAGATGAAGGTCTGGCAACCAAAGCTAATTTTGTACAGTAACTGTTTGAAGATAGCTATAAAGAATAAATAAGAGAAAGGACGCACACAGCCCGAGTCTTGAGTACAGCACATTGAACACACCGCTGTGAAATATCTAATCATTAGTGATCAAAATCAGCTGTTCTGAATACTTATCTCAGTTCCGTCATGCTGAGGTTAATGTAATAATGGTCCTTTGTAACAGCCAGGAGACAGGAGATGAGGAGACGGTCAGATTGACCTAATGTCAGATTTTGTTTTGTTGTTTTGTTGTTCAGGCAGAAGCTGTGTTGGTTTGTGAGAGTGAATGTGTGTGCGTGTGCGCGCGTGCATGTGCGTGTGTGTGTGTGTTCAGGGTACTTGTGTGCAATCAGTTTTACTATAGAAGAATATGAATGTTGCATATAAGTAGTGAAATTTTTCCCAAATTACTGCTGGTTCTGTGGTATTGGAATTTCAAATCTGGGGTCTGCAGTGCATTACAGGTACATTAACTAATACACAGCAAATTATATGCATGTTGGGCCAGAATATCCCACAGGTGTTTGGGTGGGCTCAGATCTGGTGGCTGCAAAGGCCACAATATATGATTCGCATCATTTTAATGCTTATCAAACCATTCTGCAATCTCTTGTGCTGTTTGGATGGGGGCGTTTGTCATCCTTAGATTACTCCTGTCAGGATAGATGTTTAATCAAACGATAAAGGGGATTTCTCTGAATCAACGTTGTATGGATTTGCAGTGACCCCTCCATCTATTATGATAAGTGGACCCGAAGCATGGCAGTAAAATGCCCCCTGCAGCATAACAGACCCACTGGATCCCCTCACTCCAGGGGTCAAGTACTCAGGCCTGTGCTGTTCTCTTTGTGTATGCAAGACACGCACTCGCCCACTTGTCGAGAATATGACGAAGGATGACTCATCTGACCATATCTCTTTGTTTTTTCCACGTCTCTGTAGACCAGTGCCCATGGTTTTTCAACCACTGAACTCTGAATGTGCTTTTATTTTTGCATTGAGGGTTGATACACTGCAATCTTATGAAATCCCTCTGTGTAATTTGTATGTTGCAATTTTTTTTTGCCTCAATAAAGAAAGTGTAGATTTTTTTATCATGTATTTGACGTATTGATATCAAATTTTCTCCCCTAATTTAAATACTTAGTCATACTTTCCTGCAGATTTGACCACATTCATCTTTGCTTTCCTGTAAACATGTTCGCAACCCATGTTTATCTTCCTGTTCCCTGTCTGTGCAACATCTTGTGCTGATTATTTAAAAACAGTAAGGCGTCAGGGAAAGTGCCTATAGCTGGTTTTACAGTATTAATGTCCTCATAATCCACCCCATCAACATTTTTTCTATTGGCTGCTTCATGTCTTTTGTGTTCCATTTAATTAGATTTCACTTGATTGCACAGATTGTAATTCATTCCATCTGTGCTGGTGTGGAATTTTCAGCTCTGTAAGACCAATTTAAATTCATTTATTGGGCATCAGCAACACAAGAAGATGGTGTTGGCTAAGAAATTAGTCTTTCTTGAATGTTAGTCTTTTTTTGAATTTTCTTTTCATTTCAATCAGCTAAAAACTAAGGACGGCACTCAGTTCACTGTCTCGAATTGTATCCTTAATATGTTGACATTGTGTTTGTGAGGTGATCAGACTTCTTCGTAGGTTTACAACAAAGAGACGATTTATCCTTGTGTTATGCAACCTATGTTTCATTGCTGCATTGCTATTTAGCTGTTATTTAACCAGGCAAGTGGCCCTCTGGGAGTTGTTGCAGGGAAACAGTGGGTTACACGCATTCACACTCTCTTTTTCTCATACTGCTGGATATTTGTTCTTTCCTTATTTCGCTCGTTTTCAGGCCTTGAAGCAGCAGCAACAGAGAAATCAGCGCAGACAGGGGGGAATGCCAACCACCTCCAGTCCCAGACTCCTTCTAAAAACCATCAAAGATATGGCTGACATTACTGCAAAGACTGGTATGTGGCAGCTATTATTATATATTGTCAAACATAATAACAAATGAAATTAGTAGATACACACTGGGCTTGCACAATAGGTGCCAATCTGACTCATATAAATCACATTGGATGTTTTATTAGTGTTTATTGTATGATATTACACACAGGTTTGAAGAGAAATGACTGATATTGATGCAGTACAACAAAAAGGCATTGTATTATCCAAACATGAGTCATGTAATTGGCAACACCAGTGTGGAAACAGTGAGATCTGTAGTCTGCAATTTCTAAGAGCTTTTCTCTCTGCTCCTGTCCAAACAGACTTGTGCCACCCAGTCGTCCCAAGGAAGGTTTCCCAGAGGTCAGGCCGCCTCAGTGCAGGTGAGTCATGTGTCTACAGTACTTAATTTTAATCCAGTGCTTTAGAAATCTTAAATGAAAAGGCTGGTGATGATCTTGTTTTCTTACTATCAACAAATCTCTTGAAAAAAACCCAAACCAAGACTCTTGGTTCTTGTATCAGTTGTTGCCTGTGTTGCCAAAGCCTGACAGAGCATATTTTTCTTTGACATAGAGCTCCATTAATGTCCAAAAACCGCTGCAATAGACGACATGTTCTTCCATTACAGTGCAAGAACCGACACTAGTTTATTTTGACTGAATCTCAGCTACACTGAATCTGCTCTGAATGCCGGATTTTTGGTGGCATAGTTTACCAAAAATTGATTAATCCACATCTTAACATGGTCCATAACAAATGCACTCCTGATTAGGTAGCAATTACCAAATAACACCTTGCTCCTTAAAGACATTTTTTAGCAATGAACTATATATTTTTGTTTTTAAAGCTTAATTTCTTCAATAGAAACATGTTTTTGTGGCTTCATGCTTAAGATAGGGCTGGAAAGTCAGAAAGAACAGAGAGTGACATTTACGTTGTTGTCTTTTCATAGGACATGTTAACAATGAAGAAATATATTACCATATAACACCGATCTTATTAATTATAAAAATGTAATACTTAAAAATAGTCTGACAGTTGAGTGCATGTGTATATGTGTCAGTTGTCTTGGGCCTAAATTAAGTGAAGTGCACAATTTAAAGAAGTTGAGGAAGAGTGAAATGATCCCACATAAGCGGAACAAAAATACATATAACTACATGTGAGAGTAAATTACTCAAGATGCTAATTGCAAGATCGGTCGGTTTCTGCATTGCTGGATCTGTCTTGGTTTACATCTGTTTCCTGTTTTGTATCGCAGGGCAGCTGAAACGTACCAAGTGTAAAATAGATGTGGAAACACCAGACTCCATTTTGGTTAACACCAACCTCCGAGCAATCATCAACAAGCACACTTTCTCTGTCCTTCCCCCAGACTGCCAGCAGAGGCTCCTCAAACTTCTGCCTGAAGTTGACCGGCAGGTGGCTCTAAGCTTATACCTACTTTCATGCTTCTGTTGCATTAAGTAGCATTAAATTTATAGAGTGTAATACTGTTGCATATAATTTCTCATCTCTCCTGCATATTGTTTTAAAATATATTAAACTACACACCGAGATAGTCTGGAAATGTTTTAAAAATTAAGAAACTACCTCATGAACCACATGGATATACATTTCACACAGCTGTAAATTCTTTAAAGTACCCTGTATTTACTGAGCCTTGGTTTTTAACTGTATTACATACCGGCAGCAAAAGTCGATGTACTGATGTAGTGAGGCTGATAGCGATGATGTAAGTCATAACATTGTGCCTCCTCTCCCCAGGCCTGCATGGACGGCCTTCTGAAG
>JAPZDZ010000007.1:4380147-4393277 GCA_029783805.1 Acanthurus tennentii | reverse complement strand
TGTATTAATACTGAAACTTCAGTAAAGATTATTACAGATGTGCTATATGTTACATGTTTATATGAGGAATATGATATCAGTGTTTCCTCCACCTCTGCTGTTTAGTTAACTGACTGACTGACTGACTGACTTATTCAGGGAGATCCTCCAGGAGATCCAGCGGCTGCGTTTGGAGCACGAGCAGGCCTCCCAGCCGACCCCAGAAAAAGCCCAGCAGAACCCCACACTTCTGACCGAACTGCGACTCCTCAGGTATCCTCCCTAATCTCCCCCTCACCTCACAGAGGAGCATCCTCCTCCCAACAACAGTGACGGAGGAAGGGCCATATATATTAACTAAATTAAAGCCACGTCAGGGCTGCTGTATTTATGCTGGCTTGAGTCATTCTCCAAGTCGAAGTAACACCTTGATAATTCAGGAGGGTGTTTTTAATTAGCTGCTACAGCAGCAGGATGGAGAGTTTTCATGCTGGCAGGATGTTTGGTTTAGTTCTTGGAGGAGACCTGTTACAGCACTTGTTACCTTGAATGACTCCTTGTTGTTCCTGTCTGACCTGAATAAAAAATCCACCATAAGGTTTATGATCAACAGCTGTGATATATTTTTAAATGTTATACTTACTTAGTTTTACAGCCCGCACCTGCACAGCCACTTCTTGAGGATTGTTGTTTGTACAAGAATCTATCAATGCTTGTTGTTTTTCTACAAACATGGTAATTAAACTTTAAGATCTTTGGTTTATATCACTGGAGGACACATTTATTCCACTCTTTGTTTTAATTCAAACATGTCCGGAAGCATTTTTCTCAGCACACTGCGCCTGTTTGTGATCCAGGTTTTAGAGCAGGATATAATCGAGAGGTAATTATGTCGTGGCAGGCTGTGCACTGTGTTTGGAGCCTAGCTGGACAGCTCTGATATTGCCTTTTTATTCAGCCTGGGGATACATAACAGAGCAGATGTGTTTACAGTCTGCAGAAGTTTGTGAGGTTTTGATAGGATGGCTCCAAACAGACAGATGGTTGCTACAGTTTTTTTTTTTTTGGAGGCTCTTTCAAAATGTTGTCACACATTGTGACCACCAGAGGGAAGTAATATGCCAGAAACATCAACAAGAAGTGATAACTGGACATTTGCTGCAAATCTATAACAGGAGTTTTAAGCTCAAATAACCTGGAGGCCTCATTATTTTTTTTCTTCATCAATAAAATTTAAACTCTGATATGAAGCTGAGCATCTAGATTATGTTCTTTCCTTAGTTGCTGCAGAATGAATGACGCTGCAAAGATATTATTCCTGGAAAAAAGCAGGTGTCACTTTGCAGATGAAATGAGTCATAGTTGTGATAGATTAGTGGATAATCCATTGTGAGCCTCTCTTTAAACTGTCAGTGCTCCAGCTCAACAATTTGGATGATCCCCATTTTAAGTATTTAGTAACTATCTAAGTTGTTTGCTGACCAGTAGTGCAGCAAGGTCCAGTGACTGGATGTTTATGTTTGGGGGAAAGAAAAGATTAATTTATTGCACATTTACTAAAGAAAGTGATAAGTGCAACAGATGCCAGACAGAATGCAAAGGGAAAAAATACAATGTTTAGTTTAAGAGTAAGGGCAGTTATAGTAGTATTATACTATTATACCAACAGCAACTGGAGCTTAAACTAGCCCAGTGTTAGCAAGCCAACGAAATAAATGTCATATGACTTTATATACATTCAACAAGCCTCTTTGTGTCTGCAAATGATCCTTAGATTATGGGACTAAGATAAATCTGTTTCTTAAATAAAAATGACTCCCCGCGACTCACATCTGCACAGACATCTAAGAGGGAATCTACAGGAAATGCATGCATTTTGTTAAAACAATTAGCAAACATGACAAGGGTGAGGCACAGACGTTTTATAATACATCCCCCAAAACCCTTCCCTTCTGCTGCAGACACAGAAAGGACGAGTTGGAGAGGCGCATGTCAGCCCTGCAGGAGAGCAGACGGGAACTGATGGTGCAGCTGGAGGGACTCATGAGGCTGCTAAAAGTAAGAACATCGCCTGTTGTGTGATAAAAAGGCCTCTGAATGAGCACTAATATCATAAGATGGTGCTGTTCCTCTTAAGCTTTAGTCACTGCTAATTTACTTTACATGACTGGTTTAAAGCTAAGTAGCATGTTGGATGAAATGAGATGTTTCCTTGTTTGATTCTTAAAAAAACCGAGACATTGCAGTGCTCTTTTGGTGAATGTGCCGTATGGTGCATGCATAAAATTTCTCCCTTCTTCTTCTGCTGCTTTAATTCCGTTGCTCTCACTGTTCTCGCTCTCTCTCTCACTGCTTACCTTTGCTGGCTGATAGGATGAGGAGCAGAAGCAGGCTGTAAGTTGCCCTTAATTCAGTTTGCAAGGCTCAATACATGGATCATTTAGCTCAATGCTACCACAATCCCCCCTTCACACAGATGTGACTGAAGGAAGTTTTTGTAACAGATTTTAAGAAGGATATTAGGAAAGATAATACAAAGCCTCTTTCTAATGGGGTTATACTTATATTGTCCTACTCTACCCCGTTCTTTCTAGCACCGCATGACATCAACACAACCTTTAAAATCAGTTTTCTAAGGCCCTTGGACCAAACAAGTTGAGAGAGCTGTTTTTTTTCTTAGCCCAAATGTCAAGGACCTGTTCCTTTCATCGGCGCTAACAACCTCCCGTCTAATGTGACTGCAGTCTGGCTGGCCATCTGCTGCCTGGCTGCGAGCCATCGACCTGAGTCCCAGAGACGCACAGTGATCCTTTCTACGTGAGATATATCTCTCGCCTGAGCACAGGCCCCAATCGCTCGCCCTCACATGGTCCTCATTACCCCCTCGACGCAGTAAAGGTGCACTAGAGAGAGAGAGTACAGTCAGCCAATTGAGGATTTCCAGAAGGTTTTCATGCTTTGTTTTTGTTTGTTCTCCCTATAAGGATTAAGTTCTTTTGGTCACATCTGTGTCTGTGTTTGTTTTAATAAAAGTCATCCTTAGAAGCAAAAAAGGCCATCTCTCCCCAAAAGCTGCAATCTGTGACTGCAATACGGCGTCCTCCATCGAAATGTTCCAGAATTGGCATCACTGGTGCGGAGATTAATCAGATTTAAGTTGTTCTGTCTATCAGAAGCCGTGCTGAGTCTGACTAAAGGTTTGCACAAAGAAGACTATCCAGCATGTCATGACAAGTAACAAAAATGCCACAAACTCGTAACTATGTATGACCAAATTTCCCAAATAATTGTAGGGCTTTTTAAAAGTTGGGGAAACAGGCATATTGTTTTATGTATTACAGGCCGATTAAATGTAGCACCAAGATACAATAGTTATATCTCTTAATCTTCTCAATTAATGCTTATAAAGAAAGTGCATGTGTATTTTCCCACATTTCTAACTATTTCTTGAACACATCACCCAAAACTAACTGAGCTGAAGCAAGCCTTTATTATGATCTAACAAAATAAAAGGAGGTTAATATCAAAAAGAAGCACAAGAAACAAAGATTTATTGTCTATCTCCATGTTACAGGAAATACAGTCTCGTTCTAAAGGTCAAGTGTTTCTCTTTTTATACTGTTGTTATCACGGCTGTTTTAATTTTACAGTCCCAGTCCGGAGGCTCCCCACATTCTTCCCCCAGTCACGGTGCAGGCTGCTCCATGCCCATGCCCATACGCTCCACCTCTGCTGGGTCCACCCCGACTCACACACCGCAGGACTGCCTGGCTGGGGTGGGAGGCGACGTTCTTGAGGCCTTCGCTCAGGGTGAGAAAGCACCAACACCTGAAACAAAGAGCATTTTTTTATACTAATGCATTGATCTTTTTCATGCCAAATACAGAAAGAAACATATTTTTGAATACTGATTAGTGATGGTAAGCTTATGTTCGTAAAATATCAAAACCTTTAAATGATACTTTCTGAAATGCTATAGTGATTCTAACACAAGGATATTCTGCTTTGCCTGTTAAATTTTTTTATGTAAATACACAACAAGACCAGAAATTTTGTGTGTTTTTTTAATTTGATGTGAACTCTCTGTTTTTTTTAGGTGTACCACGAAACCTTCGGAATGATCTGTTAGTTGCTGCTGACTCAATCACAAACACAATGTCATCACTGGTGAAAGAGCTCCATTCAGGTCAGTTTATGCTACATCTGTTTTATTATCTCAATCATGTTGTATTCAAGATAAAAATTTATATAAAAAAAAAATACTAACCAGCATTATCAGTAGAATATGGAAAAGTTACAGTTTCAATGTGTTGTGTTTCAGAGATATTTCTGGTGATGTTAGCATGCTAACCAGCTTGCTGATTTGCCCAATTAACTTGTTGTAAAATGCGCTTAATTTACACTCAACAGACAAAAGAGAAAAGAAAACTCACCAAAACCTTTTATGTGGTGGTTTCCATCCATCCTCACAGCTGTCCTCTCCCTGCTTGCGAAGTCTTCATTGTGAAATTGGCTTCAGTCTGTCTTTAAGGCTGTGTTTAGTCCAAGTCTGGCTGTGTTCACTGTATTAACACCAACATGTATCTTATGCTCAAAGCTTACTTTCAAGTTCCATTCAGCTAGCTGTATAGCTAATTAAGCTAACAAAATTTAATCAAATACTAGTTACAGCCAAAGTGAGCTACAACAAAGAGTATACTGAGCAGCATTTACAGCTTAGGTTGGTGGTTTGCTGCCCCCTATCGTTTTTAAACATTGCACCAATAAGGATCTTTTAACATCTGATTACTCTGCATTTTTTTCATTCTCATGCTTGCTTCTGCCATATTTCCTTTCTACTTCCAGTTTTTTAAAATATTCTCCAAAAAACCTCGTCACTAAAAAGGCTGTTTCTCTTTTTAAAGTGGATGATGGAGGAGACGAAGAAGAGACCAACATGAGGAACGGTGGGGACAGAGGTATGTCCAAGTACGTGCTAATAGTTTCCTAATTAAACCCTTTACGACCAGCAATAATATATTAAGTATGCCATTAAAACCAGAATGCAGAATTATTTCTGTTGATCGTAAAAATTAGCCAAAACATATTGGCCTATAAATTCAATATTCCCTTTCTTTTTTTCAGCTGAAGCAGAATGAACAACAAAAAGTAGGAATTATAATTAATTAATATTATATTTTGCAGATAATGTAACATAGTATGAAGGCCAAGAATGTTGTGTTTGTGATTAAACCTTTTGTTTTTTGTTACTTTGACATCAGGAGTTGCCTATCCCATTATTTTGAGACATCTGAATAAAACGTTGGGTTGATTTCATCCTTTGTCTTGAGAAAACAAGCTGTTTTTTTCCTTAGTTACAACAGCATCAGGTAAGAGGTTAAATATTATTTCTTCAAAGAAAAAAGGCAATATTCTCTATGTTGATGCAGTAATTATCCCATTACATTCTCAAAAATCCTCAAATTCTCTCACATCAACTTCAACATGTCGAGATAATGAGATGATTAACCAGTTATCACAAGAAAACAACCCGTTGCTGTTGTATTTTGGGAAACAACAGCTTTGTGAAGATAACAAGATAATTAACCCGTATTTAAATGACTCTGATATTCTGAGATAAGTGGAAATTAACTCATGATCTCAAGATAATGGGATGAATTAAAACAATTGCAACCACATCTGTTCTTGGCTTCTGTTTATAAGAATTTCATAGATACAAGTTGCCTGAAGAAATGTTAACATTTATTTTCTGCAACTGGACAAAAGGTGGCTGGTGTTGTTTTTGACAGGATTGTTTCTTCATGTGTTGGACTGGAGGAGTTGGCCTCAGCTAAACATTTGCATGACACTTTTATCAGCAGTTAAAACACTTGTTTGGCTCATTATAATGAGCTTCCGCTTCAACCCTTCATCCAAAGTAGCAAGGCAGAATGGCGCACAGCCACAGGGTCATTTATGTTTTTTTTACAACTTGACACTGAATAGGAAGGCTGTTATCAGCGCTAAATTCACTCCTGTATGTGTGTGTTTTTGTGTGTGTGTGTATGTGTTTGTCCAGGCACAGTGAGAGTACCGAAGCACTGAGGAAAAGACAACACAATTCCACCCTGTAAGGACATTCTGTCATCAACTGGGAAGAATCAGCAACAACAACAACAACAAAACCCCTGGCATTAGCACGTAGAGTAATGCATGCTGTAATCTAACAGGATTTCACTATGTGAAAAAAATGTCTCTTCACACCTTGCAGGTAGCAAGATGTGTCTAATTAGCGAGTGTGTATGTTGTCCTGTAAACAAAAACTGCTGTAATTACCCGATGATTTCCCTCATGACTGCTAGGGAATGGCTTGCTGTGCTTTCCTCCCCCCAACTGTTCCACTGCAGCAGATCATTCTGTATATAAAATACTGTAAACACATGACCACGGGAACGCCCCAACCCCCTCCAACATGCAGGTGACCTCCTGTCACAAAATGTTCCCTGTCATTGCTTTTGTATGATTAGCGCTAGTATTATTGTTTTGTTTCTTTTTGTATCATTTTTGCATGAAGTTGCACTCATGTCTGGGTTTAGGTACTGTACCATGCTATGCCAGCTCTATGTGGGTTTAAGATGACAGCTGGGGTGTCAAGTGTCCTGCCTCAGAATTCACACTGAGTGTGTTTACTTGCACATTCGTATTCTGAAGTTTGTTAAAAAAAAGAGCATCTTGGAGTCTGGACGTCTTCATAATGCAGATAGGCAACCAATGGAAACTCTTGGAAGTCACCTTTTAATATTAAACATGCATGTTTTCATTTATTTACAGCTGAGGAGCTTACATGTGCAAATTTTCAAAAGGGTAAAACAAACTGTAGTTCAGAAGCTTGACTTTTTCTTCTTTTTCTGTTTCCCTGCTTCCTGGATCCTTGTTGCTAAAGGGGAATTCTGTTTTTTTAAACTTGGTTTGTACATGTTTCAGTATTCAGATGTTTGGTAGCCAGCTTAAGTTTTGTAATTGTTTCAGTAGATCGCCTCAAGGTAGAGCAGTGACATTGCTGTAATGGCTACAATGTAATCCTTTGGGGCAACCTTGACTGTTAATACAGCCACTAAAACTGTTTTTTGGGGCAAAAATGGGCTCCAGTTGTAATTCTTAGTTTCTAACAACTTTATCACATTTATCTTAGCAGAGATTAACCTTTTTAAAGAGTAAAATATTTTTTTTAAACAGGAAACACAAGTCTTCCAGGTTTTTTTAGTTAAACAAACCAGGATTTCCAGGTAAACAAAAAGGACTGTACCCTTGAAAAAAAAGGTCTTTTACTGCAAAGATATATTAATGGTAATGTTTTCAGACACAGTTAACAACTGCAGCCTTTTAATGGTGCAAAACCAGTTTTGGTTGATGTAGCAAAGAAAGTCTTAGTTGCTCCAACAGATTTTAGCTATTTTAGCCGTGTGGTGGCTCCATTCTGATGTGATCAACTAGAGCATTTACAAAACTCTTAAGTTACAAACCTTTGTACATCCAAATATGTAAAACTAAGTCCACGGGTTTAAGAAGACCTGAATTCCCCTTAATGTGAAGCTGCTGGGCACAATAAGCCCTGTAAAGCCACAACTCCTCCTTTTAACACTTTGTCTTTGTGTTAATTAAACAAAGCCAAAGCCAGGCTAGCTATTCCTCCATGTTTCTTGTCTGCATGCTTAAGCTAACCAGTTGCTGATTATAGTTTCAAATTAACAAACAAACATAAGAGTGGTGTTGATCTACTCTTCCAAGTGTTGGCAAGCTTCAGAATGTTTAACCTTTCCTTTAATCTTTTTCAGAGTTTCCTGATGAAATTGTTTATTTTTTTCCCCAGGAGATCAAACACTTCCTACTGTTTGCATAGTATCAGATGGGTTTTCCATGATGTTCTTCCTATTATTGTTTGCACAGATGTCTTTTAATACAGTATGATAAGGATTTCATACTGGAAAACACAAGTGGCATTCAGAATACTGTGTGCATGTAAACACACTCAGTGAGTCACATACCATACTGCTGCTACTGTGCTCTCAGTGAGCCACCCTTGCAAATAAGAGGGCTGCACGATTTAAGAGAAACCAAGGGACTACTACAAACACAGGAATGAGCCGGGTCTCATTGTTTCCTCCCCGTGAAAACTTCTCTAAATACGCCCAACTAGCTGGTAGCATCAGTATTTATTGTTTCAGGTCTAGGGAAGCACCTCAGGATGTTTAAATAGTAATGAGCTAGACACTGAGTTTTAGTTGTGAGCTACAAAATGAACACTTATACAGTATGTGAGGATGTAAGATCGTAGTAAGCAAGTAGGAAAATGCTTTGATAGCTTTATTTAGTTATTAAGGGAGTTTTGAAATATGTTTATGTGCAATGAAGGTAGGTGCTCAGGGACTGCAGAGCTAATCTAATGAAATATGGTAGAAACTTTTAACTGTTGGACGTCTTTGGCTGATAGTTTTAAGGTCAATGATGATTTATAATGGAGGGTTTCATTCCAAAATATACATCTACTGTTATTCAAAAGTTATGGTGTATTCATTTTAAACTAGGAAGTCAAAAGTTCTCAGTTCCCAGTTGGAAATTTGAACTGGAACTCCCAACTCAGGAGAACCTCCCCAACCCTGAGTTTGAAAATCCAAGATGGCCACTCTGTTCATTAGCCATGGCAATATACAGTTATTAAAACTATATCTGATTTGTTCCTTATGAAATCAGTCATACACACAGTTCTGTCTAACTTCCATCTGTAGACCACAGTGACTATCCTGGCTAAAGCGGACCCCACCTCCTCCAACCCCTTAAAATCTGTGTTTTCTGACTTTTTGCAATGAAACAGGGTTGACTCGGGCGTGATTTCATTCCCAGCTCAGACTCCCATCCTAATTTGAATGCAGCATTCATCCCTGTTCTAAAATCGAGTCAAAACATTGTAAAGTAGTTAAGTTTTCTCTCTTAAATTTCTCTCATTTTATGAGTCAATTTTTCACATTTTGGAATGAAACTCTATAAGGAAAACAACAGCAAAGTTATTATGAGCCGGGTAATGAACGTGGAATATTAGAAGGAGAGAATTTTTGTCTTAAAAAGTGCTGTTTGGTAAAGCATGTTGTTGGATATAGATTGTCTGTGTGTGAATTTGTGTCTTTCACGGAGAAGCAAACCTGCTGCAGAGGTAGCTGTCAACCAGAAAGGATGTTTTTGTTTTGAGTCAGACAAGTTACCTTCACATATTTGTCCTCTGGTTTAATGTTTTTTGTCCGTCAGGGTTGCCGTTAATCTCAAATGAAAATGAGCAATGTTTGCTTTTTATTAAACGCGGTGTAATAAAGGTCTCCAAGCAGTTAAGGATTATTATGTTAAGTTCTCAAAGAAAGTTTTGAGTCAAATCTGACTGAAATGAACCGCAAAGGCTAAACTCTTTGTTTTATTTGAGATTTGTATAGTGAGTCTATTCTATAAGCTAAGTATAAGGTTTCAACAACCTGCTACACTGTGTCAGGAAAAAGAACAAAAAGAGGCTTCTCTGTTAAAGATGATTTGAATCTGGAGTTTTTATTCAGTTCTCTCTTCTGTACTGTGTTACCATTATTGTTATTATTCTGGTTTGCAGTGTTAGTGAAGTATAGTCAATGTAATGAGTTTGTCAAAATGTCACATTCACAATTGCACCCAACTATAAATTAATTTAAAAAAAGATCTTCAACATTACAGTTACATATTTTAAAATGATTTCACAGAAAATTTTGTTTATTATGTTGGTCTGGAAATTATTTAAATGCAGAGGTGAAAACATAAACTGTCTTCCCCTTCATTCTGGACATTCGACTTCAGAGGTTAGCTTGTTTTTTTTGTTCTTTCAGTTTGTGTGTGTAGCTGTTCTGTAAAGTGCTGTATAAAGTAACCATTTCAGCAAGTATGATGATCTATCAGCCTTTATGTCAGAGTTTCAGTCTGTGACTTTGTAGAGATTTTTATTTATTTATTAAATGTGTTTCGGGGAAAAAAACGATGCTCAGCCTTTACATTCGTGCCAAACTGTTTGCAGACATTGTGTGTCATACAAATTACAGGTATATATAAAAGTATATCTGCATTAGTATGTTGTTGTCGCCCATAGTTTATTCACAGAATGCCTGGAAGAGTTCGCAATGTTTTCCACTGCTGGAAAAACATACATTTAATAATTAATAAAGACAGAAAAACACATTCCAAATCTACTGATAGACAGTCACTGATGTCATTTTAGCCAATGTGGAGGCAATACTGTGTACCCTGTCAGACCAAACTCGGGGTAAAACGAATAAAACACAGCTGGTCATACAGAGGTGCATACATTGTGATCGTTTTATTTGCAGAGAGACGGTTTGCAAAGAGGACAGCCTCGACGACGACAACAACGCTCCCCTGATGTTATCGATCTATGTGTGTTTTCTGTACAGTTCTGCTTCTGGTACACATTTGTTTCTCATGTTGATTTTACAAAACATAGTTTTATGTCACACAGCCACTGTCTTTTGTAAATAAATCAAATGTGAGATATATTAAAAAGATTTAAAATATGGCTTCATGATTGTTGGCGTGTTTTTCTTTTAAATTAATTATCACTAAAGATAATTTAGTCGTAACCAAACACATACATCATCCTGGATAAAACCATCAATGTGCAAAATGAGAGAGTTTGACAGTACAAGGCTGCTTTCCATTTGACATGCTAAAAGCGGAAAATGTCTGTGCTCACTGAAAGTCTAATTCAAACAGACGGGCATATGAGCATAATTTTTGATATCACAAACAGTTTGGAAATCAATCCCGTCTCAGTTTGCAGTTTGTAGAAGCTCAATGTAAAGACTCAAAGCCACCAGTGCAGGTACGAGCATATTTTCTACAGAGAAGTAAGAGACTTTACTGTAAAAAGAGGTCAAATTTTAGAAATCAAACAAATTTACATATTCATAGAAGCAGTAATTTTGATTAGGAAGAAGGAGAAGATAACGTATTATCATTCCAAGCAGAGCATTTAAAATATCTTAATAAGACATTTCTGAAGAGGCTCTTCAACTTCCAATACATTTTTTTTGCAGTGGGACATGTTGTACTTTTTTAATCCATAGATTCATGTTTACTCTATAAATTAATTTTTTGATTTGTAAGATACTTAACTACAAAATAGTGGATAAAATAAAATACTGCTTATATTATAAATACATCAGTAATAATTCAAGACCATTCTTTATAATGCATACTTTAACTCCAAAATATACAAAAATATAGCAATACTAATGCATAAACTTTCACTGAAGTTAACTTTTTCAGTCACTGTAATTAAACATATTATTTTAATTTAGTGGAACTAACAGTTTTTTCTTGAGCTGAGGGACTGAATCAGCACTGTTTTCCTTTATAAAGTTGATCCATAGAATATTAATAAAATTTAAAAATAGTATTTTCATCTTTTTGATACTAAGGAGTGCTTCTTTTACCATCAAGGTTACATTTTCTGGTCTCATTGCACAGCCAGATATGTGTTTATAGGTAGCTTATAAATGTTTAAGGCAGTTTATATTTGATTAAGACCTCAGCTCACAAGGAGCTAGAAGGAGCTGCATGTTTTTGATGTTTTAAATGTGCTCACATTCAAATTAAAACTGCTTAGTTCTCACCTCTTCTGAATAAAATCCTTAAACCAAACCGTGTCTCTTTTGCCTTACTTGCCCCTTGTTAAAACACAAAATGGTAAACAATTTTCTCCAACAGATCAGCTAATCCCCTTTCCTGCTTCACCTACAAACCCACATCGACAGCAAACTCTGTCCTTGTTCTTGGTGCTTCAGGCTCAGACAGCGACAAAAACTGCACTGCTGAGACGAGGTCGCCACACTTTGACATTCCCAGCATCCTCCTCTGCGGGTTGGGAGGAGACAGAGAGTTTGCACTCGCCGGTATCACGCTGCTTCTTGTCTATAGGTCATGTTGCATCCTCTTGCTGCTGCAGCCACTGTCCTCACATGACTCTATGCAAAAGAGGAGACACCGCAGCTTCCAGATCAGTGAACCACATCCGCCTGCTGCATGCACATTTCCTCTCTCCCTCTTCGCCTCTCAAAAGCAGTCAACCACCTTCACAGGGAGTTTTGCCCCGTAAATCTCTAGCTGTATTCTGGGAATCCTCACTGTCTCCGCCTAGTGGGTACATGTGGGACAAATTATGTCCGTAGCAGTGGACTGCTGTAGAGCTAATGGACTGAAAGTGATAAGAGATCTGATGTCTTGTTCAAGCTGCACTTTACTAGGAAATGGAACAAAGATTAGAGAGGGACATCAAAAGTATCTAGTTACTAACTACAAATACTTTTTCATAAAATGTATTAAAATAACGTACAAAGTGCTGGTATAGAACAATGTATTCATTTAAAATACATGTAATTTGTAATTGTCAAATGCAATAGTAAGTAGATAACAGATTCTTTACAAAATTATATAATCACATTTTTGGCATGAAGTAGCTTCAGTGTTAGCTCTGCCTATTTCTAACATTGCAGATTTAAAGTGGTCAGTCAGGATATTATGAAGGTGGGAGGCTGCAAATTCAGAGGTGCACGCTGGGTGGGTTCTGTCAATCAAAGCAACCATACAAGCAACCCAAATTGAAAAATACAATTGCAGTGGAGGAGGCAAGAACTCTAGCCTGCTTGGATGAAGAGTCTGTTGTGCACCAAAGTTGGCAAGCAGCAGATGTATATGAATAGGAAGTTAAGTTAGCATTGTTAACATTTTTTATGTTTTTTCATAGTTTGTTAGCTTGTACCTTGCAGTGGCTGACACAGTGTTGGTGGTTGTGCAAATAAAAACTCTGAAAAGTCCGCTTTGTTATGCAACTGAACATCAAACTTGCGGCCTCCTCCAGTGGAGTTAAAGTGAGGACACCTTTGCTCAGATGCAAGTCAGGAGAGTCGAGGCCTGACATTTTTAGGGGTCATAAACAAAAGAAAGAAACATTTTTGAGTGAATGGAATCTTTAAATATTTCAAATACAGAAATAATGTTCTTAGAGTATTTTGTTTCAAATCAAATTTTTTTCTGACAAGCAAAATACGAATTACAACATTCTCAAAAGTGATAAAACACATCATTTAAAT
>JAPZDZ010000007.1:4365972-4378273 GCA_029783805.1 Acanthurus tennentii | reverse complement strand
AGTTTATCTCTCTCTGCACACAGGTCTAGTGTTTGTTTTTGCCCAAAGGTCACATCAGATGGGCTCTTTGGGCCAGTAAAATTTCTCTTGGGTATAATATCAGTGAAAATGTGTTGCATAAAAACATGTTAAAACTTCTAAATAAAGACTTTGAGGAATCCTTGCATTAACCTGTAGGTTTAAGATGCATGTCCTGTGATCCTAGTGTGCCTGGTGTAAATTCAGCTTTGGACTTTTGTTGCATGTTACTCATTTTTTATCCCTATGTTTACAGTATATCTACATTGTCATATGTAAAATACATATACAACTGCCCCCAAAAATGATAATTAAAACAAAAAAACATTTAAAAAAAACTAAGGATACATAAATCAACATGTCTAAAAGAGTCACTTAAGGGGTTTTATCTTTATGCTACTGGGCTTCAGAGAGGAAATTATGATTTAAAATGCCATAAAAAGATCTAGATATGCGTGCATTAATGTCTTATTACCTTCGCCCCCGTTCCCCACCCCTCCGTTCACTGAGGTGTAAGCGGTAAAGCCGGTAGTCTTTAGGACCCTGTGGCCGGCAGCAGACAGTCTGCAGGCCCCTGCAGTGAGAGCGGTGCATCTGGAAGAGCGCTGGCCGGCTGGGGAGGTGGAGGACGGGGAGAGAAGAGGAAGGAGGCTCCGGGAGCAAGCGAGACAAAAAGGGTCAGGCCTGGGACTTGGGAAAATCGGGTAACGAACACACAGCCATTCGCGCATTTAAATCCGTTTAACCCGGCACTGGTAGCCGCGCAGGAAGGGTTACCTTTATGTGAACAAAAAAACGTGAAAGCCCCGAGAGCGGAAGGCGCTCGATGGAAATGGGGAAATAGCGATTTGGGGGGGGGTTCGCTCTTTTTTTTTGCAGATGTGCTGATTGGACATCGCGATGTGCAGTTGAACTTGACCGAATTTACAGTACGGAACCGGGATCGCGGCTCCTAAAAAAACACTGGCCTCATTAAAAAAAATAACGGGGATTTATACATCAGTGGCCGTGGCCTGTAAAAGAGCCACAACCCCCTGGGTCATATTGCAGACTTCCCCCGCTGTAAAGACGTCTAAAACTTTGCAATTTCAACGCATAGCCAATTGAATTATATATGCAAGCCTGCCGATGGCACGAACGTAAGCGTGTGGCCTGCATGTAGGCTGATCTGCGTGGAAATGCGGTGACATTAAACGCCTGTGTGGCCCCTATAATAAATTATTTTTCAAGATAACACGTCCTGGCTTGCTTGCAATTATTTTTAAGCAGCGAAGACTTGATTCCTGCAGCTTATTAGACCTTAGAATAATTCAGAGCCGGCTGTCATCAATCTTGACTTAACCCTTCACCTATATGAATGTAGTTGAATAGGCTTATGGGTTTTTCTTTTGCACATTTCCACGAGTGCAACAGTGTAAGTGTGACTCCGCTGTGTGCGCATGACTGACTGCTAGAGTAACTTTAACCCAGACGCTTAAGGTGAATATTAAATATTAATAATTATAAAAAATGTACTACGAAATTGTGATCTTCCTGGTTTTATTTTCGCAGCACTGCTCATGTTATTAGGTGCAAATTTGCAGCCATTTAATGTCGACCACTGTACACCCATCCATGTGTTGTAAAAAAAAAAAGTGGCCTAGGCCCTATAGGCGATAGCCATACAGTATCCTATAGAAGTCTGTGAGGTTCCTATATACATGACGTGCACTTAACAAAGGAAAGCTGAAGCTCAGGAGGAACCTCTTTATGACACAAAATGTAATTTAAACAAAGTGTGCATGTATCAGGGTCGTCACTGCAGCATGAAACTCTGCTCATCCCCTGAATGAAAGCATCAGTGCACTCATGCAAAACCAAAGTGTGTCTAAATGTCAGCGAGTGATGCGCAAGTTTATTGTCACTTGTCTTTTATTTTATTTTATGTTATTTTATTGTATCTTGCAGGACAGCGGAGAGAAGAGGGATCATCTCTCATTTCTTTTTTTTCCTTTGAGTTTATTTTCACCTCATCCATCTACATCACCCATTATCAGACATTACCCACAAGACCCCTCAAAGATGCCGTCCAACACTGTCACCAACACCAACACCACTGCATTCAAAGGCTCGGACTACGCAGATTCATCAGGAAACAGAGTGGTAAGAAACACGTGTGAAATATAAAAGTGTGCCTCCGGAATCTCACTTGAGGTATTTATGAGACTCCTCTGAAGTTTGGTATGTTGCTGAATGACTCGGGAATTCTCGACTTTATTGCTATAGAGTTCAAAGAGTTCATTCAGTCATGTTTTGGCTTTCTGAATGACTCGGGCTAAGCTGCTGATTAATTTTGGATTTCACTCTCCATCACTGAGAAATGCAATTTTCCTGAGAAAAAAGTCACCAGAGCTGATGTAAGAAGAATTTTAACCAACGTCGGGTTCATCCGGGAGTAAAGCAGTCCTGTGTGTCTTTAAATATTTTCCTAAAAACATCTATAAAGGGTACATATGTGCATGCATGCATTAAAATTTGTTGGTTTTTTTTGCTTAAATACAGATTTTTAGTGTTATTACTTAAAATTGCAATGATGGATCCCTGAAATAAAATAAATGAGGTTTGTACCGTCAGTTCAAGTCAAAGCCAATTAAACCCCTTCCCAGTTTTTTAAATGGAGTTATCAGTCAGTCAAGCTAATGCCTCATTGACCTCTGCAGTCCATAGACTTAGTGGAGTTGACTCAGTCGCATCAATTCCTTCAGCTTATTGACAAAATAGATTTTTACCGAAGGATCCACCAGCATGAGGAGTGCCATGTCACTTCTCATGATGCAGACAGGCTCATTATCGCAGCCTGTGTGTAACTGCAGCATCACCGAGGAGGCTGGTGCTAGATGCAGCTGTATTATGTGACATTTGCTGTTGTAATGGTGGTTGGTGACGTGGGCGTTGGCTGGTGTAGGTTGAGCTGGAGCTGGAATGGCTCTACAGCTCTTTTACTGGGTGGGGGGGATCTGTCCTTTTCCTCTACATTCCCATTACACAGTACTGCCCTTAGTCTTGTTGCCTGGCAACAGACATTGCCTTAAATAACCGGCTACCCAGACGGAAATAGTGCAGAGATATTGACAATGGAGTAGGGTTCACTCCAGGCTACAACAAACCATATTTCAGGTTTTTTGGGGTTTTTTTTTGTATTGTTATGTTTTGTTTTGTTTTTCCAGAAAACATTAGAGTGAGGCTGTGTGTGAAAACGCCGTTTTATTTCCATTCAGTGTGTGTGAGAGCGCTCCGGTGGGGAATTGGATGAACGGTGTGGTGTAGGCTGTTCCTGCAGGCACCACTGAATTGTGTCATCCATGTAAGTGGTTCCCAAATGAGCCTGCACACCAGGCTGCACTCAAAACGTGCCATTATCTATGCAAATTCTGCCGCCCTGTAAGGAAAAACTGAAGCGCCTGACTCTCTATTAGTAATCACACAATGAACCAAGACCTTCTGCAAAACACACCCTCTCACAAACGCATCAATATCTGCATTTAAAATAACAATACACTCTATTTTTTTTACTAGAACGTAATTGATGATGTTGTATAGTTTTAGAGCGATATTCATCAATTATAACCTTGGGCCCATTAATCACTGCATCAGCTACCCACTTACATCTATCTATTCATGCAAAAACCAGTGTATCACACTGGGACACTAATGGTTTATGGATATATTCCATTTTAGCAGCAAACACTCTCTGGATGCAACATGGCCTAACCTTTAAAAATCCTGTCTGTGTTTGAAAACATCCCCCATCTTTTAAATTAATTAACAGCTACAGTCTACCGGAATCCAGATGTGCATAAATTTGTCTTTTACAAAATTCTCTAATGGCAGTTTAGCCTTTACTGGACTGTCCTTGGAAAAAACCTCAGACAGACGGTAATGAGATCTCACAAGGGTTCTTGACTGGTATCACAACTTAAACTGTGACTCATCAGATTGTGTTACTAGATCAGAATGCATTGCCACTGCAAAGCTTTTTGCCAAAACAAAAGCTGCATCTTCTTTACCGTTACCAAAAAACAGTGACTTTCAAGTTATTTAGTTATCTACTTAACTAGGTATGTAATTTATTTTGCTGTGCAAGTAGAAGTGCCAAGTCCATGTGGACTCAAAAGAGACACAAATGCCATTACAGTGGTGAAAAGTGTTGGATGAGTAATCTACATGTAAACAAATATATGCATAGATCCAATTTCATGTTGTTTGTTTATTAGAAAAAGGACTCTGCTGCTTCCCAGCAGCGTTCTGTACACTTGTTTGCACAAGTATCCAATATCCAGACGAAATGCAACTTTTGTAACCCAAGCACGTTCATACAGGGTATGTAGTATGCAGGTGTTAAAAAGGCCCTTTTTTTTAAACAATTTCATCAAAACGATCGCTAGAATTGGCAGACATGCAAAGGTCAGGTAATGAAATAATTATTGGGAAGAAAAATCTTGCATAGACTAAAAGAAACTGCTCTTTTTCTGTCTTTTGTTCCAAAAGTTGTATTTATACGTTAGGTTAAACACTCTGATACTAGTTACAAACGCAAACATCATTATATTTAGATTTTATGATAACAGCAATGGTTACTCTACCCTGTCAATACTTGATTAGCATTTCAATAAATTTTTGATGGCTGACCCTCTAGTATTGCAGAATGTAACAGATCACAGATTTCAGTGTAAATAACCAAAATCTCTCAGCAGCATGGCACCGTGTGATGAACTACCACAAAACCTTTATTTGCCTCATCAAAAGGCTGTTTGTAGCCCTTGATCACATCACATGATCTTCATCAGGATATGAAGTTTGCCAAGGAGGTTAAATCTGACATTTTTAAGACAAAAGTGTTTAAAACAAAAAGAAAAAGAGGAATTTCTAGAAATCCATAAGTTCATTACCACCAGGCTATAAAATTCCTCTTTGCACTATCATAATAACGTGACCAGATCCCAAAAAGGCTGTCCTGATTTACAAGTAGTTTTCCCAAAACCCTAAATCCTGTCATGTTTGTTCAAGAATTAGACTTGAAACATAAGTTTATTGTTTGTAGCCTAATAAAACACTGAATACTTATAGTTGTGAGACAATCTGTTGGTGTTGCCCACAGCTGAGTGTTGATCCAGCTCTCCATTGGCTACAGTACAGCAGGGCCTCCAGGGGTACAGCCTTTTAAAACAATAAAATCTATTTCAGACATGGATATTATGGCTGTTGTATTTGTTGAAGACATGTGTAACAGGGTGGCAAAGTGACGCCACAGTGACACATTTGGAAACTATACCATCACATCTCTTTTTCTGGCATATACATTAAACAAAAATATAAGTGAACAGAGGTGTAAAGAGTCTGTAACCATAACTGGTCAAAACTGGACAGAAGGAACAACTGCCATCAATGAGTATTCCTGCTTTATGGTTGGTGACAGTCAGCGTAGGTGATGCAAGGTGATGCAAGGTGATGAAACTAGATGTGCAGTGTAAAAGTGTTGTCTCTCCAATTTTGAACTGATTCTTACTGGAGGAATGCAATGTGCCGCACCTGTACCTGGTCTCCTTTACTTGCCTCGCTGTATTTAACATCTATTATATGAGACAAAGTCATGCCGTATCTTACAGTAATCTCCTCCCCTGTCATCCTACGCCACGGTGCCGAAGATTAAAATAAAAGTACTTCACAACAGGTCAGCAGAGGGACTCGGTCCCCGAATACCTTGCAGTGCAGAGAGCTCATTTATCTTAGAGGGAATCTCACACTCAATACTGAAGGAATTTAATAAGGACCCAGCCCTCCACCCCCCACCGCTGCTGTCAGGAACGGCCTTGCAATCTCATTTGCATTCAGACCTGGTGCTGGTGGTCCTATTCAGTCAATATTGAAACTCAAAGCATCTACATTAGGATCATCTTTTCTCCCATCAACCCCAGGGGTACTTGGTGGTGGCGGACATGGGGCTTTGTTCATTGGGGTAGACAGTTTTATTAATCAAAGGGAAATTGCAGGAGGGGGAGGTGGGGGCCAGTCGACGTCTTTGTAACGGTGTCAAGAGGGGATTGTCTGTAGGAAGGTCAGCGCTGCCTCCGTGGAGCTTTCACTTCAGCCTAGTTCAAAGGAACGTGCCATTCAATTTCTATCTGTCTCATTGTCCACTCAAGCCAAAGACACTCAAGGACCCGCTGCAGTCCCCCCGAAATGTTCAAGTGTTTCAGTGGGGTGCAGTTTTGTGTGTGTCCTGCAGATGTAGAATCGCACCCGTTGCATCTCCGACTGAGGTGAAACCGCCACTTAGCTTACTGTACGCACAAATACAGGCTTTCATAAGCTGGAAAGATGCAATGTCTCATGGGAATTTGGGCCTGAAATGAAGAATCTAACAATCCCATAGATTGTAGTTTTGTTAGTCCAATTACTATAGAACACATAGTCTAATCATGGTCATATTTCTTTTTTTTTGACAGGGTGAAAGCACAATACTGGACATGGACCTGATTGCGGAGGAGAAGTTGGCTAAAAGTAGTGCCTCTTGTAAAGTTGGCAAGCCTGGAAGGAAACGCAAGCAGTTTTCAGTGAGTGTTGATCTAATGTGTCGGAAATTTAACAGCTACATCCATTAATAGTGATTTCCTGTCAATTTTCCAATGTACTGGCTTAATATTGCTCATAGTCAAGATTAGATATGAGCTGGCCTTGAGCACAGTGACAGAATTTACATCAGGTAAAAATGCACATTTTCTTTAGTCTGTTCAGTGTTTTTTTTTGTGAAGGGTGTCCTTGATGTCAAAGTTTTCCTGTTATTGAACAGGAAGTGTGTGTCAGTGCCATTAAAAAAATTTCCTTAACTTGGGTCTTTCATGTCCCATGCTGGTTTAAATTGGTTAAAGCTGGTGTTTGCTTGAGTAGTACGACTTCATAAAGAGCGCCATGCTTACAGCCTGTGCTACTACTGTAGCCAGAGCCTTTTGTTCCCTTTGTTTCCTGTCTGCCTCCGCTTCTTCAATGTCAAATAAAAGGCAAAAAACATGTCCAGTCACATCTTGAAGCAGCTGTTCTGAAAATCTGCACTCGAGGGGAGAATTTCCTTCTGTCACTGAGAGGCGCGACACGAATAATCAATTTTAAACTTGGTATTAACACGCAACATGGACGATTTGATCACAAGTAGACAGCTCCAAGTACGTCAGATCACACCTGGCATCAAACCATCCAATAAGCACTTCAGTTTGAGCATAAATGTGCCCTTGGTAAATCCTGGAACGAGGCTACCTTCCCCCACATCTCTCTAAAGGTAACTGCGGGTGCTGCGTCAATAAGTTTCTGCAGCAGAACAGACTTTTGGACGGTCATGCCCGCTTAATGCAGCCACAGAATGAATGTGTGAAGGTGAGTTAGTGAGTATGCAGGGTTTGAACTTCTCTCTCAGGCTCTTTTTTTCATTCTTCTTCAAGTGCATTACTTTAAATGCCTGTGAGGAAAAAACTGTCACCCCCCCCCTTTCTCCCCGTGTGACAGCAGGCATCTCACCCCACCATCAAATGTGGCCGGTGGCAAAAACTACAAACACTTCTACTGCATGATGCATCATATGAGATAGTTAGTCGTAAGCATGCTGTGACCTTTAGTGTCACATGACAGCCTAAATGCTAATTCACATACTTTAAATGGTTAAAAAGTCTTTGTGAGATGTTGCAAATTTCTGCAAAATTCTTGCCAATTTTCTGTTCAGTTGCTATTAAACTGAAAGAATTTAGGAAAAAATTTAAAATCTTCACAAGATGACACCTATCAGCAGCCTTTGTATAAAAATAAAGGTGGTGTTTCAGCCTCATTCACTGCTTTATACTCATGCATAGACACCACACCATCTCCACCATGTTTCTCAGCTACACACAAACACCACACAAACACCATTTGTTCGCTGTTTGTGATGTGTTTTGTAGTTATAAAAGCTCCGTAATTAATAATGACTCTTGGGCCAACATGTATCTGTGATTTTTTTGTTTTATTTCCCTGAGATGTTTCCATTTGCATAAGCCTCTGCTTAAAAAATCATGTTAATTAATTCTCAGGGTGTGATTTAACAAACTAACAACAACACTTACAGATATGTATGGCAAAGTATGGAGAGATGTGCTGGAGGGTTTGTGTCAGCATGTATTTAAAGATGCAGATAAAGAGGAGCTATATCCAGAATCAGCGAGTGTTTTGACAGCTGTGGGGGGATTGACCACATGTGAAAGACCCTCGAGTCAAATAGGTGTTTCGTTGTTGTTATTCTCTGAGTCACTGCTTGCCTAATGAATATGCTGTCTATGAGGCATTATTTAGATTTTTTCCATTTGAGTTCTGATAACACTCTAACATGGCTTAGTGGTTTATTTATTTTAGTTTGTGCTAATTATCATATGAAGAAGGTAAACTTGGTGAAAAGCTGTTGAAGGTGGCTCAAAAACCCTAAAGCCTTTAGTCAAAAAGCATATAGACAATATGAGCAAGGTCAGAAGTAGTTCTCATAGAAACGCTGAATGACAGCTTGAAAAAATGCCAAGGTATTTATGCATTCAACTCAATTCACAGGGTTTTATTTACATATTATTTGACCTTGCTGCTCTTTACCGTCAGGCTGCAACATTCAGTGCCTTCAGCTGGATTAAAAACACTCACCTGGTCACATTTTTAATAAATAATCTGCAGCATGTTCATAATATTTACACCATATTGGGACCAATGAAGTGTCATCTTAAACCTATAAGAATTAAAGCTTACAGTCTAATTTAACACAATGTGGCTGCATGCTGACATGTATCTATATGTTGAGATGTTTCATACATAAGATTAGAAATAATGACTAAATTGAGAGTTTACTAAATAATAGGTCAGCAAATTTGTAAAAAGAGCAATATGGCAGATTTCCAGCTGTTAACATCTGTCTCAAGGGGATGTAAAATAAAAATCAACAAAGTCAGGATGAGTTGTTGTCTGTAGAAACAGAAAAATGAGCTGAAAAACACAAAAACACTGCGTGGAGCTGAGAGGAAACTGCACTGTTTAGATAATTATTAGATAATGATGCAGCTTTAATGGTTTATAAATAACTATTTTGTGTAAATAATAATGTTGCAGTAGTAAGTTTGTTGAGTTAGCCAGTGTTTTTTTTTCTTGACCTCTGTCTGCCTGTCTGAGCTGCCTGATTTACCGACTGTGACCTCTGACCTCTGGCACGGGCCGCATGTAGTTCACTGGGTCAGTAATCTGTTGCGTAATTCTTTCAGTGACAGTTGTGTGTACTGTTATGTGTGTTTGTGTGTGTGTGTGTGTGTGTGTGAGCATACTTACTAAGTATGCATTTGTCTGTTTGCACTTGTGTGGTTGTTTGCCTGAACACACACACACACACACAAACACACACACACACAAACACACACAGACACTCACACAGACACTCACACACTCTGTAACCTCTTTTTCTAGTTATAAATTGACTCAGAATATTAATAATGCCTGAGCTGGGGATTTGTTGTTTTCATTCACCGTGTAAGATTTACTAGAGTGCCGCTCTTTGTGTGTGTGTGTGCAACTGTTAAAGATTTACAGTCAATTTGTTCTCAGTTACTACAGTGATGAAGTCATTTAGAGTTTTGCTGCCAGCAAGGAATGCTCAAAAAAACAACTCTGGCTTGATGTAGCGGTGTTTTACGATGCAGCATGGCTTTCACTTAAGTTTATTTTATAGATATCTTCCGCATAATCTGCATTGCATTCGTTACACAGACGTTTTATAGGTCTCTGGGTCACATTAAAGCTGGTTTTTCATTGTGTATTCCTCTTCAATCTCTGAGAATGAGATTTTTATTTGACCTTTATGGTTTTTCAGCACAGTACGGCGTGTTTGCTAAATACTGAAAGATAGATATCTCCTGAGGCGATGCTGCTGCTGCTGCTGCTGCCTTGAATGCAAACTGCCTTACCTACATCTGCAGGAGATGAAAGCTTTAGATGGCTCTCGTCAGTGTTGACAATCTGATCTCACAAGACATGCTCCACTTTCTGCTCCCGGTGACCCAGTAATGGGATTGTCTGAGAGAGTGTGTTTTTTTACGGTTATTTTTAGGCAGGAAGAGAAGAGACACTCTCACATTTCTTTAATATGTCGAGCCGAAAAGAATCTTTTCCAGGTCTTCCAAGACAGTTGCTGCTTGTTGTAAGCAAGCGTGGTGTAAGAACTGACTGTCTGCCACTGTAACGTAAACTGCGAGCTTTAGATAGGTCAGATCTGTTTGAATTTACTCCTCTGCATAGAATGAAATAGTTTAACTGGGCGTTTCAAACTGGACAGAGTGGAAAAACTTCTCCATTGTCAAACGGCCAACATTCCTGACATATTTCCATGCTGCTGTAATGATATATGCTACAGGAAGCTCAGTATTGTACCTGATGAACTCCAACGCAATCCCCCTCCTTCACTTGCAAGTTAACGACTGTACAGCAGATCCACTGGCAAGGCTTTGAAGTTTACAAGTCTGGTTTAACAGGCCCTGAAAGGGAAATGCAATAATTCACTGACTAATAAGTGTAGAAGTTGAGCAACATGTTAGAGTCTGTCCAGATCGAGCTGAGGAGGCTTAAGGGATGAAATTAAGCTTATCTAATATGAAATGGATGAATGCTTTAATTCACATTTTCTTTCAAATAGCCCATTTAGCCCACAGAGACTGAATAGCACTTATCCTCACTCTGATTATGCCAGCTGTTTTATTGTATCTCACTCTAAGAAGATGACCTTTTTTTTTTTTTTTTTCCCAAGCGTACTGGAAGATTTGTTATAACTCCTGAACGGTTTTGTTTATTGCACAGCCAGCTACATCGAGTAATCTGTCATAAATGCTGACAGGTACAACACTGAAACATCAAACAGTAACATACTGCTACAACAGTAGTAATCTCTAAAGCTGATAGATTGCCAGGATGTTAACATTTCAATCTCCTCGTCTTCCACTCGCAGGTTGAGAGCTGCGGCTCTCTCAAAGGCGGTTTGGGTGTGGGGAACAGCTACACTGGGATGGGGAGGCCGTCCATGCCACTGGTCCACAATGGGGACGTGGGCGGGCACAGAGACAGGACGTCCGACGCCTGCTTCCCCAAACAGGAGAAGAAGGAAGTGGAGAACGGGATCCCAAGAGACCCTTCCTCCTGCCGGGCTGAGGACAGCTCCCAGAGTCAGAGCCGGAGCCTTTCCCTGGAAAACGGATTCCTGCTCAGCCGTGAAGAGCAGGACTCAGAAAAAGACAAGGACGACAGTTTGACAACACCGCGCAAAAAACGAGGGAGGCGGAAACTGGAGCGCCCAACGAAATGTGAGTTTTTTGGCCTCTGCTTGTTCGGCTTGGCTATGTTCTGTGGAATCAGCAGGAACAGTCATGTGACTAGTACAAGATGTTGTGTAATGAACTGTAAATGGATGTCAGACACACAGAGAATGGCACTGACACTGCCAGGATTAGTAACACTGAGGCTAAAATAGTTGCATTCATGCCGCTGCACAGTGACTGTGAAGGAGAGGCACGGGTAGATATGAGGGCTGTAAATCAAAACTAATTATAAAGTTTGTATTATACTGAATATTGTGCATGAATGTTTCACTTTGTTTGAATGTCTTTGTGTGGCTCACCAGATGCTTTCAATATGCACAACCAGTTGTTGTTTTAATGTGCAGCGTGCACCATGTGACTAAACTAATGTTTGTGACGGACAAACTGGCTGCTACAATGAAAGAGAAAGAGAGAAACGATAAAGGATTCTTCTCAACTGTGTACCGAAAAGGAAAGTGGAGCATAAACATCTAAATGTAGAAACATTTTATTTACAACAACTTAATAAAAATAGAAAAGAATAGAATAGAAAAGAACACAAAGGTGGTATATATTTTTGTTCATGCAGCTGTTATTCAAAAACATCAAAATGTATGCGCACACACTCATCAGAACAGCTACTTCAAACTGAACACTACAAGTAATAGATTATAATTAGCTAAAATTTTAGAGAAACCCATAATACAAAAGATACTTTTAAATTAGACAAGGACAAAGAAGTGCAAGTTCTGTGACCAATTTGCCTTTTGATCGCGAGTGAAATCCAAAATATTAGTTTTTTTTAATGTAATTCTGAAACAAGTAGTCAAGTACTAAATTAGTTAATCATCCAAAAAATTAAACAGTGACTTTTGTTTATTAATTTAGTCTAATTTTAAGTGAAACTGTAA
>JAPZDZ010000007.1:4351984-4365872 GCA_029783805.1 Acanthurus tennentii | reverse complement strand
TAAATTAGTTAATCATCCAAAAAATTAAACAGTGACTTTTGTTTATTAATTTAGTCTAATTTTAAGTGAAACTGTAAGAAATTCTTTGGATTTATCTTCTTAACTATGAACAATTGCTATCCTTCGTTTCAAGTCAGTAAATGTACAGTTATGAGTTTCAGATTGTTGGTCAGAGACAAACAAGCTATTTGAAAATTTTAACTTCGAGGAAACTGTGATGGGAATTTGTCACTTTTTGGTGACAGAAGATGTCGATTAGTAATAAAAACAATCGTTAGCTGCCTTAAGCCTGCAGGATGGAACATTTGTCTCCCCCCTCTGGCAGGGAAAGTAATTACACAAATACCATTGACAGCATGTGCTCCAGTTGCTGTAGTTTTTCCTCCACTAGCTTTTGTAGGCATTGCTAGTTGACTTAAAACACATCTCTACTGATGCACTAGTGCTTGAACATTGCCTAGGACTCCAAATTCCCCCAGGATGCGGCGAAATAATCGGCACTGTGTGAACTAGTTCAGCAAGGCTCTACATGTAAAAGTCCAGATCTGCAGGTTTAATAATGTGCATTTTGTTCATCAAGTTATGGACAAAACATCAAGGCATGGCCAAAAAAAAAGGCGACATCACTTGTTCTGCAACAAACCATTTTATTGCCTAATATAACATTTACTTAAACAATCTGCTTACATGTGAACTAAATACATTCATTTTAAGATAAACTTAATTTTAATGACATTTTATATTTAGCTTTGCTCCCACAGAAGTGAATCTGCAGCAGCCACAGAGCTGCAGTAGATAACGCTAGCGTTTAACCTGATAAAGAAGATATAAATCAGGGAGCATTGTTGAGAGAGAGTGTGGTGCTGACAGGTAGATTTTAGTCAAAGATGGAGATTAATAATATCACTCAGCCGCTCCCCCACTCTCTGCTCTTAAGCTTTCGCTCTCCCTCTCTCTTTCTGTCAGCCACGTGTCTCTCTCGCTCTTCTCTCGGCCACAGAGACACCGGCTATGACCTTGATGAGGAGTGCAGTAAATAAAGCCTGGGGAGGAGCGACTCGTCTCCTGGCAACGAGCCTCTTTCGGGAGCTGGCAGGTCTCTGTTGTGGCCGCCTCCCCGTCGGGGGCCCTGCCAGGTGGATGGCGTTGTGCCCAGAACTCTTTACAAACTGAGTCTGCACTCTGTTTTCACCTGATCTGTACTTCGAGGATCTGTTACTTCACTTCAAAGCACAAATCTGGGATAACCCTGTTTGCTTTTGGTGGAAATCTCTGAAAACTGGTTTTCTGAACCAGGTGTGCAACTCCTGGGTTTTTGCCCACTGTTGCTCAGCTGTAGAATGATATGATACAGTGGTGAACACAGACGGCATGACAGATGTCTCAGTTTTACCTTCTTTTAACCAGATGACGCTAACTTTCTGATAAATGATAAAAATGACTAGCTATTCACGACAAGTCTTCTTCAAGTGATCTGCATAAACTTTAAAATAACCCAAACCGTTAAAGCATTAACACTTATGTCACACAGTATATTTTTAAAAATGAGGACATATAAATCAAGCGAGATGCAGCAGCAGAATGTTACTACGTAATGTTTTAACTTTTTGCAGGACGGATCATGAAAACTGTTAAAGAGCCACTAATTTAACACACGTGGATCATTTTGATTTTAAGAGGGATTATTAGTCAGCCTGTGGAAACACTTATAAACCCTGATGATGTCATTGTTTGGGGTTTACCAGACAGAGAGGGTTTAATGCAAAGGCGCTATTCAGATGCATTGAAGGAAGTGTAGGAAAAACTATTTATAGAGACAGGAGTGTGTCGGCTTCTTTTCCGCCATGTTTGATTCTTCTTTGCTTTAGAATCTTAAAATTGCAACATTACATTGGTAAGATACGCCTAGTTACACCTAAGTATAGCAGTAACTTTATTACAACCTTGGAGAGTAAATATTGGACTTAAATTTGAGCCATAAATAAATTATGCCATAAATATTTATAAATAAATTCTGTTTTGGCTGCAGAGGCTATAACATATTTATAGCATTATTTCATTAACTTTTTAATTTTGATTGTATAAAGAGAAGACACTCCAGGAATTACACTAGATTACCTGCAGTGTCTTGAATATTTAACCACTTTTAAATACCCCTGTGTTGTAGGAATAATATGGTGAAGTATTTATGTGTCAGCCTGATATGTGCAGATGTACATTTGTGACCAAAAGTATCAAAACATTGTCCGCAGTTTAAGTGCCTTACACAAATCACCATTATGCAGGAGGCAGATGGAGTGACTGACAGATTTCTAAGCATTTAAACTGATCACATGTTGACTGTTTACTGACTCGCTTACCGTAGCAGTAAGTAGGACAAACAGTCATTTCTTAATTTTCTCTCAACTGAACAAACATCTCAAAACAAAGTTACACTCAACATTAACTCTCAACATGTCACCCAGTTTGTTGCAATATGAGTCAATAAGAGCTTCTGTATGAAAGGCCATCTGAAATACAGGAAGTTACTTCTTTTACATTTTTCGACAGAGGAGAAGCAACTAACAGCAGACGGTCTTGAATCAACTGAAAGAGGAAGAAGTCAGCGCAAGCAGCGTTAGCCACAAAGTCAAAGAAAAGACGTGCAGAAATTCAGATTAGAGGTCTGCGTGGAGTCCAAGACTCCCTCAAGACCTGCAGCAGATGTTAGTGACATGGGGGCTTTTTTTTTTCTCTCAAGGCTGCGGGTGGGCACCAGCAGTCACGTAATATGTGTGAACATAGTGCAGAATGGATAGCTTGTTGTTTGCAAGCTGGAAACATTCACATAGACACACTTTTGAGCCATATTTGCTGCCTACGTTATGGGATTTCATGTAATCAGGACATGGAAATAATGTGAAGGATTAAGAAAAGGTACTGCTCAGATTGCAGGTTAGTAAGCAGTTTTGCAAAGGATTGTGGGAGCAGGCAACTGTGAAGCAAAGGTGGGCATGTGCAGTTTAAAAAAAAGGGGGCCACACAGACTTTTAATTTAGATTGCATCAGCAAAAACTGCCCATAGTACAGAACAGAGTTCAACTGCAAGGTGATTTCTGGGAAATGCCAAAAACAGCACTCACTGCGGCGCCTGCATGATGTCTCAATATACATTAAATGCACTTAATGGCAAATCAGACTCTGATGAGCATAATACTGCACATTTGGGGGAGATATTAATCCCTCTACCACAAACTGTTTGAATAGAGGGAGCGTCGGTTTATTCATCTCAAAGAGAGAGAGGAGTCCTTGGTGGTGGGGGGGCCGGCAGTGTGGTGGATCGATAGTCAGCTAAACAAGGTTTCTGTTATCCATCTGGAGGGCACAGGAAGGATTTCAGCTCCGGCCTTTAGTGGAACTGAGCTCTAGCAATACGAGAGCTGGAACCCACTCAAACTGGCAAGGTATACTCTCTGTGGGCAACGTTAGCCAGCTCCCCTCACAAACCCAATGACCTTGGCAGTCCACACCGCCTCACCGATTTGTTATATAGTCACTTATTCCCAATGAGGAAGAGAAGACCAGACCAGAGCAGAGCAGAAAAGGGGGAAAAAGAGCAAGTGGGGGGAGGGAGGAACATCGGGGCTCAGCTACACATGGAACCAACTTGAAGAGGCTGCTAAGAGAGCGGACTATTGTTTGGACAGGTCTGTAGGGTCCTTCACTGACAAGCCCGAGTTGCCTGTGCAGAAAACATGCCATCGAAAAGTTGTCCTTAGCCTCTCAGGGCTCAAGTGTTATGATAGTGTTTTGGGCTTCAGACTCAGCAGATAGTCATGTTTACTCAGGCTGTGCCATCATGCTAATTTAGGCCACAGCTGCTTGAATCATGTGTGTAAAACTACGCTGGTGTCACATCACATAGCCGTGGAACTTTGAGAAACAGTCGCTTATGCAGAGATTAAACATTGCGATTAGAGTTGCTGGTTTGTGCTCCTGTGATGAAGCTGATTTTGGCCTCCTTATCTTTTTTTCTGCTGCAGCTGCGACGAGTGAAAAACGTTTAATGAATCATGAATCCTGACTGCTGCGGTGGTGTTTCAGTCGGTTGGTATCCTCGCTCCCTACACGCTGACCCCTCGCTGCTCTGTTGAACCCAGGAAAACAATGTTGTTTAAGAATGAATAACATGCCCTTGTTAATGTGGAACTTTACTTCTTAAATCATGGCCAAGTTAATGGGAAATCCCAACTGGAGCTTCCATTGTGTTTTTATTAGATTGTGGTTTCAGTCCAGGCTTCACCAAATATTTTCTGTGCTATTTTTAACAAGCTTCACTCTCCTGCTGCATCTCTCGCTCATGGTTTCTAACTTCCTCTGCATATTTGGGCTCTTTCCTTTCTGTGGAAAGTATTTGTCTTTCTAAGAAACCGCTGATAGAACTCAGTAGTTTTGAAACCTACAAATCATCATTGATGGAAAAAGCAGTTAGATCCTTTACTTGTTCAAAAGATGCAAAACTACACTGTAAGTTATTCCACCAGAGGTAAAAGTCCTGAAAGTGTGTAACTAGGGAAAGCACGAATGAATAAAAATATGTTGTGCAATTAAATAAGTTGAAAAAAAAAAGAACTTATGGAGAGTTTTGGGGACAGGATGGCCACAAAAACTACTGTAATATAATTGTAAACACCTCTGGAGCAATTTTACACTATAGCTGGTTAAGCTCATTGTAACTACTTTAGATACTGATTGACTCAAATTTTACAGCATATAAGAATTTGGATATTATATATAATTACAGCTGCCAAATTTACTGAAATTAATACAGAAAAAAATGTTTACTTTGAATTTTAGATGTTGGAAAAATGGTAGAACCCATTCAAAGCATAAGTAGTCGATAAACAACATCAACTTAAGGTCCATTGAGTTGGTGTCGTGGGGCTTTCAGTTATATCACATGATCTTTATCAGCAGATGGAGTTTACTTAGTTGTCAGTGTATTATGTTGTAAAGTGTTTCTAATCTCTTAAGGGGCAATTTGCCACATTTCACATGGATGTTTGACCAGTTAAAGCCATAAATTTCTGTCTGCGCTACACTGACAGAGAAAGCTTTTTTTTATGGAATTTATTTATTCACTTGACTGTGTTTACCATCAACACCGTCAACAAATGTGGCAAATTTTCCTTTTTAAGTTCTCAGAAAAGTAATCAAACATTTAAATTTCCATGACCATTAAGGTAAGAAGATCCTGTCGTTTGTTGAAGTATCTTAATGCTGTTCATAAAGAACTTTAGTGAATCACCCACTTTTATCACTGTAAAATAAAAACTATTGATTTGAGTAACAACATAACTATTTTTGCTGGCTTTGGGGCTATTTTCTGTTCCAAATGACATCTCTCCACCTTCCAGTCGTACGTAACTCAACTGCAGCAAGAAAAGACTCATGTCTTGATCCTGCTGAGGCTTTTGGAGATTGTAAAGGAGATTTTATATGGCCCCAGAGCCACAGTCAAGTAAAGCAGTATGTTTCTGCCTTTACAGCTTGGTGTCAGCGGCGTGGGAGGAGCCATACTAATGGCAACCAGCTGTGTGTCTCATGAAGGGGATATATAAAGTCAAAAGTGTGACAATTGCCAAAGTAAACCTGGCCCTTCTCCACCCTCATCATAACCTAGGCAGCCTGTCTAAACCTCTGGGTTACATCAAACCCTCAAATGGCACCTAAGAGCATGAGCTCCCATGATCTCGCAATATCTTCAACTATGAGAGTGCATGAGCAGCAGTATCTCCCAGCAGTTTTATTAATTTGACTCTAATTTGATCAAACACACAGTTAATGGGATGATGTGGAAGGCGAGTGTAACGATTTGAGCTAATAAATGTGTCATATGGTTTATTAATGAATGCTGGGGCAGTTAAGTTTAATGCAGATAGAAGGATAACTGATGTGGTCAATTTCCACTCTCCAATGAATGATTCAGGCCATCCATTGTGTTGCTGTCTTCTCTTTAGATGTGGAGCACAAGGAGGAGGACGGGGGTGATGCAGTCAAGACCGAGGTAAGATTTCTGCTCCGTTGAGTCTTTGTTCTCAGGCTGACGTAACTCTTGAGGTGTCTTTCACACTTGCCAGGGCTGTAGCTTCCTTTATTTGGGTGAATTACCTTTCCTGTCACAAACCCTGAATCCTCTGCTTGCCAACATGATAGGTGGTTTGGCTGCTGCTCGAACAGAAGCAATAGCTCTTTTTTTTTTTTTTGACGAGAAAAAGGGACCTTTTTTTCAGTAAAAAAAACTGAATAAAACAGGATTCTCTACCTCGCTCAATCATACTGGTTTGTTGTAACTCATCCAGTGATGTTAGAGCAATTTTCTTCTCTTTTCTAGTAAGTTATCTTACATATTGTAAGATATGTTGGTATGGGGATGTTAAAATTTTATTTTGCATGACTGTAGCTTGGTAGGGAAATGTATTTTGGTTTCTAGCCAAGAGTTAGATGAGAGAATCCATAGGTAAATATAAGGCTAAGGCTATCAGACAGGTATCTTAGCGTAGCATAAAGACAGAAAACAGGGGAGCAGCAGCCAGCCTGGCTTTGTACAAAGATTTTTCCAGTAACCAAGCCCCCTTTAAAGGACAGTTTCGAGGTTTATTTACAATCTTGCTAAGAGTGAGATTAGAAGCCAGGCGAGCTTTTTCCACCTGTGTTTTGTCTAATACTAAGCTAAGCTATCAGGCTGCTAGCTGTGGTTTTGTACCAAACAGACAGATATGAGAGAGTAGCATAGATTTTCTTATCTTACTCTCAGCAAGAGGTGGAAAATATATCAAACTATTTTTTCTAGATCCATCCTGTGTATCATTACTTTTTGATACCTGCTCTCACAGAGCTTAAGTGAGTAAACTATATCCACGCTGCTGCTTGACAAGAATCATTGCATAGTTGCCTATTTATAAGGCCTCTTCTTCAAGGTCCACTTCTCTTTTGCCTTTGGACTTGTGAAAGAAATGGTACCTGATGGTGTATAGACTTGATATATCAAATACACTTGGGAGTTTATTGTATCAGTTGGTGCCGGTGACCTTGAAACTGTTGCCAGAGAGTTGTGATTAGACACCGTGGCATCACTACTCGCTGCCTGACCAATCACAAGCTGATAGCACCATACGGTACACCAACATGTGAGGCATCATGTTTGCAGAAATTAGACAACCCCATTGCATGAACCGCCAACTATTCACTTGTTAACTGATAGATTGGGGCTCAAATTTTTACTAGAAATCTGGATGTTTCCTTATAAGATAAACTCTGAGAGAAAAAAAGAAAAACATAGTAGCTAACTTTTTTTGTTTTTAACACCTTAAACAGGGAGGTCGAGGCAGGCTGCGAGGGGGAGTTGGTTGGGAGATCAGCCTTCGTCAGAGGCCCGTGCCCAGAATAACCTTCCAAGCCGGTGACCCTTATTACATTAGCAAGCGGACCAGAGAGGAGTGGCTGGCCAAGTGGAAGATGGAGGTGAGTACCACAGCTCTGTCCCAGCCACTGTAGACCGCAGGGTGAGTGACAGGCGTGGACCAAAGCTGCCAGGGTCAAAAATAGGGCTTGTGGTTTATTTACAGCCAAGTGTATTTGATGGGTCATTCGATATCTCATGAAGGTACCATTTATTTCAGTACATTTCCAGAGCCGTTGGCTCAGTCAGCTCCTGCATTTCCTGACTTTGTTCTTGTCTATTGTGTCAGCAGAGGAGAAATCAAATGCAACTGCATTGATAACAGCTGTCTGATGCCTTGATGTGATTCATGTTTCCTGGATGGAAATGTTGCTTTAAATTTAGGACTGCCTTTGGTGTCTTTAAGCTGGGGTGAAGTGGTGCTACATGAAAGGGTTGGTTCACCTAAATCACAAAAAAAACATATTTTCCTGATTAAGGCCGTCTGTAATTGTAGCATGCCATGCAGATGGTCTCCTGCAGACACAGTGTCCTTTTTAAACTGGATAATCCATAGACTTTGTTGGTGTTCGGACTTAGAGCAGTGTTGTCCTTAAAAAAAGCTGCGTTGGTGGGCTTTGTTGTCACAGATTGTAGTCACACAGTAAATCCAGGAAACTTGATGAGTTCCATGACTTTGAAGGCTTATCAGACAGCAAAACACTGCACAGCAGTTTACAATTTGATGAGGAAGGATTTTTTACTTTTAACTCTGTTGACTTTTGAGAAGTCATGACAATTCAGAGCTAAAACTATGACTACGTTGCTCTGATTACAAAGTAATCCTCTTGTTTTGTGCCTGAAGTTAGGCCAGGTTCAACCTCTTCTTTTTCAGTTGACAGAGGACTTCAGGTCAGTCTGAACACGCCTTGTTGTCAACAGACTTAATCTGAACTATTTATTTGATGGAAAATAGTTTAAATTGAACTTTGCATGTAAATGTAGAGCAATAAGAAGCAGCTGGAAGTTCATTCTTGACCTTAGAAGTATTAGATTACAAAACAATTTGTTCCATTTAGCAGCTATTTTGGAGCTTGTAAGTGATCTTCCTCAAGTTTCCAAAGAGCAACTAAATGAACCTTTAGGTGAGACTGTTTCCAGGGTCAACAACAAACTTTTCATGTCTTTCTTTTAGCCAAAAGGATTAAACGGCTCAAAGAAATGGACGCTGTAATATTTGTATTCAGTCAAGGATCACTTAATTCAGTAGAAAGCTTTAAAACTGTTACTAAATAAGTGATCTTGTAGATTTCTTCGTCAAAAACTGGTATTTTTTTTAAAGCATTCAGTTTTCTCACGGCACAACTCTTCAGCAATTGGATAACTAATACAAGCTCAGATTTCCTTTGGGACTGTTAATAAAGGCTCTTAATGCAGCAAGATGTTGAATCTTATAAATACAAAGTTCCCACATTGCTCATTACTTAGTCACGTTAAATATGACTCCTGGTAGTGAATGTGATGAAGTGCAACTCCATCTGTTACATAATGAGGAGTCTCCGTAGTATCAACATGGGCTCTTCCATTTCTTCTGCCTCCCCGCCCCCCTCTGCTCTCCTCTGGAGAAGGCTCGGAGAGCGGCCATAAAAATGTCTCTAGGGAGGAAATATTGGCAAATTAGCAAGACATGCCGGGGTCCCACAAGTGAAATGTCGTAAAATACGAGGCAAGTAGGCAGTTCACCTTTATTCAAGCAGAGGTGGATTTTCTTAAACAAGTAGCTCTACAAGGCTGAGATTTAAGGGGGATTTGCAAGATGCAAATTTTGAGTGTGTGCCTGTTTTTTCCCCTTTTATCATCTGGCATATTGCGAGCTTTGATCTAATTTGCACAAAGACTGATTTGTTCTGGCATCAAAGCCCTTTCCTGAGGAGTAACGTGATGCATAGCCTTTAGTTTTGGTTCTGCTGTGTCTTGTGGCATGTTTCTGCAGCGGGGTGGACTCGGTGGCTGAAAGGGTTACTGCCGTCTTGCACTTTCTCCAGGATCTTTCTTTCCCTTTTTTTTTTCATGTGCCTTGTGTTACAGTGGACTTCTCCGTCTCTCCCTCTCTGTGTTTCCCTCCCCCATTCTTCTCCTGACCCCTCCCCCAGCTATGGAAATGAACTCTGTGCTATGGATATGAGGGTGAAGATGAGGTTTGCAGCAAATTTCCAGCCCTGCTTGCAAGACAGCCTCTTGGCTCGCTGCCAACATTTTGCAAGTCCTTTCTAGCCAACCAGAATTCCTGTCGGCAATCACCTGACCCTGAATTCCCAGACAAAGAAATGTTCATGCTTTCTTTTTTTAAGCGATCTCCTCTACCCTGAGAGTGGGGGTGAAAAAAACTCAAGCCCCACACTGGATTATGAGGGTTGCGCGCTGGTGTGTATGGGTATGTGCACTGCATTGTTTGTTTGATAACACGGGGGGAATAGTGTGCATGTTTGATTAGCCTGCTTACAGCGAGGGGGAATATGCTGACTTCAGGTATTTCCACGAGAGTTGTCGTGAACCATCTGCTCTGCAAGGCTTAAAGGGAAACCGTCTCTTTAAAAGAGGAAGAGTGAGCAGGCTTTAGCCGTGTTTGGGAAAAAGTTGCTTGCATGAAAAAAAAGTTTTTCCCGTGGGGTGAATATGTGCAGAAACTATTTCCTGTTTCATAGCAGCGCCTAGAAATGTCAGTAGTAGCATGAAGATATCTTTAACTTAAAAAATCTTGCTGTGTTTTGAGAGCCACCATGATTTTATTTTACATTTAAGTGGGGAAAATGTGAAGTTGTGTGCAGGCCTCATATCCTTTTCCTTCCTTCCATTGTGCACTTTGTTCTGTTTGACTCCGGACGTAGAATTACTGTAATTTTATTACTTGAAAAGGTTTTAAAGGGTTCTGGATTAAGCCGAGCAGCCACCTCAGGGAGCTTTTTTAACAACTCCACTTGTGGATTCATGGGGAATTCTGTTTATGTATTCATGGCTGACTCTGTAATATTCCTAATTATCTCTTAAAAGGACGCAATACAATGAGAAGCAGATGGCCTATTTTGGTGTGACCCCCCAAGGCCACTCATGAAATACACAGCCTTTGTAGGGATCTGTGCTAAAAATCAGGCTAATGAATGTAGTAGCCACATTGCTGCACAACAGAACCTGCCACTTGTGCAATTTTTAGACATTATTTCCACTTTAAAGGCAAGCTTTTTTTAAAGGTTTGGGAACAGCTTTTGCAGCATTCCTGGTTTAATGCACCTGTCTTGTTTTAAGCATGTTTTTATCATTTGTAAGCAGACTTGCTCTGCAGATAAGCTTTCAAGCCTTTGCACTGAAGACATATCTCACTGTATTATCCATTGAACAATTACACAAAATAGTCCCTGCTGTGTCTCTCCTGCCTGTTGCGCATGAGAGACTACTGCATTCAAAGGTCAAACTCTTTTGTGTTGCTTCAAAGGCTCGCTGTCACGTTGTGGGAGGAAGTAATGTTTAGTGACAGTTTATTTCATCTAACTTTTGCCTTTAATCAGTGTGCAGAACGCCTGTTTGTTTTAATTCGATGGCATCTGAACTGCGACTTTTGCACCTTTCTTTTCTCGTGTCTAATTTGTTTGATGCTTGTTTTCCTTGTTAATGTGAGTTTGCGTAGCTTACGCACAATGTTTCACCTCAACAGCTGCACTTTTGACTCTTTGACTATTTGAGACAAAAGAAATTTTGCTCATAAAGTTAACAGCCTTTATACCAGGCAGTTGTTGTCATATAAATAACTGACACCACGCAGTAAACGTGACCTTTTTGTTAGCTAGTACAACCAAGATTAGATAGTAAAGTATCATCTGCACACCCCAGAGACCAGTATCTCCTCTCTTTTTTCTGCCATCCAGTGCACTCTGTCACCCCTTGAGCCCTCAGGGTATCATGCTGCACAGACCTCTAAGTCAGATTATCCCTTATTGTGCACCCAACATGTCACTACACTCTGCCAGAAGCCTGCAGAGCTTCTGTTTCCACCCTATCTATAACAAAATCCACAATCACTGTTTGCACAGTTGGGTTAAGTTTTCAATTGTATTCATATATAAGATTTTTTTTAAGATTAAAAGTGTGATGTTTTCACTGTGAGGCTGTTTGAACACATTTGCTCTGCCATGTTTATACATCTTCAGTATGTCTGCTGTCATTTTTGGTATTTGTCTTCAGCGCGGCGTGACAGTGGATATAAGTGGTGGTATTTCTGAGCTGTCAGTGACGGGCAGGCGTGCGTAAATGATAAAGGCCGCATTGTGTCTCCACTACCTCCTTCCCTATTTTCCCCTTTAGACTCCGAGGGCCTGTCTTGCTGGTGGAGCTGCACACACACTGTGAGGCCTCCAAAAGGGGGGCATTTACAACTGGGAAGAAGTCCAGAGACAAATATCTGGTTCTTATAGTCACTGTACTTTCTCTCCTCCCCCCACTGGCATTTTTCGGCGTCACTTTCTCATTGGCTCTCAGGAGAAGGAACCTTGGAGACAGTATGACCCGAAACACAACAAAATGAGAACAGTTACAGTAGCTCAGTTGTTTTATTGCTATTTGCTGTTTTGTCCCAGTATACCTGTGATTACAGGTCACCAGTGATCGAGAAACTCACATGCAGCTTTGCAATTGCTCCCAGTCATCCCATTTCTTTCCATCTGCGGCAGCAACCGCTTTTCTCACATATGATTACAGATTCTCATTTTTTCCCCCATATGCATAATGCATTTAGCAGTGTAATTGACATTTGTAATTTTTTTGCAGTACACCATCTGGAATCACACATCCAAGTCGGCTGTCGAACACTAACTCCAACGCTTGTGCTGGAGCCAAGAGGTCTAACACATATGGCCAACGGCTTTGAACCATCCATCCAGCACTACAGTACAGATATTTATAAACCACAGCAGAGCCTCTTGATTGAGGAGCACATGTTTCTACTCTTCTGCGCCGAAACCCCTCCCCATGCCGTCCAGGCACCACCTCCCCTTAAAGGCGCTATTGTTTACGAGTCACACTGGGAGAGAGGATGGAGGATTGTGCTATACTCTCTCTCAGTCTCTCTCCTTCTGGCCTTTTTTCTCCTCTTCCCACACACCCAGTCCACCTCTGGACATATTCAGTGTGTGTGTGCGTGTGTGTGAGACCTGAGAACTTGAGAAAGACTTGAGGAAAGTAAGCACAGCTGTGCAGCACTGCTCTCACGTGGAGCCTATAGTATGACTAACACGTGTTTACATATGGGACTGCAGATACAGTATATATTCTGTAAGTGTGTGCGTGTCTTGAAAAAAAAAGTTAGAGGAGGAGGAGAGGAAAGTTAACATGTGTGTGCATGCTGTAAGTCCTACCGTGTGTGTGTTTGAGAGAGAGAGACATCAGAATGAGTGCAGCTGTTGGGGATTTACTGTGAGAGGCTTAAGTCCCGGCTGCGTCTCGTCCTCTCTGATCGACCTAGCGGTTCAGTGTCAGGTACCACAAACCCAGTGAACTCTCCGCTGCCGCTCTGGACACTAGAGAGTTACTGTCTACTATGGTATGATGAATGGGCCATACAGTCAGAGATAAAGTCATGTTTGAAAAGGCTCAGAGGCTCCCACAATCGAGACTCTGCACGAACACAGCAGAAACGCTCTGCACGACTTGTGGTGCACAGCTAAGTGACTACAAATGCTATCAGCCTCTATTATACTATATTCTGTAATGTGCAATTTTGTTGAGAGTGCTGTCTGGCCATGATTCAAGCAAAATATATGATTACATATGATAGATGATCACCATTCAGTTACTGGTGTGGGGGAAAAAAGGCATGTAGCATATTTCTGCTTAAAGCTGCATTTCAGAGGCGACTACAAAGCTTACAGCGACAAAACTCAGAGAATAATTACCTGTTTTTGTCCAAACAAACAAAGTTTGCCAATAGCTGGTGAAAGTGATGGATAAGATTTTTTCCTTAAAAATTGTTCAACCACAAAAACAGAGCTAAAAGTCAACCTGGACGTTATTTGGTGGCCAGCAACACAACTCCAAATGGATGCGACTATGGCTCTGTGTCTGCTAAACCTTTACACTGCTAAAATGTTAGCCATAACAACCTATAAGTTGAAAACTTAACTCTTATTTCAAAAAGTTTGGACACTGTATAAAATGAAAATAAAAGCAGAATGGACTGTGTATTGTAACCATTTTACCAAGTGAAGTAATGTCCCTGTGTTTAACAAAGTGCTGAACCTCAGGCCATGCTTTCACATACAGTCATGATACTATTCTGTTATCCATGAACCTGTTTACCTAAGAAAGGTGCCAAACAGGTGTATTTTAGGAAATGCACAACTACTGTTGTCCAGTCTTTTGTTGCCCCTCTTCCAACTTGTTTGTAAAGAGTCACAGGCATCAAATTCAGAAGTAGCAAAT
>JAPZDZ010000007.1:4332366-4351884 GCA_029783805.1 Acanthurus tennentii | reverse complement strand
TAGCCATAACAACCTATAAGTTGAAAACTTAACTCTTATTTCAAAAAGTTTGGACACTGTATAAAATGAAAATAAAAACAGAATGGACTGTGTATTGTAACCATTTTACCAAGTGAAGTAATGTCCCTGTGTTTAGCAAAGTGCTGAACCTCAGGCCATGCTTTCACATACAGTCATGATACTATTCTGTGATCCATGAACCTGTTTACCTAAGAAAGGTACCAAACAGGTGTATTTTAGGAAATGCACAACTATTGTTGTCCAGTCTTTTGTTGCCCCTCTTCCAACTTGTTTGTAAAGAGTCACAGGCATCAAATTCAGAAGTAGCAAATATTTACAAAAAGCAATGAAGTTGATGAGGTAAAACATTATTATTATAATGTCTTTGTACTGTTGTCAACCTATTTTAGGTGAAAAAATGGATAGCACACTTACACTTCCTTTCAATTTACAACAAAATTTTTGGAATCAGGCTTGTATGTTACCAAATTTGCAAATTTGTTCATTGTCCAACAACCAGTCATTAGACACTGGTGTCACTTTAACTCCGTGGTTTCTGTACAGATACAAATTTCAGCTGATGTGAAACTGAGCACAAGCTTGACTTGTTTTTTTTTTTAGCATTTAGCCATAAGGCATCAAACCACCTGACCATTGTCACACACTCAAAGATGACACTTTCTGCTTTCATTTATTTTTTAATTTATTCCTATGTGTATGGTTTCCAAGTCGACATCCATTTCACCCCTCTCTTCTTTGCAAAGGTTAGCACTAGCCAGGAGGCAATGTTTACCCACGCATTGTTGTCGACATCAAGGGTTTGGGTTTTCTGAGGTTGTTTTTGTTTTCAGTTGTTTTCAGCTGTGTTTGCCTTTGGATATGACCAGTTCTTTTTATTCACTTTTAGAACAGTTTCTATTAATTTTATCTATTTTAAATGTCTTTTAATTTCATTAGGGAGAGATGATTTTTTCGAAGCGGCCCTTTTTGTAGATTAATAAGCAGAAGCATTAGTTTTTTCCTGATTAAAATCGTGATTTTTTTAAGATTGTTGCTGTAGACTGCAGTTTGTCAAAAGCTCTTGCACAGCCTTTTTTATTAACAATTGTTTTTTTGTTACATTGAAAAAGTAGTTTGTAGATAAGATTGGTTTTAACATTGTTTTTTAATACTGTACTCATCTGTAAAGACCTGTTCTCATCACTGCCTTTGTCTCTCTGTGTTTCAGGCAGAGAAAAAGGCCAAACTGATGTCAGCGATGAATGCCATGAAGGATCACGAGGAGAATGAAAGAGAGACTCAGAGGGAAGAAGTCTCAATAATCAAGCACCCATCGCCTTCAAAGCTGCTGCAGCAGCAGCAGCAGCAACAACAACAACAACAACAACAACTGCCTCAGTCGCACACTCAGTCACAGCCTCAGTATCAACAGCAATCACAGCCGTCGCTGCCACAGCAACAGCAACATCAGCAGCCGCCGCAGCAGCAGCAGCAGCAGCCTACTGACCCTGCTTCCCCCACTGTGGCCACTACCCCTGAGCCTGTCGCCATCGGAGGTGGAGACAAGACATCGCCCAAGTCTGCAGACACTGAGCCCGAGTATGAGGTAACATCATTCTGAGCTTGACTCACAAAGATTAATGTCTGACTGTAGACAAACAGTATTTTGCAATTGAGCTCTCTGTTGGAAGAAGGGTTTAGTTAAAGGTCAGGGTGAATCTTGGTCAAATAATTCAGCCATTTATGTTTTGAGAAATTCATTCACTTCATGTGTTTTACAAATGTGATGATCCAAAATGCGATAAACTGCGGATGGAAAAGATTCAAAGACCAGGGGGGGTTAACGAATGTCAGAATGAGAATGAGATGTCTTTTAAATCAAACATCCTAAGATAAAAAAAGAAAAAAATATGTTTTTTCAACTGCATTTGTAACTTTTTGATTCAAATCAACAAGTCATCTATTGTCTACGGAGATCTACAAGGATACTGAGGCAACACAAGAAGAATGTGCCTCTTCTCAGAGCATGGTGAAGAAGAGGGATGTTAAATTCAAACGTGGCAGATAGAGCCGACTGCGCGAAGGCCGATGTTGTAAATTTTCTTACACAGCGCTGACTCGCAATTTTAAAATTACCCCGAAACAGAAATACCACTTAAGTTATTAACTTCAAACTTTCTTCATAATCACTCAAATAGTTAAATCCCATATTGCTGTAATGAGAGCTATATAACTCATCTCGTTCTACCTTAGGCTATGAACTTATCAAACACCCTTGGTATATTTTAGAGAAAAGGGCCTGTGATTCATGTCTTTAACTCTTTGATGGCACAAAAGCTGCTAGAAATCCTTTGTGATCCATGTGCCTCATAAATGTTTATAATTCATTTTTAATTTTATCCTCCTCATGGTCTCTTTTGAAGCCCCTTTAGGCAAACTTGTGATTTCAGGGCTATAAAAATAAATTTGACTTAACTTAAACCAAACAGAGACAAAGAGCATTTTTAAAAGGTTTCACAGTTATGCACAAAAGTTAATACATAGCGGATGATTTGACTTTTATTTTGGCTGCAGGACGGTCGTGGTTTTGGCATCGGCGAGCTGGTTTGGGGGAAGCTGCGAGGGTTTTCGTGGTGGCCAGGCCGCATCGTATCCTGGTGGATGACGGGACGGAGCAGAGCTGCTGAGGGAACCAGATGGGTCATGTGGTTCGGAGATGGAAAATTCTCAGTGGTGAGTGTTGAGAGCCAAAGTTAATATTGCTGTCAGGTGATTTTTTTTTTTTAAACCAGAAATTAAGCAAAACAGCCCTTCATTTATATTGACAACCACATACTGCATAGTAAGCTTTTCTGTTTTATTTTCTCAACTAATTGCTATTTTCCACAATAAACATTACAGCTGTTTATCCCCCAGACTCTTTGTGCCTCTTTAAAACAAGTTTTCTAACATTTGAAGTAATTAATTATTTAATCTTCTGTGTATTTTTCAGGTCTGTGTAGAAAAACTGTTGCCTTTAAGTTCTTTCAGTAACGCTTTTCACCAACCAACTTACAACAAGCAGCCTATGTACAAGAAAGCCATCTACGAAGTGCTACAGGTGAGTCTAACTTGCTATTTAACTGAGCTCATTTCCTTTTATTACAGCACATTTTTTAGTTAAAATTGCTAGTGCTTTTTTTTTTTTTACATACCAGTTGGCTAATAGCACCGTAAAGGTGTTTTTAACTTTTTAAAGGAATAATTTGACATTTTTGTGAGAAATGAAAAGAGAATAATGGTGATTTTTTTAGTTTGTTTACTTTTTGAATAGTATGTGTGTAAATTATTTATTGAGACAGTCTTCACTGAGTAAACAGATTGAGTTTTGCAGGGTTATTCAGATCATATATGTTTTTTTTCATGTGTTTACAGGTGGCTAGCAGCCGGGCAGGCAAAGCCTTCATGGCCTGCCCCGACAGTGACGAGACAGAAACCTCAAAATCAGTGGAAATGTTGAACAAGCAGATGATTGACTGGGCTATGACAGGATTTCTGCCCACTGGACCCAAGGCCTTAGAGCCACCAGAGGGTAAGGAGAAGTTAACACTGTGAAGCTTGACTTTTTGGACTTTGAAGTTTGTTGTCAGCAGTGGGAAGTCTTATCTGTACCAACTCTCATTTTTCACAGATACAACCTGTTAAAGGGCCTCTTTGCCTGCACATTTCTCAAATTAGGCATACAATCAACCAATTCATGCTGTTGCTTATAATATTTAATGTCTGATTTTGTGCACCCCAGAGGAGAGAAATCCATACAAGGAGGTTTACCCTGAGATGTGGGTGGAGCCTGAAGCAGCAGCCTATACGCCTCCTCCAGCCAAAAAGCCTCGCAAAAGCACAGCAGAGAAACCCAAGGTCAAGGACATCATTGATGAGAGGACAAGAGGTAAGGACCCTCGTTTATTATGCTAAATAGGAGTCATGAACTCTATATTCCCTCCCTCGGGAAAGGACTCAGCAGAGTTGTGCTTTGGTAAGTAAGTGGTCGGAGAAGAAGTGTGTGGTGCATTAGATGTTTAAGGAGAATAAGAGTGATGTGACGAGGCGAAAAAAAGCTTGAGATGTTCCAACAACTGTGTTTGTTTGGGTTTATTCCTCAATAAGCTTTTACTGTAAGATGTCTTGGTAATTAGTACCTGATTCAGTAACATAACAGACACCGGTTTGAATGCTGCAGTGTGTTAAGCTGTTGTTAAAATCTGCTAATTGACCCTCAGAAGGAGCACAAAGACATATGAACTATACAGTTAACTTACTGATTTGAGATTATCTAAATGCTTTAAAACTCTCTGTATTTTATTAATAGATAATAGTAGATAGATAATAGATAAAAATTAAGACATCCCTTCATGTTTTGTATCTTCTCCTGTTTAGGCTGCTGTTTCTGAGTCAGAGCAATTAGCATCTAATTTTTTAACCAACTTTGACCCTAAACTCAATGATTTAACAAGGCCATGAAATAAACTTCTTGAGGTAGCTATAATAATTAAGTGCCAAACTTGACCAAAGTATTTCTCGTTTAAAACGTTTTCTCTGATTACAGCAGCTCCTCCCAGATATTGGTGCTGAATTTTAAAATCTATCAGACCATTTATAGTCTAGTTCGGATTTTACACAGACTGTTGATTATTTGATGTTGTAATCTTTTTCTTGGATACCCGTCTGAATAAATAAATTTTAAAAGCTCAATTAAAATTGAAGAGAAAACCAATTTCAACCTCTTTCTCATTTGGTATGTTATCTGTTGTATTTTCAGAGCGACTTGTTCATGAAGTGAGACAAAAGTGCCGCAGCATAGAAGGTGAGTGATGTGCCCTCTGCATGCTGTAGCTTGTAGCAGCACCAGGGGGCCTTTAAGGGGGCAAACACCAACATGCCTAGTTGTTGTTGACACACAAAGCCACAGAAATGTATGTGTTTGTGTTAAAATAGGTGAAAAAAGTAACATTTCCATGAATTTTCTTGCTTTACTGGCTCACTTATAAGTTCCCCTACAAACATACCAGCTAAAATCACTAGATCCACACCTGCATCACAGCTGTTAAAATCATTTAATTGAAGTGTGAAGCTTAAAGTGTTGCAGCAATAGCATGTTCACACCTCTCAGACCTCCCTCCTTTTTAAATACTGGCATATTGCACTTCTTTCTACAGACATCTGCATTTCCTGTGGAAGTCTGAATGTCAGCCTTGAGCACCCGCTGTTCGCCGGAGGAATGTGCCAGAGCTGTAAGGTAAGCTGTGATAGAGGTCATTAAAAGTCTGGGACTCAAGTCCAACTACTGTGTCGTAAAAAACGAAATCACAGCTCCTTTCAAAGCTTACAATAAACCAACATAGTTGATGCAGCACCTGATGTGACCCCATTAAATTTTGGTCTGATATTGCCTCGTTTCACAGAACTGCTTCCTAGAATGTGCATATCAATATGATGACGATGGTTACCAGTCATACTGCACTATCTGCTGCGGAGGACGAGAGGTGCTCATGTGCGGAAACAACAACTGCTGTCGGTAAGGTTTCTACTGGCTTCTACTCTGTGACGGAGGCGACAGGTGGAAATAGAAGCTACAACTACCACAGCAGTCAAATTGTTAGTTTTTTTAATCTAGATATGATGCAAATTCTGGGATTTTCAGGAAAACTCAGAAAATAACACGTCAGACAGTAAGGAGGGACATTAAGATACTAACTAGCTAGCCATTCTATTGTTGCACAGTTACTGATTTTCATTACCAATGGTTGCTTAATAATGTAAGAAAAAAAACTTCCATTATCCTATGCTTACTAACAACATCATCAAACTCTTTTCTTTTAATGTTTTGAATGAGACCCCTAGTGGCAGAAATTACATACTGTTTAAATTAAAAGCAAGTGACTGAATGTGGCAGCAAATTTATTTACACAATTTTAGGATTACTATTTATTATAGGAGTAGATACTATTATGAGACATGATGATGGAAATAAAAGAGTAAATTAAGTCCTGCATACAAAGTGTGAGACTCAGTCCAGCATGTAAAGAACAGATATCATAGACAGTTTTTAGCTTAGCTTAAAGAAGACACTTTGATTTTTAGAAAAGTTCCAAAAAAATATCTTTCAGATATCTTTCAAATTTTAAATTATTCATCATAGACTAAGGTGAAGCCTCTGTATCTCTGATTTTACAGAATCTGTCAAATCTGGGACTTTTTCTGGTGAGCAGAGGGAAACATCCACCTTAACAACTGAAAAGGCACAATTTGATATAGTATGAGTGGTACATGAGATATGTCCCAGAATAAACACAATTTATTTACTTTGCGCCATGTTCAGATCTCTTCTGATTTTTGTGCCGATGTACATTTTACAGATTAATCATTAATTGTTGGTTAAGTAAAAAAACTGTGGGATTGGCATTCCTGTGGCAAATCCAAATAATTCACATGTGGTTCTCTGTGACACTGTTGAATACACTCAGCAGAATTTATGCCATTGCCTCCAGTGCACGTTGGTATTTCCCAATAAAGACATCATCAAACATAATAAAGACTTTGTAGTCGTATCACAAATCTCAAAGCAGTGATGTCAGGGGGGGAAGCAGTTGATCGTAAATATTATATAAAATGTGGTTGTTTGTCAGTTGAATAGGCCTCTGTTAATAACAAAGACATAGTCTAAAAAAGTATCCTGATACAGCCAGACTGAGAGCTTTTAAGTCAAGAAAAATACCAATGAGAACAGATTGAGCCTTGTCAGTCACATGTCACAGCTCCATCAGCAAACAATGGTTCGCTGTGTGTTTGGAAGATGGCGTTTGACAGTTGAATGACATTTTGATGATAACTCACTGCCTTTCAAAACTCCCAAACCTCATTCAAAACTGTTAAAAGTAGGCCTTGTAGATGTAAAACTACAGTTAATGCTGTGTGCGGCCTGTTTCTTACCTCTGACTGATTCAGAATTAAAATTTTGGAAGGAGAGAGCTGCAAATCGTTTATTGCACAACCAAAGTTAAGGTAAGTTTTGGAGCCAGATTTGAATGTTTTTGGACAACAGAGTTGAGCTGGAGAGAAAAAACATGGCTACCAACAAATTAGTGACACCAAACAGACGGCTAGCAGCTCCTGTCACTAAAAAAGCACCCATAAAAATCTCAATGACTTAACTGAGTTATACAACCCAATCCCATACAGTTTTAATGAACCAGGAAATTAGCTACACAGACCAAAACAATAACTTGTACCAGGCTGTAAACATGTTTGTTTCTTCTGTTAAGTTGGGCATTTTAATATGGAGGTTTATGGGAATTGACTCACCTTTGAAGTCAGCCTCAAGTGGCCATTTAATGCACTACATTTTTTACCACAGTAGCACAGTTCTTCCAACATTTATTTGCATGCGTGGTGCACCCCACTGATATATTTACATTGTTTTTGGAAAACATTGGAGCTTTATAGCACAGAGAAATAAAATAATCAGGCACCCGCTAAATGTAGACTTGTTAGAAGGATCAGTTCTTTTGTTTTTTGGTCTTTCGGTATTGATTGTCATATGAAAATGTTAAAAAAAACAGGTTTCAACCTATATTTAATGACTTGCCTTAAATAAATTAAAAGATGTGGCTATCAGACTACAATGAGAGAAGCAAAACTTGTTGAATTGTACACTTATTTTCCTGTTTTCTGCACAAACAGGTTGTTACATGCTTTGTTAAACATCAAAAATAGCCTGTTGTTTTACTAGATACCATTTGCATTTACTAATCAACCACTTTTTCCTGTGTTTAGGTGTTTCTGTGTGGAGTGTGTCGACCTCCTTGTTGGTCAAGGAGCGGCCCACGCAGCCATCAAGGAGGACCCCTGGAACTGCTACATGTGCTGTCAGAAGGGTGTGTTTGGTCTACTGGTGCGTCGCACCGACTGGCCCAGCCGTCTCCAGCACTTCTTTGCAAATAATCACGACCAAGATTTTGTGAGTAATGACCCCCTCAGGCCATAAATCCCACTAACTCTTTCAGTGAGGTATGTTTTTTTTTCACTGTCTCATTTCTTCCCCCCTCTCCTATCTGTCTGTGTCATATTTCAGGAAACACCAAAGCTTTACCCCCCAGTCATGGTGGAGAAGAGGAAGCCCATTCGTGTCCTGTCGCTATTCGACGGCATAGCAACAGGTAAGACAAGTACTAAATCTGCTTGTATCAGTTTACATGTATCAAATGACTCCTTTCGGTAAAAAAATGCAGCATTTTCATAATCATTTTTGTCAAAGCCAAACGAAAAGAAGACTTATTCTTCCTTTTTGTTGACTTCAGTGTCCGGATATATGTTCTTTTTGGAAAAAAACACAAGTAACTTTAAGTTTTAAATTTTTTATTGTTCATTTCTTTGGTTGTCTATCAATAATCACACAAAAAAATCTAAAAAAGCTATATTAGTAATTGTTCAATCATAATAATAATTAGGCATAATTAGTAATTGAGTCAATCATTTTTTAATATTTAACTTTTAAAGCATCATATGTACGAGTGCACAGTGATTTAGGTAAACATGTTTTTAGATGCAGTATGGGAATTAAATGTAAGGTTTCTTGGGTGATTTTCAGTGTCACTCTGTAGGGGTTTCTTTTTGTTTTGTCTTTTAGATCTTATGTTTCCTATGTTCTGTCTGACCTTTGACCTCGTCCTGTGCAGGGCTGCTGGTGCTCAAAGAACTTGGCTTAGAGGTGGATCGCTACATAGCTTCTGAAGTGTGCGAAGACTCCATCACTGTGGGAATCGTTCGGCATCAGGGTCGCATCATGTATGTTGGCGACGTGAGGAACGTCACGCGCAAACATGTGAGTTCGGTATTTTTTCGTTTACTTAAGACTGTCTGGTCACACATCACAGACTGTTCAGTTTGAAGTGAGGGGAAATTAGCTAATATTCAATGACTCCATGAATATGAGGTAAAGTGAAATCAGATCCCTTCTGATTGATTTTTTGAGTTTAAATATGATGCACATTAACAAAAAATAAACTTTAAAAATTAAGACAGCCCTCCTATCATATTAGTCATGGGATCTTTTGCTTTAGAAAAACATTATTTATTATCAAACTTCATGTTAAACGTTTCCCTCTGTATTTCTGTCAGAGTAAAGCTTTACTATGATGACACATCAGTAACAGATGTATTAAAAACATTGTTTCATGTAATGCCAGTATTATCATACTACTAAATTTGTTTGCTCACAACAGGACTTGAATTTCTGAGGTGTCGATTCCTTTTTTTAACTATTTGGTAATATCGTTGTGAATGAAACCCAACCACATAGGCAGCAGAACAGGCAGCCTGGAGGTGGAGATTATGCCAATAGTAAAATCTCATAAACTCACACCTCCTTCTGAACAGTTGGCACTCAGCAATCAGGATGAAACAAGTGATTTATGACAATTTTGTGTAATTTATCTCAAAGATAAAAGTAAAAGAAGTGAAGGAATCTGGTGTTTCTCTGATGCCTGGCTATGAAGGTTTCTCAACCTTTTTTCATGCATGTAATTAACTCATAAAAGTTAGAAACTGAATCCTGGATAATAAAAAACATCTACCATATCTACAAAAATAACTACTGTCCTTTTGTCGGTGAACTGTATTTGTTGCACATCATACCTGAAAGTTGGAGGCGTGTAAACCCTGGATCACTTTATCTCACCACATATCTTTAACTGTACGGTCTCTGTTATAATCTCTGTGTTTCTGACTCTTATCTGTTTGCAGATACAGGAGTGGGGTCCTTTTGACCTAGTTATTGGTGGAAGCCCATGTAATGACCTCTCCATAGTCAACCCTGCTAGGAAAGGTCTTTATGGTAGGTTTACGGTTTCCTGGTACGACTTTCTTCGTGATAATTTTTTGTATCTTCGTCAGGTCAAAAGATCTTGTCGAGTACAAACCAGCTGATTATCTAAAAAGACAAAGTTTCATCAGTTCATGCCCCTTACTGTACTTCAGCACTGTTTAATGACTCTGTCTGTCCCACAGAGGGCACCGGCCGCCTGTTCTTTGAGTTTTACAGGCTGCTCCATGAGGCTCGGCCAAAGGACGGGGACGACCGGCCCTTTTTCTGGCTCTTTGAAAATGTGGTTGCCATGGGTGTCAGTGATAAGAGGGACATATCTCGCTTTCTAGAGGTCAGCTCCTGTCGACAGAACCTGTTTGCTACAAAACTAGTTTCTAGTCACCTACATCTATTAATCAGCCATTAATCTTTGACTATAATAGTTGGATGGATTGTTGGTGCCTCCTCATGGCACTAATTCATCTTTAGACTGGGCTCATTAGAAGGAAAACACCAATTTTTCTGTCTTATTGTAAAGTTTTGTTGTGTAATCTTCAGTTAGCTTCAATATACTCGCAGAAAGCAGCATTTTGCTCTTTATAATGCATTTTGTCCTGCAACACCTGGTCAGTTATTAATTTAAAAATATCCTCTTTTTTGTTTGCTGTAAAAAAAATGCCTGGAAACCAACGTTGTGGAGGTTATCACCTGACCCTCTACTGATTTCAGTCAGTCAAAAACTGCACAACGATTTGTTTCAATACAGGTAATTCTTTGCTATTAACTGGCAAATCTAGGACCAACTGGCTATAGTCTGAGACGATTTAGCCCCTTGGTGCAGTGGCCAATGTTTCAGGACCTCCAGTGTAGCCAGCGGATATCCAGATAATGGATAACAGTTATCCGGGCCAAGACTTCCTCTTCCATGCGCCGGTCATTGTTTATAATCTGATTAGTGAAGTTGTGAATGCGTATGAGTGCACATAAAAGGCTAAATCGTTTCTGTTGCTTTTGCTTTTGCCTCTTTTGCTCACCACATGGACTCTTTACCTGCACGCAATCTTAGCTCACTCAAACATGATTGGTCAGTACTACTCCTACTTGAAACCAGAATGCTTCTTGTTCTTAAATCTTGTCCCTTGTCTAAAAATTCTGAGCTCATAGCTGTTCTTTACAGAGATAAATTTATATACACATACACACAGTATCATACTTCTGTCCATTTCTGGTTGTCTTACCTTCTGTGCTTTATTTGGATTTTAGTGCAACCCAGTGATGATCGATGCCAAGGAAGTATCTGCCGCCCACCGCGCCCGCTACTTCTGGGGTAACCTTCCTGGCATGAACAGGTTGGTGTGTGAATGGTGAGGGAAGCAGCAGCCTGTGACATACACAATGGGAAAAATAAACCCTATTAACAAGCAACTACTTAAGTTAACTCACAATTCTAGAGGACTCAGTCTTATCAGTTCATGGTCTTTTCCAGACAACAATCATCGAAGCAAAGAAAACATGTATTTCTTTTTTTGCCAAGCATACAAGCTAATCAGTAAATGCAAATTATGTCTCCTTTTCTTTTTCTTCCTTGCAGGCCTCTGACCGCCATGTGCAGTGACAAGCTGGACCTCCAGGACTGTTTAGAACATGGCAGAACAGCTAAGGTACATGAGTGATATTAAAAATGTATTACAACAGAAGTGTAAGCATCACATGGGAAAATGTTAACAACATGAAGGATCTCTTGGATGCTCAAATAAATCTGATGGAGGCATTTACTTATAGACTGCATTGAAAAAACTGATTGAAGCAAACTTAATTGTATTTTCTCTGTCAGCATCCCATGCAAACTTAAAACCATGGAAACCCCTTTGTGGCAGAAAAGCAATTTAAATCAAACAACTGCAAAACATATATGAGAACACAAAAAAAACATACAACATATTTCATTCCGTTGCAGAAGGCAAGAGTGAGTAACTTTGCACACAGGCGGCCCCTAGTGGCAGCAAGAAGTATCAGCCTGAGAGTTAATCAGGCAGGTTAGAGTTACTGAGCAGTTACAGTAACTACAGGCAGGATCTTTGTGTCTAACACTGTATCTGTTCTGTAATGCAGTGAATCTCAGGTTTTGCAGATTTGATAAGCGTTAGATGATGATTAACACCAAGCTTGTTCAGGTCATGCTCTAAAATGTCTCTTTATCCTTTTTTTTTTCTCTGCCAGTTTGACAAGGTGAGAACTATTACCACCAGGTCAAACTCCATCAAGCAGGGAAAGGACCAGCACTTCCCTGTCTTCATGAACGAGAAGGAAGACATACTCTGGTGCACTGAGATGGAGAGGTATGTTAACATAAAGATTGTCCCTCAAACCACCTGTCACAGCTCTTTCAGCGATCCAGATCTCTTACTGATTTACCTGTCTCTTCCTCTATCCTGCCCCTGCCCGCCTGTCTGTCCATTTGTCTGTCTGTCTGCCTGTCTCTCCCGCTGGTTTTGTTTTGTGTCCGGCTGCTTTCACTGTCAGGGTCTTTGGCTTCCCAGTCCACTATACTGACGTGTCCAACATGAGCCGACTGGCAAGACAGCGGCTCCTGGGCAGATCATGGAGCGTCCCGGTTATCCGCCACCTGTTTGCACCACTCAAAGATTACTTTGCCTGTGTTTGAGCAGCAAGAAAACTCGGAACCATTTAGGAACTGCAACTGTATGTTGTGACTAGAAATAAGAGCCTTGATACTCAAATTATACTCTTGTATAATTTGCAAGCGAAACATTGACGTAGATTTCACATTATTTCTTGTATTTGAATTGTAATTCTTATTCTATTTAATTTTGATATGTCATTTTACCTTTTAGCAGTGTTATCAAGTATTGTTGATTTGTTTGTGCAAGCTATACTTGAGACTATGCTTTCTTCTCAAGACACTGAGACTGAAAAGTGCTAAACACGTGTTTTAAAAAAAAAGAGAAAGATGGTAATGCGATGGGAAAGACCTGAAAGATAGGAAGCAGTTTTAAGATATGTGAAACGTTTCTGCTGTGTGAGCGTACTGTACGTCGGGGCTGCGAGATTCCCACCTGCAGTGCAGCCATGCTTCCAGCTACTGAGCCTCACAGAGATGTGAAGAATAAGGCGACTTTCTTCAGTGTCAGGAGAGCTGTGTCTCCAAGAATCCAAAACACCAGATCACATATACCTCTTTGTTTACAGTTTCTATACACAACTGAAGGTAATAAAGGTACTACTGTAATATGGTTACAATACCATGGTGCTCCAAGAGGATGAGAAACATCATAGCCCATGTGGCACCACAACTTGAGACAATACGGATCTCTTTAAACCTGTTGCTGGAAAAACATGTGTGTGATGTTTTTACACTTAATGAAAAAAAAAGATTCTGTTTTGTGCCGTTTTGTTCACTTCAAAGGAGTTGGAGTGACAGACAGTAGACTGCAAAATATAGCATATCCTCTACTGCATTTTACAGCTTTTATACAGTTTGTACTGGTGCTCATTTACTCTCTCAGCCTTGCTATACTCAGGCTCACTACCTGGATCTGCACAAACAGACAGTGAAGCTAGCCACATGGGAAATGATGTTTTCTGTCATTCGAAAAACATAAAAAAAGAAAAAAAAAACCATAAGATACGTCTGTGAAACTGTTTTTTTTCTAGTTTCATCCTGACCAATGACATTACTGTACAACTGTTAGCCAAGTGTGGTCGCTGGAGGTAAGGAGGTCGACCAAGCCGGGTAACTCTGCGCTTCGACTTCCACCTCTGTAAACTGAAAAAGCTGTCAGGTGCAAATCCTCAACAATATGGTGCGGCTTCACAAAGTTCTTCTACCTTTTTATAGCAATTTTGTGCTGTTTTATCAACATTATAAAGCACTTTTATATGTATACTTTCTTTTTTTCTTGATATTTTTTAAAAAAAAATATTGGTTCTTGTGAATTGTTTTTTCGGTTTTTTCGTTTTATGATGTGAACTGATCTACCCTCGTGTAATACTTTTTGTATACAGTAGGGCTGTGCCAATAGAAGTGAAAGAATGGATTTTGATATGTGAAACCCATGTTATTTGACTCAATGTACAGTAGATGGATTGACATTTGTAACCCCCTAAACCCCTCTCTCCCCCTCCATCATCCATATTGTTCTCTGTTTGAATGCAGCGATACAGTATGTTATGACCCCGAATCAAAGAATGTCTATTTCCATTAAGATTGTAAAATTAAAGAACTATTTCATGCGCTTTGTAAAAATATTTTGTCCCTTGTGAGGGACAGCGGGCCCTAATAAATCATAGTCGTCATGTTGACAAATTTAAGTGCTGATCCAAATATGGATTACGTTCACAAACTAAATTCTCTTGATTGTAACCTCTAAGCTAAATATGGAGGATTTAGGCTGCAGTTTGTCAAAACAAAAAACTGACACAGTGCTCGACAAAGACGTCAGCACTCAAAGAGTAAAGAAGAGGGTAATAAAAACAGACATTATCACTTATCTATAACATATTTAAGATTCAAAATTTGAAATTTAATTTCTTAATGTAATTAATTTCTTAAGTGACCTTATTGCCATCGTTTTTTGTCCATGCACCCCGGGCTCAATGTGAGCTCTTGTGCTTGGTGATATTTTAACAAGATGTTATTTCCCCCTTCCTCCTACAATACTTAACATCCCCCTAATGTTTGTACATTTTGTACATAGAGTTTTCCGGTTGCTGTTTTTGTTTTATTTTTTCAATTTTTTTTTTATTACCTATGAGATGTACAAATATAATTCTTTGCTAATATATATCATCAAATTAGGAAAAAAAAACTTAGGTTAAAAATAAAAATCAAGTGACAGATTTGATTCAAAACTTGCTTTGAGCATTAGGTTTAGGGTGACTTCAAGTCGACTTTATCGTACTGATTTGTTTGTGTCAAGTGAATCCACATTTAGTGTCATGTGATCTTAATAGTGGCCTATGGACAGCTTTAAGGTGAACGGTCTCAACTTCACTGCACAGCCCTACATGGTGGTGTTTTCTTGCTTCTGTTTTCTTTTGTAAGACTTTAAAAAAAGAGGGATTGTAGGTGTTTCCGATGGTGCTAAACATTTTATCTAATCAAGAAAAATATATTTGATTGGAAGAGAAATAAACATGTCTTGACAATGACTGTTTTTAAGTTCCTTGTAGTAATGGAAAAAGAACTATTATTTCACTCATATAAATATATTAACAAAGGCATTTTAACTTTGTACTTGAAAAAAATAAGGATAACAAATAATGAAAGGTTTCCTATATTGTTTTAGACTAGAGATTGCTGTAGTTGGTGCTTATCTGTGGGAAAATCGTGTGAGAAAAAAAAACGGTAATAACTTTTACTGTAGCATAATGTATGCTTAATGCGCATTGCTTCTTAATCCTACATTCCATGCCGAACTATTTCTCCATGTCTGTTTTCAAAATGTTGTTTTGAATCGATTGTTCTGTTTTGTTTTGTTTTTTTTTTTAAACAGAAACAGCATTTCATTTTTACTGTTCAAGGCAGGTCAATAATTCTATATTCGGTGATACTGTTGACACTCTGTGTGACTTTCTTTCTGTCATAACTGTTTATGGCCTATACGCTTTTCCTCAAGACCAGTTCGTACAGCAAATGTAGCAGTCATTCTCCACTTTGACCCTCCCTTCCCCTATACTTATGTTTAGTGTCCAGAGAGAAGATAAAGGCTCCGTATGTACTTGTGCTGGAGAACACTTGAATAAATGTATTGTTTTTGTGCAAAAATCTGCCACCTTTTGTCTTTTTTTTTAATTCGTATTACATCATACAATTTACCTTGTGAATTGACATTAAAGTCCTTGAAAAATGGTTTCAAATCTTAAGCATTTATCTGTAATTTTACATGTTCATTGTTAGATGTGCCAGAATTATTAGTGGAGTTTTGGGCGAGAAATACATTGTTAAGTATTTGAGAGTGTATTCAGATGAACTCAAGACCAACAACAAAGTTTGTCTCAACTTACCAAAGAAGCTTGAAGTGATGTATAAAAATACATAAAATGGATTGTCTTAATATAAATATTGATAAATACAGTAAATAGAATTTTATTTTTTAGAAAAACGCCTGGACATATCCTTAAAAAAGGTATAAAATATTTATTTCATGTGATATTGTTAATAGTTTTAGTTAGTTTTGCCCTAAATATGGCTTCATGCTGTGGTAACATTATGTTTTAAAGCTATTAACTCCAATTTTTAGTCACTGGAATGCATCTGTTGGCAAAACGTGCCGGTTGAAAATGAAAAATGTTATTTTCTTGTGTGTTTGGACTTCTATTTGTCAATGCCAGTACAATATTACCTACAATATTAATAATAATAATAATAATAATAATAATACCTACAATATTTCTGACTGCTTAGGAATAAAAATTAAAATTTTACCTATATATAGTTATTCAAAAGACCAACAGCATTTCTGTCTCCTCATAGCAACATTAACCTCAGGTGTGGTAACTAACCCATTATTATAATCATTATATTATAATCATTATACATTATTTTTGGTAATTAATTAACTTAAGCAACAAAAAAAATCTGAGGAGCCACTTTGGAGCCAAAAGAGCCGGCTCTTTTTAGTGAGCCGAGCCAAAAGAACCAGCTCTCTAAAAAGAGCCGGAATTCCCATCACTACTTGTGAATTTACCGATGCAAAGTGTTAAGAGACCAATTCAATGCAGCAGATTTAACCAACAGCTTTGTCAAATCAACAACCAGCCCAGTGAAGACAAAATGACAGTCCCAACTCACCATAGAGCTTCAGATGGCAGTCATGGTACTCCACAGATTGTTAAAAAACGGTCCTGTTTCGCTGGCAAATGTCGGAACGACTGAAACAGTAAAAATATTTTTAGTATGTGTCCACAACCGGACACTAGCATGCTAACATTCAATGAAAATGTCCCTTTTTATAATGATAAAAAAGGTAATGAAATGTTTACAGTCAAAACACTACTGTAAAAGTGAAGTCTAACTTCTCACCGTTCCAGCATTATAACGTTTTAATTATTTACTTTAGACCTGTGTTCATCAGAGTTGTTTAAAAAGGCGCTAATGCCGTTGCTTTTGCCTCGTGCTACTATGGCCCGTAACCGGACAAAGCTTACTTCCTTCAAATATGAAGAGAGTCAACCAATGGCAAACGATTATGCAGATGACTGACGTTTTGTAGAGCAAATGAGCTTCAGAAAAGCAGAGGTACCAAACAGCTTAGACTTTTGAAGACATGGGGCTTTGAATGGACTTTAAAGGCATTTATAATTTTTCCTGTGACGTGCAGGTATATGTTTACTAAAAAAGTAGGTGAGGGTATGTCTTAATAAACAATTTAGTCTAATTTTCTTTAATTATACAGGGATCACTAAAAGAGGGTGTGCTTTCATCAAATGTAAACTGTTTCTGAACATCAGAGCATTTGTCTCCCCCTTTTGGCAGGGGCAGTAATTACATGAATACTACAAATGTGCAAAATTCAAAGAGATTTATCTGGCTGTGAACTGGTGCTCATGTGTTTGCAAAAGTCCCTGCAGTTTGATACACACAAATATGTGACGCCACATTTTTTCCCAGCCTAGTGTTGCTCAGATGCCCACATCAAGCCAGGAAGAAGAGAACAGAAAAGTCCCTTCCTGTACTTCTTCTTTTGACCAGTAGATGGAGCCAACTTTCATTTCAGCTCTTGTCTTGGATTATTTTGGCCATAGCTAATCTTTGAATTACATCCATGTCAATTTAATGGAGGGAGAACTTAAAAGGGTGATGGACAGGCATTGTTGTAACAGTATTAAAAGCACAGATGTGAATGTAAATCCGATGATAACTGGGTTCTATTTTGCTGTATTATTCAGTTTTCTATTGCTGGAGCTGCCTAACCACCATTTTTAAGTGTACTTGATTTGGCCATTTTTCTGGTGTGAACACTCTACATACTGAGCCATTGTTTATATTATAAGCAAGTATAAGTATAAAATATGAGTCAAAATGTCTCAAAATATTTTTGCCATTAGGAAGAGTACAGTTATTACAGCAGATGGCTCTTTTCAATTCATATATAATATCACAAAGCAATTGTAATATCAATGAGCAATTTGAATCAGTTTAATTTTATACAGTTTAATAATCATGATCACTCTTGTAATTATGGGAGACCAGCCTGCAATTATGATACAATAAAATCAGAATAATTAACAACCTTTGAAAAACTATTGATAGAAAAAATACTCTTCTCAAGCAGCTCCAATTATTCACAGGTTCATTATAATGACAATATTATGGATATAGGACAGTTCTAACCATAATTAATATTCATATGTTGCGGTTTTAGCTGCCAGTTATCAAGGGTCTGACAGATGAGATGTGGACATTGATATTTAGCTCCAGTTTCCATGCCATCATGTCCTCCAGTGGGGATCTGTGACTCGGTGTCATGACACCTGGGTCCTCACCACCCTCAGAGCTTTGAATAAAGGGTGTTGCCCTCCAGCTCCTCTTGAATCAGACCCGAACATTTTGACACTCTGCAGCCATCAATCTCACAGTGAGTTCATATGCTTCCACTTGAATTTTCTACCAAAACCATATGCTCATAAATATATCTTTATTATATTATATTTCTTCTTTCTTTGGTTATGACTTCAGCAGATCACACCCAGGTCATGTGAGGTAAGATGGTTGATTGTCAATGTACTCTATCCGACTAAACCTCATGGAGACAACTATGCCATCAAATCCATCCTAATGGTGATGATAATACATTTCAATTATGCATTATACAGCCCTCTTCTGCTGTTGTCTCTATGCCACCCTCTTGCTCTCATAGTGGTACAGCCTCCTCAAGGTGGACACGCCCTAAGTCCAAAGTAATTGGTTGCTTAGGCGACCGAGCCCTCGCTCAGCGCTGCTGATTGGAGCGTGGCACCGTCGCACGGGCTGGATGCTGCCAGCTGCGTCAAGTTGACCACAGAAAGCTGGTGTGCGAACGGAAAACTGGCGATTTACCTACAAAATAAAAGTACAAATACGACCAGATTGAGCACCAATACATGCTTGAGCAGAAGTTCAAAACTTCAAGATAACACTCTTTCCATTTAATGATTGATCTGTGTAATGCATGATGTTTGTAATTGCTAGAAGCAGGACTGCTACCGACTAATAAAGGACGGGTCATTATGTGTTTCAGTAGTAAATTTGCATATATCTATCAATCAAGTACTAAAGAACTATTATCAATATGACTATATATATATATATGAAAATTCGTAAACGTAAAAGCTACACAAGTACATATGTTTTTGTGGTTTGTCCACCAAAATGCACAAGTTTCATTATCATATTTTGTTTTGAAAGGTAGGCTTATTTATTAACTGATTAACATACAATTAATGTTTAACTGACAATAGTATCTTTAAATTTCCAGATTATATATTTAATACGTCCAGCAATTCCACAAGAACAAATTAAAAGAAAAACGGAATTTCAGCTTAATTATCAGAAACGTTTCTTTTTTTTTTTACCACAGTACCTTTTTGGCAAAGGGACACATTATTATTATTATTATTATTATTATTATTATTATTATTATTATTATTATTATTATTATTATTATTATTATTAT
>JAPZDZ010000007.1:4308445-4319801 GCA_029783805.1 Acanthurus tennentii | reverse complement strand
GTAACACAAATCCTGGATGCAAAACATGCACAACAACTTCCAACTTCACTGGACATTTAAAGTTGCACAAAGAACAGGAAGTTGAGGCTCTGTTGTTAAATTAACATTAATTTGGCGATGGAATAATTACAACTTGTTAAGGACTCAAAGTTCAAAGTTCAGGACTCGGCACTTGACTCAGAAATTGCCTGGTTTGACTTAAGACTCGAGTGCAAAGACTCATGACTTGTTACCTGTGAAACAACGACTCGGTCCCACCTCTTTTGGTCCTTTAACACCATTTGTTCAGGGGATCAAAATGTCTTCACACTATTTGTCACTTAAAAGCTCAAAAGCATCAAGACTGGAAGGCATGTTTGTTTAGCAGCTACAGAAAAGCACTGATACAACAACTGTGTTTTTATTGTTTGTTCTTAGTTACAGAAGTTTCCTCGTGAATAATCGTCTCAGTGATTCTGTTTTGTTTTTGTCAACACTGCAGTGTGAGCAGGGGTGCACATAAGATTTTTTATAACATGTTTAGACCCATTTATGTTCAGGAAATCATCATTTTACAGTAAAAATAACATTATTACATTACATAGACTACATTATTGTGTGTTTGTTTGTGTTTTTGGATCTCTGAAGCTCCAGTAAGTCTTGTTTTGTCCTCCCCCTTCCCAAATGTACACTGGTGCTGAACAATGTGTCGTCACACTGAATTCCTTTCATCTCCCATTTTGTCTTGCAGCTCTTTTATCACATGATTTGAGTGCAAATAAACCACATGGAAATCTCCAGCTGAATCTTGTGTCTGATTGCTGGTGAAAAAGGGCATTCGCTCAAGTATTGTACATTATTTTAATACTTAATTAGGTTTATATTGCACTTTTGTTAGTTGTAAGCAGTGTCACCAACATCTAATTTCCTGCACTTCATCAAGTGTAGACCACAAGTTTTATGTTGTTAGCTGTTCAAGGGACACAGAGGAAATCTTTTCAATACTTGGGGCAAAAAAAATAATACAAAAAGGTCCATACAAATTTGTGCAGAAGTACCTTTTTTTTCTTTTTTTCATCATGTCACAACCCCTCAGATTTATCATGTGGCCCTATAGAAGAGTTTTCCCTCAAGCTTGGGAGAACTAAACTACAAAACTGCAAAATAAAATAATAATTTTACACTTGGAGGAGACATTTCCTTGTAAACAGATGTTTTTACTTTTGACACTTTAATTACATTTGTTGATGATTCTTCCGCACTTTTACATAAGTAAGATTTAAATGCAGGACTTTTACTGTTTTTGTTTTTGGAGCTAAAATAATTAAGAGAGTAGTCCAACAGTCTGTGACTATTTGTATAACTATATGAGAATTTGGGTAAGTTTTTATCCTCCTCCTTCAGCTTTTCCAACATTAAGATTTTCTTTTAATATAACTGTAAAATTTATATTTTTTTTAATTTCAGCTGTTGGTAAAAACTAGACATTAAAAAAAGTTACTCTCTTCTTCAAGAGATAATGACACTCCGATGGATTTGAACTATTTTTCGCCAATATAAATCAAATTTTTAATGGATTCATCAAAAAAAACATCAGCATTATAATTGATCATGAATACAATCCTTAGTTGAAGTGCTAACTGTCCTATTAGCTCCCATGTGAAGGCTCTGAACAGGCTTTTACTTTCACTGCTGACATTTCTCACTCAGCAACAGTTCAAACGTCAACATTTTATTACAGTCTGACCTCACTTTAAAGCCTCAGTCACCAGCAGGCCTTAAAATCCAACCAGACACATCATGTGTCTCTTAGCTGGAACAGGCCAAAGTCCTATTTATAATGAACCTTTAACAGCATGGAGTCGGGCGCATGCGCGGTCGGAGCTGGATTGTTGCAGCCCCAGACAGGGCGGCCCGTTACCAAGCGCTGCACCCCGCAGGGTCTGACAACGACGACAGCAACGGGCATTGACATAAGGAAACCTGCCAGCGTGATAACAACACAGACACTCCTGAATACAGTGAGTATGAACGCATTGGAGACTCCGCTGACCCGCCCTGTCGTGGTTTGCTTCTCCCTTTTTTGTGCGTGTGTTTTGTGCGTGAGGAGGGGGGGATGAGAGGAAAAAAAAAGCAGTGTTTTATTCCCATGCAGTGAGGAGATTTCCCGTGCACTGACAGTGTCCTGAGGTATTCCGAGAGGCCTGTAGAGGGGGCCGCTAGCAGGAGCAGCAACCAGAGCAGCGTTGCGGGTTTTTCCAACCAAAAAGGCACCAAGCGAGCGGCCGCATTTATTGTTCTCGGCTCGGGCTGCAAATGTGGATCCCCCCCCCCACCCACCATCCCCGCCCATTTGTTATCGCTCGACTTCGGGGGGCTTTTGCGGTCAGGATTTTTGCTGCAGTCATTATCAGAGCTTTTCTGAAAGGCCCGGCGTTTTTTTTTTGTAGGAGAATACATTGACTTCTCCTCCGTGCGCCGCTCTCGTTATAATAATCCAAAAGGGTATTTATTAGAAATTAACACCCGCCGCAAAAGGTCTGCGCGCGTTAATGTGGCTCAACCTGCACGGTTTTTTTTTGTTTTATTAGCCGTTTTGCTGTAAGTTATAATCGTGTGATTGCAGGCTAGCCAAGCCCCCACGGGAGGCTGCTGGTGTATTACACGCTGCTGAAAGGTGCATTCACAATATTTATCGGCGTTTTCCCACCAGAAATCACCGCTTACAATGCAGGTGATTCATTTTGCACCGAGGCTGAAATGTGGTGACAAACTGTAATTTCTCCCCGGCTGTCACCTGCACGCGGAAGAGCCGAGTTTGACCTCTGTAATCATCATTTCACAGTTGATGATTTATAGTGAATGTGCACATTTTACTGACCGGGGATTATCAAGGTGTTACAGGCCCGCGTTTGACGTGACACCACCACCACCACCACCGGAGGGGTTTTAAAGCAGGCGTGCAAAGTGAGCACAAACCGGGCTGATGCTGCCAGATGTGTAAAGCTGCTCACAAACATCAGGATATTTCTGTTTAATCTACGCGGGATTATGCTCACAACACATCTGTAGATTAAAAACGGAAACTAAACAAGCTTCTCAGGCGCTGTGTTTACAGTCCAAAACCAGTTGTGTTTCTCACCCAGGCCCAGATATCTGCACCTCCAAACCTCGAGACACAAGGAAAGAGATGGTAGAACCTTCCAGAAAGCTAATTTACAGAATGATCCTCCAACATACTGATAGAAATTTGTTAGTTTGAATGTTATTGTAGGGTTTAAAAACACGATAGCATATGTTACATCAGTTAGGAAGAAGTAGATTTATTGAAATTAGTCCAATAAAGTAAGTTCATAATTGAGTCTTGAGCTGAAACAATAAGAGGCAAACACAGTGTAAATCTGCTGCTGTTTTTATTATGATAGTCATTTTTTGAAGTAAAAATACCAAACATTTGCTTGTTCCAGCTTCTCCAGCATGATGATTTGCTGTTTTTCTGGGTCTTTCTGCATGAAAATATTCAATGATTGCTGGGTTTTGAACTATCGATCAGGCAAAACAAGTTGTCTGAGAACTCCAGTGTAGGCTTCAAGAAATTTTGACAGATGTTTTTCAGTGTTTTGTAACATTTAAAGATGAATTATGCATCAGCAGATTGATCAATAATGAAACATTTAGTAAGTCAATCTGCATTCTGCAAAGTCCAAGATGTGTGGTCGGTTGGGTAAAGGAGGATGTGGTGGGCAGCTTCAGCAGAGTGAGATGGATGCTGAAGGATGGAGGAGGCCATACTTGATCATATCATAAGAGCAAACTGGCGTATAATCATTTTTATACAGTGGCTTATTCAAGACAGGTCAAGAAATTATGATGTTTTGGTTCAAGTGTGTTGTTCTTCAGCTCAAACTTTCAACCAAAATCCATTGACAGTTTTTGAGATTTAGTGAAGCAACAAATTCCAAAATGAATAACTCTTCCTTTCTTCTTCTGTGGTTTGTTTCAGGTAGGGGATGGCAGTGAATGTGTACGCCACATCTGTGTCCATTGACAACCTCAGCCGACATGACATGCTGGCATGGGTCAACGACTCTTTGCATCTCACCTACACTAAGATCGAACAGCTCTGTTCAGGTGAGGCCAAAGATTCAATACAGTACACAAACAAATAATAATAAAGAAAGAAAAAACAAGTATTAAAGTTTGTGTCTTTGTGTTTTTTCCAGGAGCGGCGTATTGCCAGTTCATGGACATGTTGTTTCCGGGTTGTATCCTCCTGAAGAAAGTCAAATTTCAAGCTAAGCTGGAGCACGAATTTATACACAACTTCAAAGTTCTTCAGGCAGCTTTTAAAAGGATGAGTGTTGACAAAGTCAGAACACTTTTATCATTTATTCCACTATGTTTTTTTGATCCTATTTAACATGATACATTGTTTTATTCTCCTACTTGTATATATTAGAACAGCAGAATTAGATGCATGTTTTAGTACATGGATCTATTCAAGCATTTCCTGTCCCCATCCTGCAGATTATTCCCGTAGAAAAGCTCGTAAAAGGGAAGTTCCAGGACAACTTTGAATTTGTGCAGTGGTTCAAGAAGTTCTTCGACGCCAACTACGACGGGAAGGAGTACGACCCTTTACTAGCCAGACAGGGGCAGGACGTGGCCCCTGCCCCCAACCCAGGTGATCACTTTATCCACAAACCAAAGAGAAACCCAGGTAAACCAAACAGTTTCGCCCTCGCTGCACGGTCTTCCTGAGCTTTGGATGGCTCAAACGCGCTCCCTGCAAGCAAAATAGTGTGAGCAGCACGATTCACAGAATGACTGCTGCCTTCCTTAGATCCATCTCACTGCCCGGCATTCACAAGCACCATGACACAGTGTAGGTATGAATGAGTCACTGGTGGGATGGCAGGCAATCACCGCAGTGACTGGTGGGATGCAGCGTTAGTGAGGTTGGAAATCCACAACATGCAACTGCAATTTTTAATTTGCTTCCTCCAATTCTAATCGATCCCGATCGGTGATGCCAGAAGACCCAAAGAAATGTCAGACGCGGCTGTTTTCTCCAGTGTCCTGCATCACATGCAGCCGATGCAACACTGTTGCAGCTCCATTGCTTTCTGAAAGCCGGACTGATAAGAAAAAAAGAGAGTTTGTCTCATTTTACTAACAAGAGCCTGAGAAGCCTTGCTATGTCTCCGTAAAAAAAGCTTTTTTTTTTTGCTTGAAAATCATGGCGAACTATCTAATTTGACTGGTAGTGTGTTATAAGCCTGCTCTGTGACTTTGTCACTGGTTAGCAGTGTGGTTTTAACCTCATTTATAGAAAACTGTGATAATGTGTGTTCGCATGTTTATTTGAAGCACCTCTGCTGAAGCACTTATAGAGGTTCTTTTTTTAAATTCAAGACTCTGATTCAAATAAGTTTGTCATCCAGCAATCTCAAGATATTTGAAAAGTTTCTGTTCACAATTTGGCAATCTAAATTGGTCTTTTACATATCTTTTCTACTGTCAAAACAATTTCAAAACCTTTCACAAAAATGGCATATCCAAGGCACAACATTTGCTTCAAGCTGATCACATCAGCTCTCTATAATGTGCTGTATCCATCGCCCCAATGCTACAAAGCCAGTTCAACTGCAATAAATCCAATTTTAGATGGAATGATAAACATCTCTCCTCATCTGTGACCACTGCAGGACCACAGAGGACATCGCCAACAGTTCCCAAAAACATGCCAACACCACAGCGGGTCCAACACAACACTCCAGCTATGCGGAAGAATCCATCTTTGTCTAGAAATGGCGGCAGTGATGCTGAGATCATGGAGCTAAATCAACAGGTAGAGTTGCATGGAGAAGAAAAGGGACTATTATCTCAAACCATGTCTCATCCCAGTCTGGTTTTTATGGATTCACACCTACTTACATCAGTTGATATGGCATTCGTAGGCTTGTTTCCACAGAAGAACTTTCACATGAAGAAAAAGAATGTGATAAATTAATTTCTAAATCAAGTATAGTTAATTTAGTAAAACTTTGCTTTCATTCCAAAACAGCTCAATATTTATGCTGAGGTAAAAGCTTCTTGCTTTTATTGCTTGCAGTGTTGTAAAAAAAACTCTCTCTTGTAATAATTTTGGTCCTTCAGTATTTTTTAGAGTGGCAAAGGCCGAGGCTAAAAAATAAAGCAGACCAAAAGAAAGCCAGTAACTGCAGTTCTATGAGTGGCCACTTGAGGTCGCTTCTAATCCCCCATAGAGCCTCATGTTAAAACTTCAACTTCACAGCAGAAATAAACAAGTTTACAGCCTTTTTCAAAGAAAATGGTTTGGCTTCAGGAGCTCATATGCACATTTATAACAACTACACAGAGGTTGACCTCTTGTAAAACTCATTTATTTAAAATTATATTAAGCCCTGAAGTTAGATACTAATAAGATGTGACTGTGGTGTCACAGCTGCTCTGTCCATTATAAACAAAACATCTATGTTCACTGCTTTAATTCCACTATAAATTTCTATTTTTTGCCTTCTTTTATTACTTTTTGCTATGAGGTGAAAGTAAAAGTAGAAAAGAAGCTAGTTTTGCCCTCCAGTATGTTTTTGCTTTTCTTCTTTGTCACATGTTTCAAGATACTGAAGACAAAAAAGCACTTGTGGTGCCTTGTTTTCTGAGCAAACTGTTCAGAATCTTTTTTTTTTTAGACTAACAGTGTAAATGTTTGTTTTTCTTTACTTTTTTTTAAGTTGATGGAGTTGAAGTTGACTGTAGACGGACTAGAGAAGGAGAGAGACTTCTACTTCAGCAAACTACGGGACATCGAGCTGATCTGCCAGGAGCACGAGAGTGAAAACAACCCCATCCTCAGCAAGATAATCGACATTCTCTACGCAACAGAGGTATCCGACCATTTTCAGCCACAATCACAGGCCCCATATAATCTGCTGGTTCTTTATTTAGAGCAAATTACTACAGAGAGCCAAAGTGAAACCTCAACCCTCTGGGTTTTTTTGTCAGAAGCAGGTTACGGTTTGTCCAAAATCCAAATGACATTTGGAAAATGGCAACTTATTTACTTCATTTAAAATCGAGCCTGTTAACATGAACCTACTGGATTTTTAGACGCTTTTGTCGAAGGTTCCCACAAGCTCTAGACAATCACATTTTAAATGTCATGACTTAACAGGCAGGGCGAGTCCATGGGTGCGTCAAGAGGTCGTGGCAAATCCTGACATGTCTGTAATAACAGCAGGACTGTGAATGTGTCAAGGAGAATCAGATATCACGCTCAAAGATGGCTGCTATATTGAATCCTGTTAAAGTTGCCCATATTTACATGTTTTTGGCCTCATAGCGTCAGGACACCAAAAGCAAAAACACCAACTCGGGAGGCAAAGAAACAAAAAAGGGAAGCCTAAAAACAAATAAGCTGATAAGCAGATAGTGTTAAAACTAAGGAAATATAAAAGTAAATTAAAAAAATAACAAACCAGAGTGACTTGAGGAAGGAGATGCAACACTGGACAGCTGAACTGAAAACAAAAAGGAGAAGACAAGGACTTAAATACTGAAAGACAGAGGAGACAATGAGACACAGGTGAAGCACATCAGCGCGGGTCAAACCATCACACAGGAGAGAAACTTGACAGGATATGAGATGTGAAACAAGACAAAGCAATGCTACCAAAATAAAACAGGAAGCTAGGAAACCTGAATAACACAAATAAAAAAACTCAGGGAGCTTGACGGGTAAAGACACAGAGAACGTGTACCAGAGACCTTGTTTCCAGCTGTGTTAGTTACAAGCATCTGCGTCCAAAACGGTCACTTCAGGCTCTTTTAGACTCTCTGATTCTTACAATAAAAAGAGTAAAATGCATCACTGTGCTAAAAATGCTCCGTTTCCAAGGATCGTGTATGGACAAATTGCTCTTTTGGCCAGTGGTGAATGCAGAAGCTGCAATTTCACATGTGGCCACTAGGCGGAAATCCCATCACCCTGAGCTCTGTTTCTGTAAAAGGACAATGAGGACCAAACAGTGTGGACATATTTAGCAGATATTACAACAAAGTTAAAAAGCTTCGATTACAGCAGAGTTTTAGAGGATATTATGGATAAAAGCATGACAGAGTTATGATGTCTGGGGTCCTTGATTATAAAACACAGCTTTTTTTATGGAAACAAATACATTTTTGCTGTGTATCTGTTCAGATGTTTTCTCTTATCGCAAAAAATGTATCCTTTACAGTAGATAAAATAAATAAAGTGAAAAACCTGAATCGTATCTTTTTTCTCCCCAATTTTTTAGGAAGGTTTTGCACCTCCAGAGGATGATGACCTGGATGAACAAGCTCACCTGGACCAGGATGAATACTGAGCCCGTAGTCCCCCTGCAGCCTTTCATCTCCATCCTCCCTTTTTTTTTTTTGCCCTCATTTGTTTTTCTACTCTGCACGCTCTATTAATACTCACCATTATCCCTACTCTCTGTCCGTCTGTCTTTTCCTTTCTTTCTCATATGTGTATCTGTTTGTAACCTCCCCCCATCATCATCATCATCCTCCTCCTCCCTCTGGCCGTCTACATACTAAAACACGACTTCTCTGCATCATCACATGCTGCTTCTCCCTCCCTGCCTCCACTTTACACAGTAACAATGACAGTAATGTACGACATATCCCAGTTATTTCAGCATGAGTATCGCAGAACCGAGCCTGGCATGGAGGTTTGTTATGGCAAAACAGTGAATTTTAAGTCTGTAAATATTGCCGACATTGTGTTTTCTGAGAGGACAATGTCTTTGCTCATCATGGAGTTATTTATTTGCCTTTGGTGCGCTGTGATACCCTTTTTTTTTTCTTTTTTTTTTAAAGAGCACAGAACAACGCTGCTCCAATGTGCCATCAGGACACTCCCAGAGCTACTAAAACTGTAACAAAAAAGTGACTTTTTAATAACAGTTTCTTATTTATTTAACTTATATTTTCAGTTAGGTTAACTTTCTGTAGCAAAAAATTGGTGCAACACCTACTGTACATGATTTGAGAGCTGAGGCCATGCGTGTTATTTCAGTTGTGGTTTCTGCTTGAGCGATCATCGAGCTTTAAGTTCCTGTTATGATATGTTCATGGCATGTAGAAACGCTGAAGGAATTTCTTTGGTGTAATGACTCAAGGCATATGATCAGTGCTCTGCGATTATTTGTTATTGATCAGCAACATATCTGAGCATGAGAATGTTACACATTGACTGTGAATGAGTGATATTTTGTATATGTATGTGTTTTTTTTTCGTGTGAAGATTTTGTCTGATGTCGCACGATCCTGGTTAATTGCAGTCACAAAGAGGCCGACATGCAGAAGCCTATACGTTTAAAAATTTTTAGAGGTGGAGAGCCACCTGCAGACTGACAACATGGTTATAGATTGTAGCAGTTCTAATGTTTTATTCTTAATATAAGCCAACCTGACACTGAATTAATCAACAAACACATTTTCACATGACAGCTTTGATCATGTTTTTTTTTTCCTGCTAATCTTGTGTTTTGCACTTTTAATTTGCTGTTGCGGGTTGCCCAGGGTGTGTGAGTCATAGATTGAAAGAAAGTCAGTATAAAGACATATGTGACCAGATTAACTGGTCATTATTAGTAATTCAGTTAAACTAAGGAAGTCTCCTCGTCCTTCCCCAGCTTTTTTATTATTTTGCAATCTGGCTGTCGTCTGTTCTGGAACTTGCATTCATTGACCATGTAAACATCTACAGAGTACTCATCTTTTGAGTTTTGAATAAATAAACAGTTGTGAAATAAGTGGTTGTGGTTTATTTTGAGTGCACCTCACTAAATTAATATCACAAGATATGGGGCTATAATTTAGTTAAAAACAGTACTTTACCCTTCATTAAAGCTATGTAAAGTTATCACTATGAAATACAAGTATCTTCAGCTATACTAGAAGAGAAGAAAAAGTCTGACACCATTTTTGGTGTGCAGGTTAGAGTTTCATGTTAGCATCAATTCCCACTGTCAAATTCAAATATAGTGACAATAAGCTAGTATCTAAATAAAACGGCATATTGCACGCAGTGCTGGAATAATATATTCAGATCTGGCCTGTTGTGTAGTAAACTAGTCACAAATACATTATAGAACCCCGTTTGAAAACATAATTTGACTCAAATAGTTATTTTTCTCTGTGCAAAACGTATAACCGTTCACTGTATGAAGGTTCATCACTAGTGCTAGCTGCCATCGTATTTAACGGGGGATTAGCTCAAATGGTAGAGCGCTCGCTTAGCATGCGAGAGGTAGCGGGATCGATGCCCGCATCCTCCAATGCCCTTTTATGAATCGGTGCTCGACAAAATGAATTTGACATAACAAGCAACTTCCGGGTAGCCCAACATATGTTCTTCATAAATTTTCTCTCGCTAATTTACACCTTGACCGTAATTATCAGAGAAGGAAAAGGAGCCGTGGCCGTTCAGCCGCTCGCTTTAGAGATTATTCTTTATCAAACAGAAAGTGAAAACATCTTTTATCGGATTGCGTTTTTAAGAGAGCCTTCGACCAGCAGCTTCAGTGCGTCGAGTTGTCTATGCAAGTATATCAAGCGTATCAATCATGTGGTCTTTAAATAGTTGTTTTTCTAGTCTTAAGTGTCCAAAAACTCAACTCGTGTACCCTGAAGATTTACTTACCACTCAGTTGTCCAACCAGAGCTACATAATCCGTGATAATATAGAATTTCGACCATTTTTTCATCGAAAAATTACACGCATGTTTTGTTAATTTAAAAGTCTCCATCCCGGTTGAAGTCTATATATCACTACGTGAGATTGAACAGCAGTTTGTAGTAAACATATGCGACCAGCAGATGGCAGCAAAGTATTATGTATTGGGATATGCTGTGCCAAGGCCAATAGGAAGAACCTATGTGGTTACATAGACGATCTATATGTACATCTCAGACATAACACAGCGTTTCTCTTGAAGAGAAATCTATAAGAGAAAAATTGAGTTTTTTGAATATTTTCGTGACTATTAGAGGGGGATTAGCTCAAATGGTAGAGCGCTCGCTTAGCATGCGAGAGGTAGCGGGATCGATGCCCGCATCCTCCAGCTACTCTTTTTAAATCTTGTGAGTGAATTGTGTTTGTTATATTGCTACATATCCTCCTTTGCACGTCAGCCGTTGATCTAAAAAAAAAAACAGTATTACTACCTGCACTTCTTGTTCTTTATAGTCTGTGCCAGATTATAAATTTGCCCTCTTAATTTTGAAATGTTTGTAGTTGTCACTTTATTCACAAATCCAGAAGTCAAAAGTCAAAGGTCAGACTTATCCATACAGTTGAGTTCAC
>JAPZDZ010000007.1:4289968-4301506 GCA_029783805.1 Acanthurus tennentii | reverse complement strand
AAAAACACAAATAAAACAAAATGTAATAATAAAAAAGACATGAAAATCACTTTTTTTCTAACAATTCCAACACACACTGCCACAACAGGTTCAGTCTGTAACTCTTACATGGCGTAGTTACACGAGATACCACATGTGGCTCTGTGTTTGCTGTAGAAACGGTTCTCAAGGTCAAGTTTAGTTTCTCCAATCAGATCATCGGTTCCCACCAGATCCCAGTCATATATTGACACAGTCAGTGTGGAATCCATTGGGAACGTGGCCTCCACGTCAAAGGATCTGATGAGAAAAACAGCAATTGTTGGGTGTTTGGGGGGAATATTTAAACATTAAATAAATAATGTCATTTCTTACAGATAAAAAGCATTTCTACTTACTTGCCAAACAAAGGATTCAGCTGTTTTGAGATGTAGTTCTCTTTGTCTTTGATCTCTGTCTTTCCCAGTCTGATTGCAATATATGGATCTGCTTTCCCGTTAATGTCAGCTGGATGCAGATCAGTTGCCTACCAAAAAAAAAAAAAAGAATAATTTAAGAATAAAAGAGGTGATCTGATTGTCTCCTTAAATATCTACAACAGTTTTCACATCAAAATGCTGAAAAAAGCAGAAGACATAGCCCACCCTGATAACATAGATGCGGACAAGGACATTGATGGGATCGTTGTGAGGAATGTTCTGAAACATTCCCATGTTGGAGTCGAAGCTTGTGTCTCTTGTCATGTCATCCGTCACTTTGTACATGCACAGGGAGCCCTAAAGGGAGGCAATTGAAAAATGTTAAATGAAAGTTGTTACATAAGATGTAAAGTATTCAATGCTGTCTAATATGTCTCATGTTAGCTAAAGAACAAAATATTACATGGCAAGCAATTTTGCAATAAATGACCGATGTTCAAACATACAATTGACGTAACCAAGGGAAGAATAACCTAAATCCTAAACTCTTACTTTGAATTTTCCAACGATTCTGTCCTCATCTGTGATGTTTTGGTCATCGTCATCTCCTCCTTTTCCCCTGAACAGGTTAAAACTGTGCAGCCAGTCCTCAAAGCTGTCAAACTCTTTCTCCAGTTCTTTGGGGTAAACCTTGTTTAGGAATGTAAAAATAATCAGAGAATTAAAATAGCTTTAAATGATCTATTCTCTAAGAATATGGCCCCTTTTTCTGGGTTACATTTCCATTTGTACCTTCTTGTTACATACAAGTCACAAGTTTACACAGGGAAGCAGTGGTGTAGAAGCTGAGTCCAGTACCTTCAGCTCATCCAGCTTTGGCTTTTTCTTCTCAAACGGCTCTGGTGACTTCTTCTTCTTTCCTTTTCCTCTCTTGGTGCCTTTCACAGGAGAGTCATCAGGTTTGATATCTGAGTACAGGTTAGCGGTGAGGATGGAGTGAAGAGGGGGGAGTGGGGAATTGGGTCGAGGGAGCAGAGCACTCGAGACATGAATTCAACATGAAAGTTGTCAAAACCAGCTGTTATTGTAAACTACAAGCATACCATTGAACTTTATACTGCTGCAGTATAAAGTTCAATGGGGATACTTGGTGGTGTGACAGGATCCTCCAGGCAGGCAGCTGTGTCGCCATATTAGAGACAAACCTAAAACCTTAATGATTCATGACACCATCAGCCACAGTCTATTCATGTCAAGGCATATGCACAGTAATATGCACCAGTGTATTAGAAAGGACAAGATGCATTTATTCCCATAAAGGATCATGGTGTGATTAACCTGTTTAACCTGTGCGCATTTGATACAATTCTGGGTGAACTCACAATCAATTGTTTTGAACATCTTCACATCTGTCAATCTGTACATAATGACTGGAGGCCCAGTACAATTATTATATAAAATGTGACTAATAATATTGTATTAAGAATAATTTTTCTTCTCTAAACTGTTTATTTAGTAAAGTTTCAGGCTATTACAGAGGCTGAGATGAAAGTCACATTAAAGATTGATACAGATGTGAAACAGCAACACGTGCAACAAAATTTTGTGACCGTCAGATTTTTGTTTACAGCAGCCTGTGACTCCGAGAAATAACTGACCTTTTTTCATCTGAGAGCAGCTATGAAAGACCTGTTTGTGCGAGAAGGACTGGTTTCAAGGAACTCCAGGCCCATTTTTTTATTTTATCTATGAGTCAGACTTTTTTTTTCACTATCAAAGACTTGTGAAAAGGTCTGTTTGTTAAAGGGCCATGTGTTTTTGAGAGGTCACAAAGATAGGGCATAAACAAGATACTTAGTGGCAGTACAGGGGGAAAAATATGTGAAATAAAGGTGTAATGCTTAAAGTTTATATTGTTTTTGCATCTTATTGAATTGCATCATATCACACTAAATTGCAATGTGTTAAATCCAAATCTGTTGAATTGCACTGCATCAAAATATAGGTGAACCATGTTTAATCACATTGGTAGTTGCTTCATATGCACCTTTAATGTATTGCTTTGTTTGTAATGCATTAAAAAGTGTATTAGCCTCGGTGAGGATGCATGCCTCTTAATTTGCATGCATAATATATTTTTCCGTTTTATAAATATTTGATATTGTGTTGCCTGATTGGCACAGCACAGAATCAAATATCTTTCAGTGAATGTTAGAAGATTGCTGGGTCGTGTTTTTTTTTCATTGACAACTTTCATGGCAAGCATACAAATCATATGCATTTATGGGAGAGAAAAAGTGGTTTTCACACATTCGAAATTTGGATTCATGTCAGCATCTACATGGAGGCATTCTCGGGCTACGAGGATCTAAGAGGCTCACTACTGCACTGTAGAGGGAAACAACAATCAGTTAGTGAGCTCATAAAAGATGAACATGCACAGACGACAAGAATGAATCTGGGTGTGTTTTTTTTAGCTTTTGTCTCTGTTTTCTGATTCGACATGACACTTAAAGCAGATTTGCTTCTACATAAGATAAGGAGTGCTTGTAGCTTTCACTTTATGTATGGCTACACAAAAGCATGCTGGATAATATAAAACTTTGACGTTGATTATATAAACAAAACATCAATCTTGTTATCTGGTTTTACCTCCTCCATCTGCAATGTCCATGTCATCTTTGTCCTCTGAATCTGAAAGAGCAGCCTCTTGAGCCTTGAGAGCCTGCAGGATCAGAAAAAAAAAACAAAAACAAGATCCAGTTTCTCCCAACAAACTCAGGATGAGCCCTCACTTTACTAAAGACTTAAAATGTCTGTGGTGTTTTGTCTGTTTTTCACCTCTGTCAAAGTTTCAATGGAGGCAAAATACTTGGACCACCAGTCCAACATGCTCTCGTCAAGTTCCTCCTCTTCGATCTCATCGCCCTTCTTCCTCTTCCTCTTTTTCCCTTTTCCATCCTTGTCATCATCCTGATGAAGTAAACATGTTGTCAGCAAAGCGTTAAGGCATCTTGCAACAACATAAAATCTTTTTAATTAGTTTTTAATCGAGTACTTTGCTTACCTCAACTTTAACCACAGCGTCAGAGCACTAGGCAGAAAATCAGATTGCATATTGTCAAACAGTGTGCCATTATTTCTTGCTACATGCACAAAATATTTCATATCCATTATCTGATATGTTTGTTGCTTTTTACAAACGTTGTTTGTTAAGAAGTATCTGCCTTCAAGTGTCCTTAAGGGGTAAGAACTTTGATTTAAACGGGTCTAATTCCTTGAATAAAAGGTTGCATTAGATCTAAAAAAATAAACTTACAGAGTCCAGTTTGACCACAGTGTCCATCTTCTTGTAACCAGGCTCAGTTTCCATGTTGACAACAATTATTTCCTCTGAAAGATAATAAAACAACGTGAGTATGTTTATATATAAAATCACTGTACTTAATCTTTTTGGTTTAACTCTATGTTGTTACAAAAACAGATATACTAAAATATGTCCAGGTTGTTTTAGTTTATACCTGTAGTGGACCAGTTGTTGGCCTGCTTGTCCGTTGCCCTGTAGATGAACTTCCTGAGGCTGGTGACAGCATTGGAGCCAACCAGAGTGTAGCGGCCAAAAGCTCTGCAGTCCACCACTCTGATGTTCAACGGTGGGTGAAGCAACTCGTTCTCAGGCAAATCCTGAAAAAACAAAATCCAGAATGATTTTCACTGAAGAGAGTAATTTTTCAGGAGTTTGAGTGTCAACAGTACGCTTAATGCTTCTTTTCTTACGTGCTTGGTATATGAAAATGAAATATTAAATACAGACAGAGCAACGGAAATGATAAAATACCACTTCAAACCACTTGACAAGGGTGCTGAAGTTTGGGTTTTTCTTGTAGTTGGGGATGAGTGCAGACTGCACCCCCTTTCCAGCACATTCAATGTCCACACGAGGTCGATCCACCTGGGCCAGGTTCACCCTCTTCAGGTCCCTCAAGCCCCAAAACAAAACCTAGAGCATAAAGAAGTTAATTAACTTTGTTCTTATTTTATTTTTTCTCAGTAAAATACAGTTTTCTGACACTGGTCAAGTTCACGCTTATTCTTCACCTCAATCCTGTATTTGCTGAGCACTGGTCTGATCCCCAGTGGTACAGGCAGGATTGGGCCGCGGTCCATATCTGTGGGACCATCAATCGGGGGCAGATCTGCTTTCCCATTGGGGCCAATCTAACAGACAACATAAGTAATCAGTAATTTTCAGTGAGATCCGACAACTTTATTGGTGTAAACTGTGGCTTCTGTGTCTGACAGCCTCACCTGCAGCAGCTCAAAGGCAGCCAACATTTCTCCAGCGCTGCAGTTCCCACGGTAGATCTGATAGTACTCAAGCTGGGGAGGGAAGCGCGGTGGACCATAGTGCTCGTCCGCCATCTTGACCACAGGCTTGGCAAAGGTTCGGCCCATGAAGTCGGCTTTACCCTGGGAGCATTATGGTAAGTAAAAACCTCAAATACGCTACAAAACAAAATATTAATTCTGGATAAAATATTTGAAAGAATCGTCTTTTTAGCCTACCATGTCCAATTCATCAGTGTTTATATTACAACGCAGCTTGTGATGTTATAATTAAGCATTTGATTTATCCTATCAGCATGAAGAAACATGGCTTGAAATGCACATGTTTCTAGACAGACTGCATAAAAAGTATGAAAGATAAAAGTAAACAAAAGCAACATGGCTTAAATAACCAGTGACTGCAAAACAGAGTATTTATATAATGTCAAAAGGTCATTCAGTGATACTTAACAGTTTAAAAAAAATATATGAAGGTGTTATATTAAATCTCTTTTGCAGTTAGTGGTTATGAAGAGTTCAAATTGTCTGTTGGCCACATGAAACAAGCACAAAATTTCACTTAAAGGAATGCAACAGGTATAAGTTTATCAAGGAGGGTCCATCTATCATCATGGACATTATCTTATTCCTCTCGCATGCCTTTAATTACAATCTACTCTGCACACATTGCAGTGCTTCTACAGTATACCAAGCCATCAGAATCCACACTCTACTTATCCAAAGGGTCATCCAAAACAATGGTGTTATTGCCAGGAGCAAATATAGAATTGACAGTCAGCAAAAGCATTCTTTCAAATATAATTCATGTCAGGTTGCTACAGAAACAAAAAGATTTGTTAAAATCAACTCAAACATTTGCAATAAAAAATAATGACACACATTATTAAGAGCATATCACATAGTGGTATAAGACTTATTTGGTGACTTGTGTAGTTTTACATTTCAGGTGAAAGACAGGCAGACTCTTAAATAATTAGGACGATAAGGATGAATGATTGCTATCTGGAAATTCAAGCTGTGTGAAGGCACGCTGTTTGCTCAAAGTAATACATATGGAAAAAGATAAGCATCTATTTCAAAACAGCCCTTACCACTGTGTCCTGATCATAGAGTTCAATGACAATAATAGGGGGGTCGTCTCTCAGCTCATTGGCCTCTCCAAACAGCTCCACATTCTCAAAGACCAACAGCTGGTCCCATGTCGGGCACAGCGTCTCAGCCAGCACCTGTGAAGTTCACGAAACATTTGATAAATAAGCATCATTTCCATACAATTAAGCATATATTAGCTGACTTCTCAAAAAGCCTTTTGCGTGTTCTCACCTCGGTGACCTGGCTTTGTGTTGAGAAGAAGACCCTTGCAAAGGGATCAGACAGACCTGTGCTGTCAGCAGCGAACAGGCTGCGAGCCTGGTACATGTGGACCCTCAGCTGGAAGATCTGTTTCACTGTGGACAGATGAAGACACTTAAAATCATTAAGTCCCATTGTACTTCATTTGTGGTATGTATTTACAAATATTTGCGAGGGTTACATTAAACTGATCTTAATTCTTTATCTTCTACACATGGTGGAGAAGGACAACATATTGTGCTGCAAGAATAACTTAATATACTTTAACTTAATTTTATAAATGGAGAATTTGTCGTTTTATTACTCAAGCCTTTATTTAAGACTGTGTGTAAAGTTGGCATAAAGGAATTAATTGGTTGATGGTCTTACTCATGTAGGTGAGGCTGATGGGAGGTGAGCAGGGCAGACCAGGACCTTTGGACAACTTATTTTCCTCAAATCCATTGGGCAGTCCACGCAGGTAGTCTTTGCGCTGTTTATTCAGACCCAGCCAGAGATAAATCTCTATCTTGGACTGGACTGTCCAGCCAGCAGGCCCAAAACCCTTCTTACCAGGGATCTTTAGTGTATGAGGAAAACAAAACAAAATAATTTAATCATTATAATATAATAATTCAAAACAGCATGATTACAAATTTCAGATTCAATGATTATCCTGTGATTTGTGGTATAAATTCACCCTCAGAAAGATTGTCTTGACTTTGCCACAGTCCTTCCCCAACTCCTCCTCAGTACTGGAATACAGGATATCTTTGGAGGGAACACGTGCATAGGCAATGCGCTTCCCGTTACTTATCATCCATATGAAAACATCAGGGACGCTGTGTTGAGGCTGCAATAACAAAAAACGCTCACATTTAACACAACATGACCATAATGAAATAAGTAAGTGCAGCAAATTGAATCATTTGTTTACTGTAAATATAACGTAGTTAATCTCACTTCATCGGCCAGGAAGCGCAGCTTTGTGAGGAAATTCTGAGCCAGCTTCATTTTATCTCTCACTGTGCTTTTCTTCACCTGTGTCCTCATGGCCTTAGCCTGCTGACCGATGGTCTCCTGCACCGAGGAACAGCCCAGCATTTAGCAAGACATTACAAATGAACAAACAGAATAAAAATGAACATAGCCCCTCTTAAGCTAACATACCACTTCTGACATGCACAGCTTCAGTCTCTCTTTGTCAAGTTTGGTTCTGCCAGACTGGTTGTTGTCCTTGTTTGCCAGTGAGAGAAACTGACTGAAAGAAGTGGAGTTGAGTTAATATAAGGGTCTCTTTAATATATTGGACTTACTGTTCAAAACCACTTTTTTTAAAATTTTAAGTTAAGTGTTGTCTGTGTAGTAATTTGTGCCTGCAGACCTGCAGCCCTGGCTGAGTTCCTCAAGGACGCCCCTCAGCCTGCGCTCAGGATAGGCCTTCTCTGTTTTGAAGATCTCTTGCACATCATTCAGTCCGTCCTCCTGCAGCAGCAATAAAAAATGTCTGAGCTCATTCAGTAAAAGTGAAACTTGTATTTAAGACCGTCAGACAAATGAATACTTCATGCTAACAGTTTTAATACTATGCTCATGTAGTTGATAGAAAAGAAGATGACTTGCCAGTTTATCTGCAATATTGTCTATTATGTTGGCATTGTACAGCCTCCTTCTCTGGTCCTGCCACCAGCTTTTGATGTAGATACACGGCTTTCTTTCAAAATACGGCAGGTGGAAGTAATTCCTGTGTAATTTTCAAAAAAAGAATATACTTCAGCAAAACTGGGGGGAAAAACATAGCTGGTTAAAGTGGGGTGATGACAGACTAACAAAGTGAAGAGACTTCTACTATGCAACAGCAATGAATAATAAAACAAGTCATCTAAAATTCAACGGCGAGTGAGATTCTGCACCGTTATATAAGTACTATTTTGGACAATTTCATTACTTTTAAAATAAAATCAACATATTTTTTTGTAGAGATGTTTTTGTAAGATATGTCCATAAAATCTCCTCTGAACTAGTTGTTTGTTATTTGTTGTTCTCTCTATAATGATGATATTTTTGCTCTAACCGGTCAGTGATGACAGGTTTCATCGGGGGTGTTGTCGCCACTGAAGTCAGGTCTCCATCATCATCCATCTCCTCCTCACTGGAGTTGTGGATAAGTTCTGTTTCCTCCTCGCCACCATCTCCTCCCCCTTTCTTACCCTTCGTTTTCGGCTGGGCAATCCCATCAATCTCGTTTCCATAGTAACCTGGCACACAGCGACAATATTATGAGTCACATTTTTAAATGTGCTGCACATTTAACTCATGATAAGAATCCTTGACTCTCTCTAATGCTTGTTTTTAACAAAGTGCAGATATACAGCACTGTCATATTAACAAATTATGATAAATCATAAAATTCAAAATTTCCATGTCAGGCCTCTTCTAACATAATACCAATTTGCAGAATCCTCACTATATTCTGCTTCAAAACTACACTCAAAATCAGCTTTAATGTTCAAAGGTAAAATTTCAGCCTCGTTTTGAGACAATGAGTGACATATGGAAAATTAGAAAATGAGTAGGTAATGGAAAATACCTATGGTGACTTCAAAGTTAATGGGCTTATCACCGATCTTTCTGTCAACCATTGTGGCCTCCAGGAAAGAGCCAAAGAGGAAAAACTCCTCAACCTTCCCAGTTGCAGTCTGTGAATTAGAATAACAACAACAGCCTCAGTAAATTGTTACATTTCCTTCTTTTTTTCATGATTACAACTCAGATTCCAAAAAGCTTGGATGAGGAGTAAGAAGATCAACAAAACAAAATCTTAAAAAGATACCTGAATCTACCAACTTTTGCTTGCTCTCTTTCTTTGATGACATATAAAGTAATTTAGTTGTCCTGACAACCCTGTGATACAAGCTGTCGGACAGCAAGAACAGAATCGCTGAGGACTCGAAATTATGCTCCCACTGTGCTCAATTGAATTTTCTGTGTGACTTACATTGTCCACCAACAAAAAGAAGCCATATTGATGCAAACAGCATGTTAATAATGCACCAGGTGGGCTAAATAAAGATAATAAATAATTCACAGCCACCATAGCACAATGACCTGTCAACAGGAATAACAATTGCCTTCCTCTGCATGGCTGCCCATTCAAGCAGGAACCCACCTCCGAGATGTTGGGTATTCCCTCCAACTGAACCTCTGTGGAGCTTGTAATTTCGGGTGAAGAGGGGTCCAGGATCTCAACGCCCAGGCTGATGAGCAGACGGGCCCTGAAGGACACTCCCTCTCCGAGCCCTTCATTTAACTCCTGGTATTCGTCCATCAGCGTGTAGGTACGAGTGGAGCCGTACATGTTAACCCAGGCAGGTCCAAGCGTGGGAAGGAAGCCTGAGAGATAGTAAATAAATATAACTTAAAAAAAATATCATTAACGTAGGACTTGCATATTGCACTTTATCTAACAATGTTGCCTGCTAAAAAAAACAGCTGTCTGGTAGTCTAGCCCTCCAGAGCATTTGGGGAACATTTTAAGATATTTGATGTTATCTTGTAAACTGTCTGCAAGCATTTTTTTTGCTTTGAATGTGTTCCACTTGGTCTTATGTTTTCTTTTTGATGTTTTGCACATCCTGTAAATAAATAACTGCAAATTAAAGTATTAAATAAACAAAAAATTTCAGGGAGGAGAACTTCTGTAAATAAAATTTAAAAGAAAAATGATAAATCACCTTTGTCCCCATCATTGGAAATTTTCCGTAAGTCCAGAAAGTGTGTTCCTATAGCAACATCATTCACTTTATCTGAGTCCCGGATCTGGATTTTCATGCGCTTGCACAGTGGTGGAAACATCTCAGTGAAAACAATCTGCTCGTTCCAGATAGGCTCATAGCAGCTCTTCTGAACTGATGTTTTCCCCTGTAATCAAAAAATAAATTAATATAAATCAATTCAGTAATACAACAGAGATGAAAATGGAGGGGAGTTAAACTTTCAGATACTATTTCTTACCTTCTGCCCAGCAAACTGTACTTGAACATATGGATCAACCAGGTCCTTATTTTCTCCTATGAAGGCCTTTTTGACGTTGGCCATGATGCTCGTGTTCATTCTGGGGAGTCCTTCTGCTCGGTAGATCTTCAGATAATACCGAGCCCACTGTCGCTCTGCAGGCACCCCCTCCGGTAACAAAAGGTTGCTGAAACAGAAATGGGACAATAAGGCAAAGAAATACCAAAACAAACATGTCAACATCTGAGCTGAGCTTTAAAAATCTTTTGACTATTTCTATTTTTAGATGAATTTTGAGTTGTGTAAAATAAGAACGCATGTACCCTTCTATGTCATCTTCATCTGACTCATTGGCCTTGATCGGAGTCTTTATAGTGTCCCCTTTGGCCACAACTGCAATATCACACTTAACGTAGCCTTTGCAGCCCGCTGAGATGTCATCAGGGTCAGACAACAAAGCCCACTTGTGGTAAAACTGATGTTCTGCAATGCAAACAGGAACAAAAATTTACTAAAATATATATATTATCAATTTATTATCAGAGAGCTGACTTCTATTGATTCCTCACCAGCCTGGGAGTAAATTGTGCCAACATCCAGTTTAAAAGTTCCAACCAGTGTTCCACTACGCAGGAGATTTTTGGAGTGAATTACCTGATGGTTTAGTTCAGGGGAAATAAATGTTTCAACATTAAATACACTTGTGTTGTTGCAAACAAGCAATAATATGAATCTGTCTATATTACACTGTTATGAATGAATTATCTTACAGACAACTTCAGGATTTTGTCGAACATGACATCTGGAGGGACGTGGAAGTCAAACACAAAATACTGGAAAGAGAAAAGAGTTGTGCTATAAGCTTTCATCCCAACTAGAAATTAAAATAGATACAATATGCTGTAATGACTGACTTCATTGTAGTAAGGGCAGTTGGTTGATTCCTTCATTGAGGTGTACTTCTTATCCTCTCCTATCTCTACACAGACCATCGGATCCATGTTCAGTCCCACTAGCTGCCGGGCTTCAATCACTGTCACACTGACCTGGAATTAAATGCAAGAGAATTTGATTGATAAAAAGTTTAATTTAAAAGAGTAATCATGTCTTTTTAAGTAAAAAAAACTATCTATACATTTACTAATCAGCACATGCAAGAAAAATCCAAAAACTGAGCCAATAAAATGATGGGTGAGATTTTTCTTACTTGGTAATCTACTGCTCTTCCAGAACTGGGCTCCATCTTTATGTCTGGCTTTGATCTGTAAGATAATGAAACAATCTTCAGACAGATTACATCTTTAAAATTAGCAATATTAATGTTTAGAAAACAGACTCATGCACAAGGGAACCATGCTTGCCTCTTATTGGATACATTGGTGGTGACAGCTGTGACCGAGGCCAGTGAGATGGTGTCGGGATCTGGGCCTCCTCCCATGAACATGCC
>JAPZDZ010000007.1:4241066-4252850 GCA_029783805.1 Acanthurus tennentii | reverse complement strand
ACCTCATTAGGGAAAAATGGGCCCAATATCGAGTAGCAGATCATTGAACTGAAGTTGACAGATGCTATGGATATTAAAGTGAGAACCTGTTGTCTGGTCATCCTCGGTGGAGGATCTGTTGACTCAGCTGTAATGTTGTTATCTATTACAAAAACGGAAATGGACACAAATATGGCAACTTAATAAGGAATGTTGAGCACAAATGTCATTAGTTTCATTCAAATTCAGATTAAGGGTCAATTTAGCTATAGGCGTTGATTCAAAAATACACCCACAGGTGTGTGGTTGTCAAATATTCATTACAGAGTTATTAACGTTACAAAAGTCACCGACCTGTTTGCTGGGGATCAACCTCCGAGTCCATTTTTTTATTTTCAAGGTTTCGTATCCAGTCAACGATGTTCAGGGCAGGAATTCAGACGACAACATAACGTCTCCAAGAGGAGAGGACGAACATCCTGACAACATCAACAACACACAGTCAACCAGCTCCTGACTTTGTGTCCAACGTCAACACGAGCCCGAGACACGCGCCCACTGTGAGTGCTTCCTCGACGTCTTTTAACGTCAAACGTCAACAGACAGCATGCGTTCCTTCGCCGATTCCAAATTAAAAGCACCTTCAACGCAGCTTCCGGTGGCTTCAGTCTTCCTCCTTGCAAATCAACCTTGACAGAAAATAAACATTTTTTATAATTAAATAAAGATTAAACTTTGGGGGTTTGTTTATTAAATCACCTGAATGCATATTTGTTGTTTAGTTAGGCCTTTATTATAACATAATAAAAAAATATATGAATTTTTAAAAAAATTGTGTCACAAAGTATTTTATACCGTCTTATTGATATGGATAACATTTAATATTGCCACATTTTTATCACAAATATTAACATCAGTAGAGCGGCTAATGATTAACTTGGCATGGAACGGTAAGAACAGTCTGATAGGTTCAGAAAATTACATCAGTATACTGTTATGGACTTTTAAAACCAGGAAAAGGCAACAATTAATCAGTACATATATTGATAGTAATAATATTTCTTATAACATTGATGATCATTGAAGGCCTCTTGGATTAGGGTTAGCCCTATGGAATTATGCCCTAAGAACTGAATGCAAGGCACCACTTCCTTCATTGAAAGTTTAGTAATTTTTTAAGAGGAAGGTTGTGGTATTGGCTCCTGGGATTGCCTGCTTTGAATTAGAAAATGAAAGAGTCAGACAGGAAATGAAACATAACAACAAAATAATTTTGAACAATGTACTTTTATTAGATTTTGGCCAGCCAATAGGTCCATGTAAACCTATGGTCATACATTTTTTTCCTTCACAAAATAAAAAAAAAAAAAAATCAGGCAACCAATTATTTATTCGGCAGTATTGCTGATAACTGATACACACTGTTGCTGAAGTCTCAGCTGCTAAGCTGCATTAAAATGAAAAGCTGTTAAATGAAAATTCACTGCATTAAATTTTCTGTAGCCTCTCTCAAAAAAGCCTTCTCTATATATACTTTGAAATAACCTTCTATTAGCAGATGATAAATGTCCAAAAATGTCCACATTTGTGTCTTTGTACACTAGCACCATATCTACATGAATTTCACTCCTACAGGTAAGATAAACAACGTATGAATATGTTGTATTTACTACCTTTGCAGGTTCGTTGTTCTCATTCTTTTCTCTACAAGCACACATTGAAAAACTCTTGGTACCATGTTAAAGCAAAGGTGAATCATAAAAAACTGAAATTTAGCAACATATAAGCACACTTCTCTAAGCATATAATGGTGTTAAGTCATTTACTAAATACACAGTGCAAGCAGCTTCGTATTTTCTTTTGCAGGTACAACACCAGTTCTAGTGGTAGCATTATTGCACACAAGCTCTATCTATCTAAAGCAGCACTGATTCCCAACAAGGCAAACTACTGATGTTGTAGCATCATAAACAACCACTGAAAACAACACAGAGCCAACCAAGGTTCACTGAGATCTGTGGGGATGGAACCATTTTCCACCATCTTCCCCACTTTCTTACTTTCAGTCAAATAGACTTGGTTATTTGACTGTACCTGACGCACATTAACTTACTGTTGACCATAACTAACAATTGTAGAAGGGTGTTTTGTAAATGAAAGGGGACAAAAATTTACACATTGTTAAACTGTTTGATTGTTACAGCTCTGACTCAACAATGACTTGCAGTACAGTGGCCAAAAGAATTATGATTGACTTATATGTTTATGTTCATTATAACACTTCATAGAAGTATCATGAATAGAAAATATACAAACCATGGTTTACTGTACTCAACTCTTCATGTTGCAGTAACAGAATTAATATATTATTCTATTGCATGTTAAGCAATTTGCACATAATGTGGAGGACATTCAACAAATAAAAGACAAAAAAATCAAATCATAGCCCTGAACAAATGGAGTTTGAATGAACAACAAAGACACAACTAAAGTTACTAAAAAAAAAAAAACAATAATTCTGATATTTATGATAAAACCTTAGAATTGATTCCCTTGAAACTGATTTTAATTAGTGCATCGTTTGTATTAGATATGGTATGGCTTTGTCCAAATTTATTTGTGTTTTTAAAAGTGCCATACCTAAAAAATGTAGGCACCCTATCATCATATAAATATGAAATATCTATCAATTTGAAATACATTGAATTAGCCATCGTTTAGAGAGGGAAGTCTTTGGCAGTACATATGGCACTGAACCTTCACACTGTTTTTAAACTCCATTCCAACATGTACTTTTTGTTAATCATGGGAAGGTTGGCATTTATTCACTTCACCAAATAACATCTGAAAAATAAATAACTTAAATTTGTCTAGGTACATTCAACATATGAACTGCAAATTATGGAACAACTAGTTAGTCTCAGTCACCTCTGAATGAGAATGACTTTGCCATCAATCTCCCAAAAGTAAATGTTCTGCATGTTCCTCTTTAAAAAAAAAAGGAACCACCACGACACCGACAGTTTTCCAGCTACAGCTCCACACACTGGGGAGTACTACCATTGTGGCTTGTTTAATATTAATCTGCAACAACACAAAATATCTTTTTCACTTCAGCCGTTGTGTTACATTGGCCAAGGCGACAGCAAATGCCTGCACTGCTGAGAAAGGATACTGGAAATCCAAGATATAGGCATTTCCATCAATTCGCCCAAACTGCATCACCTAAAAGAGACAGAAAAGAAAAAAAAAATCAGAAAATATGTGAACCAACACAGCCGATCAATTTATCAATCTAGAGCTGTTATTTTAATTTTAAATTAAGCTTGAAATATAAAATAAAAGAAAAAAAGCTTGTTTTGTCTCACTAATAGTCCAAAACCTGAAGGCCTTTAAAATAAAACCAATAAATCATGACAGTTAAAACACTGAAACAAATAATATTTAAGTATAAAATAGCTCAAGATTCATTTTCTGTTGATCAACCAGAAGGCAAATTGACTAACTGGCTCTACAGTCTCCACATTACCTGTCTACCATCCAGCTCAATTTGAAAATTCTTTGCTGACTCCTGTGTGACTCGTCCTCCAAAATCCAGCTGGTAGACCTGGGTGGCTTCGTTCCACAGTGGTTGTTTATTGGCCATGACGTAGACAAATCCTTGGCTTCCCAAACTCCGGTCCTCTCTTTCATTTGCCTTGCGGCACTTTATCTCCTCCAGCTCACTCGCCATGCGCATGCTGCGTTTGTTCTTCCAGCTCTTCTTACTGCTCTGGTTCTGGTTCATGAGCTCATCGCCGCTGATGAACAGCTCTGGCTCACTCTCTGAACTATCCTGGAACTCGTTTGTAGTCCTGCTCATCTTCTTTGTTTTATTGAGTTGCTCTCTCTGCCCCTTGGGCTTCTTCTTCTCTCTGCTGCCAAGCCTTGGGCTGGAGATGAGAGTGTTAAAGTCGGACAATGCACGTCCCTCCTTCCTGGATTTGCCCTCAGAAACATTTGGCATGTTGGCCTCCTCGGCTCTGCTGTCCAGTCTTTTGCGGCTTTTCTTGTTGAAGCGCTCTGACTCCTGTGGCACAGGGCTTTCGTTCAGGGAAGATGGCTCTGGAAAGTTGTTGGCAGACTCTGCCAGATCCTCTGTGGCACTTTTGGATGGTGGTAGCTCAGTAGGTGGAGGAGGAGGAGGAAGAGGGGGTGGCGGAGGAGGTGCAGTGGGAGGAGGTGGAGACAGAATTGGCTTCTCTAAAATCTGATGAGTTTTGGTAGGGAGGGGAGGCGCTGGAGGGTCTTGCATGGGAGGTGGACAGGGGTAAGGATTCCAGGGGTGGAGGTTAACAGGGTGCAGCTGAAGTCCTGCGCATGAGCTGGCTCCTGGATACATCGGTGGCAGAGGGCAGCACGCCAAATTAGCTAGATTTGGAGGATAACCTGGTGGCAAGACCAAATTAGGGTCCTGCTGAGCAAAAGGAACTGAAGCAACCACATCATTTGGAGAGCACTGTGGTGGAGGGTTCTGTAAGGTCTGAAGTGGAGGACCGCTATGACCTACACCTGGAGGGAAAGGTGAGAGGGAAATCTGGTAACCTGATGGGAAGGTAAGTGTACTCGTGCTCGGACTGCTTGGAGGTTTGGTTGTAAGGACAAATGGTAGCTGGGTCATGTCCAAGTGCTGAGCTTGACTGATGATAAGAGGAGGTGGTTTATGAGGTCCTGGTGGAGGAGCCAACATTGTTTGTTCTGGGGTTAGCCAGAACTCCTCTGTGGTGGAGGTGTCCCACTGGTAAGGCGGAGGGCGTTTAACTGTCAAACTTACATCACCGAGAGTCAGCTGACGTACAGATTTTTCGAGGTGACACTGCTGATTTAAAGTCTCATCTTCAGTAAAGGCAGAGTTGACGTACACCGTCCTGTCCCTGCTGTTATCAACAGCACCCAGCAGACTGTAAGAGGACTGGGAGGCCAGAGGTGAGGCACCTTTAGAGTGCACAATAATGGTGCTGTGATGAGCTCCTTTCCCCGGTGGGAAGTCCTGCCTTACCACCGTGCCACCTGCGATGCCGCTACTCGTTGTCCCACCGCCACTGACACTGACACTGGTGCTGCTGCTGTTGCTGCTGCACTGTGTGCATGTGTACAATGCAGTTGGCAACCTCTGCTGGTAGGAAAGTGCCAGTGCACTGTTTATTTTCGCCTTGGAGGGGAGGGTTCTTGAGCTCTCCATCATCTGTGGCACTTTGAGTCCTACCTCCCTGCGGTCACGACGTAGAGTTGCATGAATCAGACTGCTGTCAATTCTCTGGGGAGGAGGGAGTGTAGCACTTACTTGATTGGCCGGATCAGGGTAAGGAGGCGGGTCTCCGCTAGGTATTGAGTATCGAGGAACAGAGAGACGACTTAAAGTTGCTGAGCTGTAGGGAAGCTGAATTTTTTTATTCTCAGAGGAGGTGACTTTAAGTGTGGCTGAGCCATGGACTGCGTATGCATTTTGGTTGCGAATGAGGCGCCTGCGTGGCCGACAGACCTCCTCCACGTTGCCACTGCTGTCGAAGGTTGTGATCCTTTCGTACCCCAGAGGTGTTGGGTACTGTAATGTGACAGGGTGAAGTAAAAATTCATCCTTCTTGAGGCAGGGGTCAGGTGCCAGGACACTTGGGCTGTCACAGTTTGTGACAAGAGTTTGAGGGGTGGTGGCGGCTGTGGCTGCCGCTGCTGCTGCCGCTGCAGACACTACGGTGCCCGGGTACGGAGGAGGAGGATTAACCTTCCTCATTTGAATCTCCACAGATCCATCCATGTCAGTAAAAGGGGGTAAAGAACGTGGCAGACTTGGCTTGAGAGTGTGTCCATGCTCCCCTCTGTTGAGCACAGGCTCAGTTGTAGGAGGAGGAATCTGAGGCAGGAGATGAATCTGCTGTAAAGAAATGGTTGGATAGCCAGTTGGAGGAGGGGGCAGCTGCATCTGCATCTTCAGTTGCTGCTGCATTTGTTGGTGCTGCCTCTGCATCTGTTGATGTTGCTGCTGGATCTGCTGATGCTGCTGCTGAAGCTGCTGCTGCTGTTGCCTCATCTCCTGGATCTGTTGCCGTATTTGCTGCTGCTGCTGTTGCATCTGCTGCTGCTGTTGCTGCATCTGTTCATGCTGCAACTGCATCTGTTGCTGCTGCTGCTGGATGTGATGTTGCTGAAGTTGTTGGGGTGTCACCTGCTGTTGATTTTGTTGCATTTGTTGGTGCTGCTGGACTTGGTGTTGATGTTGTTGCTGCTGTGGATGTAGTGTCTGTTGATGATGCAGTTGCTGTAGCTGTAGCTGTTGATGTTGCTGCTGTAGCTGCTGTTGCTGCTGCTGTAACTGCTGCTGCTGCTGCTGTAGCTGCTGCTGCTGTTGATGGTGGTGCTGTTGCTGCTGCTGCTGCTGCTGTTGATGATGATGCATTTTCTGCTGCTGCTGCTGCTGCTGCTGTGTTTGCATTTGTTGGGACTGTTTGGACTGCTGTTGTCGAGGCTGCTGTGAGTGAGACCGCTGTGGGTGAGGCTGCGGCGGGAGATGGTGAGGTGGTGGAGGGGGAGGAAGAGTACCAGGAAGAAGGGGACCCATCTCAAGCCCATTGAAAATCACCTGACCAGGGTTTGAGTATCTAGTCGGTAATGGATATGGTGTTGCAACTGCATCCTGCCCGTGATCAGTAACAGGGACAGAAGCTGCTGCTGCAGCTGCTGCAGCTGCTGCAGTGGCTGTGGGGTTGGTCAGGACATCCAGCTGAATATTCTGATTGGCCAGGAGAGACTGAACCAGGCCGATACTCTGAGTTGGAGACATGGCCTGAGCAGGGCTGTGAATGGGAGCAATGGGAATGTTGACTGTACAGGGAGGATTGTCTCCTGCCACTCCAGATGGCCCCATCACTTCATCAACACACAGAGGAGAACTGTGTGAGTGACTTTTAACATACACAAAGTGAGCCAAACTAAATGCAATTACATAAAGTTCTGAATATTTTTTAGTAGCATTTTAAACTAGAAATACTTTTATTCACTCATACCTGGTAAGTCATCCTCATCCTCACTGAACACATTTGGGTTGAACACAGGGAGGCTCATAAAGTCATGAGAAATCTTTCGCACTTCTGGAAGGTAGATTGTCATCTGTCTTGGTTGCAGGTGAAGCAAACTTGTCTTATAGATGACTGGAACAAAGAAGAAAGTTATGGTTGCCGTTCAGTTCATCACATATTTGACAAGATGTGTATGTGTGGCTTTTGTGACATTTACCTGCACCAAGATTGGCAGGGAGAAAAGAGGCAAGTCCAACTATTTTGAATTTTGTTCCCCAAATGTTTGATGTGACTTGAGCAAGGTAATTGTGCTATGAAGCAAAAGATATGGAAATAAAAATAAAAAAATGAATCCCAAAGCGATATATCAGGTAGTAAAAAGGAAAACATGGTATAATATAAATAATATCTTAGGTAGTGAATAATTTGAGCACAAGTAACACTTTTTTCCCTCTTTATTCACCATTTAAAGCCTTTAGAATATACATTACTACATAACATTACTTAGCAGACAGCTACTAAAGTATCATTTATAATAATGCCAATAATGCAGATTCCTACCTCTGTGATACCATCCATTGAAAACTCTCGACGTGTCAAACTGGGAGACCGAACTGGAGGCTTCTTTGTTGGTAACCGTGGTGATCGCTGGCCTTCCTGATTGGCTCGTGAAAGTTTGGGAGATTTTCTTGATTCCATGTTCATCCTTTGAAAATACAAAGGGGTAAGACAGTCAATTTTCCTTTCATTTTTTAAAGATGTTATTTTCAGTTTATAATTGCAGTCATGAACTTAATTAATTTGGTAAAACAAATGCTTAAAAAAGTTCTGCACATGTTCTGTGGTTCAGGCTTTTGCACTGTGGAAAAAAAGGAGTTAATTTATAACATTTCTGACATGCAGAGTTTGGGTGACCTGTTTCCTCGGGATAGCTTTGGTGATTTCTTCCCAACCCACTCATCGCTTAATTCAATGTCACTGGAGTCAGAGCAGTTACAGCTGTCAGTATATGAGATCATGGGATTCACACACACCTCCTCTGGAAATAAAAAAGGAAACAGAAAACAGTAAATTTGAAGTTGAACTGAGCCCTAATACATACCAGTGTGTTATCCAAATACTCATTCCTACAGGACAGTGCTAAAAGCAAATAAACATAGAAACATAGCAACACTAAATGCTACCCTTGTGCAGCCAGGTCATGGGGCAGGCTATTCCTGTATGAGCCTCAGAGTGAATTACATCAGAGATGAGCAGTCATCACCACAGTCTGTATTTGTTCTTACTCAAAGTGAATGACGGGCACACACTGCATGAATATAAACAAAAAAAAAAACAGCATTTCTGACCTTTGGGCCAGTCTGCTAATGTCTGGAGTCCTGGGTTTAGCTATATGCCCAATCAGTATTTAAAAAACTCATAATCTAGTTCCGCTCTTTTTAAGAACATTTTGAGAAATATGCTTTGATTTTTTTGCCAATATTTAGATTGGGGATATCTAGAACAGAATATTTAGAAATGTCAATACCATCCTCATACCTGTGCAGCTACAGCTAGCAGCAGATTAGCTTAGCCTAGCAAAAAAAAAAAGCTTTCTTACTAAAGGTATATACACAATGGAGCAAAGAGGGTATATTCCGGGATGTATCTCTTATTGTCTGTCAAATATTTGCCAAAAAATTTTTGAGCATTTAAATATTGAAATCCCACTCATGGTGTGTAATGGCTAAACTAAGCTAACTTTCTCCTGGCTAGTCTCATATTTAGCATTCGGTCATTTGAGTGAAATCAATATTGCCACCTAAGTTTCTGCAGGAGAGCAAACTATTTCTTTAAATAGTCAAATTGCCTAATTTACGCCCAAATTATTAAATGCATTGACTATTTTTTTTAATCCACTCCTAATGCTATCTAGCCATGCTGATAGTTATATTGTTTTTTGGTGGCATGTATACCTTTAAAACATCTGCAACCACACAAATACAAGTGTGGCGGTGACAGGGTTGTACTGGTGGTAACTAAATAATCCCCAGTTCTTAATGTAATCACTTTTTTTTTTTTACTGTCAACCAAAGAAACAGTCCTACAAAAATAGGGGTCTAAGCCCACCTGCTTTGCTGTCTGTTTTTGGATCCATTATGACAAACTCAGGCCGCAGTTTACTGATGCGCCTCCCCTTCAAAATAGGCACCAGCCCTCCTAAATATTCTAGGTAGAGCGTGTAGCAGGGTCCGCCTGCCTCGGGGCTGTCCTCCGCTCGTTTCATAGTGCAGTGGAGCCTCTCATTCCCAGCTGTGGGATAGCTGACAAAGTCACGGATGTTGTTCGGGTCAGGGATTGGGGGCTAGAACAAAGAGAGGAAAGGGCTGCAGAATTGCTGGACATTCAGATGAAAACATGGTCCCTGTCAGCAGTTTTGCTTTATCATAGTGGAACAAAGTCAGTGAGAAGCTGCTCACGACTGTTACTGCATAGAAATTAATGAATGATCAATGCACCTTGATGGTGGGTATGAAAGCGGTGGTGACATAAGAGCAGAGCAGCGAGGGCATGTTCAGTTTGCCCACATCTTTCTCCTCCCGCAGGGCGCTGGCGATGCCCTGCTGGCATAAAAGTTGGAGGCTGGCCACCCTGTGCTCCACGCGCACCACGTACAGCGCCGGACCACAGGCAAGGAACAGACGAGAGTCCCTGTGACCCCAGCAGATCGTGGTGATGGGTCTCTGGAAAAACAGTTTTTTCACACTCAACCCTTAAAGGAACTGCAGTCGGTATTATTGGCAGTGAAACGTTCGTTCACACATAAAAAGTACATTTCATCACATCTCTTATTTCAGTGATTCATCTGCTGTCAATCTGTCCAAGCTTGTCTGTTTTTCTTTTAAATTCCGATCTGTACATGTAGATAGTATTAATAACGCATATACATTTATTACAGGTAAGAGTAAGATCACAAAGGGTTTTATTAAATTGTACTTTATACTTTCAGATTTAATCCTGTCTGTTGAAATGAGTTTTTTTCATTTATTTGCAGTAGCTGATGTAATACTGCAATTTCCTTTTAGACATTGCTAGATATCTATTTGATACTAATTTTCCTTTTTTTAATCTTTTGTGGAATTATCTACCTTCTATTATCTATAATCTACCTTAATTCTCAAGCTCTTAATTGTGCTGTGGTTTCGTGACTGACGAAGCACACGCTTTGACATTTGCAGATATGCAACTCTTTGTTTCAGCACAACTGTTTAAAATGAAGCTTGAAGAGTCCTTTTAAAAATATTGACATTTACAGTACATTTTTACTATTTATTTCGGTACCACAAGTGTATTTTAAGTATGGGTGACTCAAACGTGATGGAGGCCTCCTACAAATGACAGTAGATAACATCAACTAATGAAATGATTTGATTTTCTAAGGCTTGAATGGATACTGAAAGTCTTGTATTTTTGTGATTATTATTAGTATTTATTTATACCATATTTTTTCCATTTCTTTCTACTATAATCCTCAGTCCACACATAGACTGACCTGTGCAGGTGTTTCCAAAGTGTAGATGTGTTCTCCTTGGACATTATAAAACTTAACAAGGGCATTCCTCATGATAGATGCGCAGGCCGACTCGGTGGGAAGTCCGTGTCTCTCCATGCCGGCCACAGCCAGGAGGTCTCCCTGCGAGCACCACTGGGCCTCAACATCTGTAGAAGAAGGAAGAGGTACAAAAACCAAACATGTTTGGGTCATGTGATCTACACAATCCATGAGCATGCTCGGAAATGTCACAGTTTTATACCTTTCAGCCCTGAGCGAATCACGGCAGGAGACAGGTCGTCATAGTTGTTCATCAAACTGATATCTCCTGATAAGAAGGTGACCGTCAACAAAGGCTTGACTCTGCGCACTTGGAGGAACAAAGAAAAGTAAGTACATCAGCTTTCCACAGCCAACAGAAGGTGGCAGGCTGTCTCGTGGGTAGAAGTGGAAGGTGTTTGTACCTAAAGGCAGAATATTGTCATCAGAGTCCGTGTCGCTCTCTGTGCTGTCCTCCACCAGGAAATCAGGGCAGTTCCAGGACATGCTCACAATCCCGTCGGACTCATGTAACAGGACATGGGCAAGCATTCGTCCATGACAGTCCATCACTATCACCTGACCATCTGCTGTACCAAACAAGACCTGAGGGAGCGTCATACATTAAACTTTAATAGATGAAATGATGAAAAAAGCTCTGCAGCATCAAATACTTGGCAAAAGTGTTGCTTTTTCTTGTATTTTGAGGATAGATATTAAAGAAAAGGGGAAATTACCTCACACCAAATGAAATTTTCTTATAAAAGGTCACTTTTTAAATAATTCATTCGATGTCATTTAATCCAGACAATGTGTACCTGTTGATCATCGGGTGTCCAGATGCCACAGGTGATTTGACTTTCCAGGTTAATCTCAGAGGACCAGTGTCTTTGTCCACTGACCGAGCCGACTAACACAAAGCCATCACGGTACGCGATGAGCGCTTGGGTGCCATCATGGGACCAAGTGAAGTCACTCACCTGGAGGAGACAGAAGTTCAAGATCAAGACATTTGTGTGTATAAACAGTACACTGCCATCAAAAGGCTTGTTTTTCCTGAGCTAGTTTTAATGTGTCATCAACTGTATTTCAGCTGTCTTTACTAATGTAACCTATATTTTTAAGGCTTCCATGTCACTGTTGCTCAGGATAATATTTATTTCCTTTGTCAGTCTTTAGAAG
>JAPZDZ010000007.1:4221409-4231784 GCA_029783805.1 Acanthurus tennentii | reverse complement strand
ATGTTATGAAAATTATACTGAGGATAAAAAATGAAATTAAAGCATGAAATATAAATTTAAATAGTCATACTCAGTGATTATATTCTTTCAGTAATTGAGTTTAACTATAAGAAACTGACAAGTGTGTACAGTGTTTTGTATTTTTGTCTAAATTTGGACCTTCAACATGGCTGCGTACATATGAACAAGAAAACAGGTTAAACAGCTGAATTAAACCAAAAGCCAGGCCATTCTGGTGAGCACAGTGAACCAAACTGTAGTAGAATAATTGTTGACAATGAGTGTGGTCACATCTGAAAATACTTTTAACAAACTTCTCTTTTGCAGGCAGTGAATGGAAGGAGTGCTTCTATTGGACAGTAAACCTGCATGAAACCTGAGATTCAATTGGACCTGGCTCTGCAGTGAAATTAGTAAGAGAGAGAGAGGAGCAGAGAGAGGGAGGGGCAGAGGGGATGTCCCACTCAGGACAGCTGTAAATGATCTTCTGCTCTCAGCATCAGTGACCCACCTTGCCATACAGCTGCAGTGAGACGACATGGCCTCTCCAAGGCACTTCGGTCGAACGTCTGTGGACATCGCTAATGTGATGCAAAAACTGCAGGGTAAGTGTCACTCTTTTGCTCAGCTGGCTTGCGGACAAAACATTCTCTCCTCCTGTGCTGCTGCACAGTAATATTGTGCTGATTCAATGCCTGGGCTGTATGCCCATCTGAAGTTTGCCAGCTTTTGCAAGGCAGAATGCTCACACGCACATGCTTACACACACACACCCACACACTTACTTACTCACACAGCGATTAGGCATACAAATTAAACTGTTTCCCCTTATTGCTTTCTGGAATCATATATATATGGACCCATGTACTCCGTCTTCTTGTCTCTTGCAAATCTGTGATAATGATAGAGACTCTGAGTTATGAAATGCATGTAATAGTTATCTTACTAGATCTTGATCACTTTCAGCCTGTAAGAGCATACCAGAATCACAAATTTTAGCTAATTAAATTTAAGTGCACATGGTCTCTTATGATACCATGTGTAATTTTTCCAAGATAGCCCATGATCTAGTTTAGAATATAAGAAAATTTATCTTCATTCTTGTGATATCTTGTGACCAATCCATAAATAGATGTACTAAAATGTTTGGCGGCCTAGATAGGTAATTAAGAAGTTATTTAGAGAAACATGATTCAGTTTATTCATTAAATACAGTGTCTTCTGACCTCAACCAATGGATCAAAGCTATCCTTTGATCTGCTTGTCTTGACATCTTTAAATCTAGATCTTGCAGAAATTGTTATGTAAAAATTGTTGCACAGAAACAGGAATTTCCTATTATGTCATTAGTTAAGTAGCATCAAGTCATGTTATTGTCAGGAAAAAGAACACAATGCTTTTTGGATACACAAGTTTTTCAAGGAACAGGCTAATCTTTTTACTTTTGTTTGATCACTATGGAGAAAATGAGCTGTCATCTGAGGCTTAGGTTGAAGTTAGCTCCTTAATTTCAGTTTTTTTTTTTTTTTTTTGCAAAGGTAGGCCAGGGATCATCAGGATCACTTAATCTGGTCTGAGTCTTGACATGAGATACTGAGTCACAACAACTGTGGCTTGATGAATGCACAGACACTGCACCGAACAAGAGTAAAACCTGACACCCTCTATGCCCTTGGTAAGAGAATAGATCGATAGCGGGAGTCTCTTTTTGTCATTGTCCCTCTTTTGTTACAAGGGCATGAGACCACTACCATCACTAGACAAGTCGGGTCGATTCTGGCATCAGCTTCAGCTCAGTTTGTATTTATGGTTGTACAGTATAACAGGAAAATGTACACCATATGGCTTGTTACCATAGTGACTCATATGAAACATTCATCTGTGGTCGTGCCAATTCTGCCCAGTTCCTGCTCTAGAGTTTTGGTTTCCTGTGTACTGCAAAGTTATTTCTTTTGATATTATTATGTATTCTAAGCAAAAAGAGAAATGCGTCATGACAAGGAACACCTGCTATTTGAGTGTTATCTAATTGTTTCACACATTGTAATGCCCCAATACCAGCTCATATGCGATCTGACACAAAGTGAATGAAAGCATGTTTAGCTTTCTGATTAATTACTGTTTAGTCAGTGTTATATACTGTAAGTGATAAAATGTAAGCCCCTTCTTAGCTGCTTAACATAATCATCAAAATTTATTAAAATTAGGGAAAGAAAAGTAGAGAAACTGAGAGATATAATTGCTAAATGTATCTTTCTGATCTGCCATACAAATCTGAAAAATCTGATGCCTTCAAGACTGTGTGGATGCAATGCAAAGTGCCAGCCACTGTTGTGTTTTTCATGTCAGGAAGTGGAATTTGGTGTCAGGTCACATCTGGAAGACATTATTTGCCAGTGGTTTAAGGTGCTTTGTAGATAGCAAGCAGCAAGGTAGTCTGGGCTTTTTCGCTGGTAAACACACGCAGCTTCCTGTCATAAAGGCATCATGCAGAGAGAGTTACTTCAGACTCACTTTGACTTGAGCAATAGTCCATCTGGGTGGATGAATTATTGAGACCACCAAATATGTTGTCTTGTGAATACACACTGATTATCTTGCTAGTGTTGACTTCATAGTGTAGTAGTCTACTTTGTGTTTTAAAACAGAGATGTGGAGAAAGTTCCTTAATAGCAACAAATGTAAGGGAAATTACTGACCCCAACTCGTTGCTGTGATCATGCTGTTGTGGCCTTAAAAGCCCTCAATCTACAACTGATGATGTCAGTTTACTGATGGAGTTTGCATGACAAGCTTGTCGCTCTCATCATGCCAGGGTTCTTGTGGGTTTCACTCAACTTGAAACTGTGTGTCAAACAGGATATGAAGAAACAAAGCTGGTAAAGTGTTTGTGGGGACTTATCACAGTGATGAGTTACCTCCCTGGTTCATACTGACAGATGTTTCAATCAGGAGAGACAACTGTACTAAGACATATTGTTACTCTAACGAATGATATGTGATAATTGAGTTTAGTCTGAAAGTCTTTGGCACTTTGACTCAGCAGGGATGTTTTGTTAATGAGGGGTGTCTGCCTGAGCCCCAGCAGGATAAATGCCTCCAAGGAGTGCAGACACTGATGGGCGCTGTGGCTGATAACCCTGCTGAGACTGATAGGCTGATTAAATGAAGACACTGATGAATCTGTAAAGATTGGCAGGGAGGTGGAGGGTGTACACAACAGCCGCATGAATAAACTTAAAGTAGAGAGAGAATCATATTTAAAAAAGACAGCAGCAAGATGATAGGTCAGCAAGGTAGGTGTGTCTCTCTGTTATTGGACAGATGCAAGCAGCTGATGAAAACAGCTGATATCAGCCCCACACCATGATGGTGAGGAAAATACGAGTGAGCATGCGTGAGATAGTTAGAGACATACCTACAGGTCTAAGCATGAAAAAGAGTAGTTTGCTAACTGACTTAATGCTAAATTATTGTAAGTCTGTTACAAACATTTTATTCTCTCAGTTAACTCAGACGCAGAGGATCCTGAGTGAAACTATTAAGTAGTCTTCAAAAAAGTGACCCAATATTTTTAATTGATTGAGCTATCAATTCAAATTCCTATTTTTGCAGCCTGTGTTTCAAGATACAGCTTTGCTTTAAGAGGTCACAGTTTAAAAAAACATTGAGAACCACTGTGGTAGAGCACACTTGTTATTTCGTCAAGGGGATGGAGTGGTTACATCAGAGCCGGGGGGAGAAATAAGTACAAGAAAGACAAGTGTACATGATGTCAGCTGTAAGAGATGCTTCTGCTCTGCTGTGTCAGTTACAGCTGCCAGAGACACACAGCCATCACACTAATATGATCTCATGAACAGAGGGCCTTATTCCCTCTACACCAAGTCAAGCTACCTCAGACTGCTTTAGACAGGTATGAAAGCAGGAGTGAGCAGTTTGAACAAACCATACCTTTTTTATGTGACGCTGCTTTTATTTGTTAGCTTTGTTTTCATACATTAGGTCAGTATTGTCTTACTGTTTTGATGACCAGGAAAGGAAAACCTTTCAGCAAGTCATAAATACTCATTGACAACCTCTCAGAATGGAGAATCATTTCTTGTCCTGTCTTATTATTGTTGGCCTGCGGGAGCTAAAGTAGGGCTGCTCTTCACTAAATGGAACAACAGCAGAGTGAGTGGGCTTTTACAGGGCTCCCAAGTGACCAACACAGGCCAATGAAGCCAAGCACCTACAGCACAGTATTGCCAAAGGTATCATCTATCCTAAGATCACCTTAAGTACTCCATTACTCTTGTGAACTGCAGATGCTTTAGTGGTTTGATGCTCTGTGTGGTGGTGTTGCTGGGCTAGCCTCTTTTAATTGCCACTTAGCTGCTAGTACTACATCAGGCTTAATTAAATCAGTTGACTAGGGCGTAATGACTCGATGATGGGAAGCTGTTTTACACAAGGATTTCATGCTTGTCAGAGTTAGTATATTAAGATCTGACCCACATACGTATATCTTATTACACAAAGTGAACCATCCAGCTGAGTTCAGGACTCTGGACAGCTCCTTAATAGCTGGTTGGATTTAAATAGCTGAGCAGCTGGAATATCAGGAAAACTTCCAGTTATCATTAACAAGTTTACTTTTATTCATGCTCTCTTTTTGTTTCTGTCTTTGTCCTATAAATACTTGTAGGGCTGAGTTTTTAAAACTCAATTCTGTCTGTACAGCCTGTCAAAAAAAGTTAAAAAATGGAATTTAATGCTTTGTCAGGTACATTGTGTTTTGTTATATTTGAATTATATAGTTTCAAGTTTAACCAGAAACATTTTTCGGCCAAGCTTAATTGTTTCAAAGCTCTGGACCACTTTTTGTTGTTTTTGTCAGAGAATGTTGTTGCTCAGTTTCAGACTCTTGAAGGTTTGGGGCTCGTGTTGGGAATTGTTTTTTAGACTGCTTTTTCCATGGTCAAGAATGAGCTTCAGAGCTCAAAATGCTGCTGAGGTGTGACTAATTTGTGTTTAGACAACAGTTCACATTTGAAAACTTTAACTTACTTCGTTGAAGGTCCACTATATAGCATTTGGGAGGATCTATTTGTAGAATATAGCGGAAATTAAATATTTATTATTCATAAGTGTTATTTATGTGTTGTGTATAATCACCTCAAAATAAGAATATTTGTGTTTCCATTGCCTTAGAATTTGCCATTTATATTCATAGAGGGACGTGGTCCTCCTCTGCAGTGTTTGTCATGTTTCTATGGTAGCTCAGAAAGGACAAACCAAACACTGGCTTTAGAGCTCTTGGTGTTTTTCATGAGTTTTGCTGCCACTGTAGGCTTCAGATGATATCTAGCTGTATGTGAGTCTGGTGGGAAAAAAACCACATGATTTCAGACGACTTTCCTGGGGTGATCCTATCTGACATTAGACATTTTGAATGGTAAAAGTCAAACCTTTTAGTTAAAAGGATAAAAGTTGACTTACTGTTCCACCACTAATCTTATTATTTCTTTTTACTTTTCACTGTTCCGCTTGTAGGTCACCAGTGCTATTTTTAGGAGTTGGAGTACCATACATATGCATGTGCATGAACATGAATATGAAATATATGTGTTGATAGAGCGGACTTTTTTCTTTTTTGTCATTTGGATAATGTTCTAAAACTATGACCTGGCATCAAAATAATGCAAATACAAATACAATGCCTAAACAGTAAACTTCTAATGCCATGAAATTTTACATTTGGTTCCAGGTTGGGTGAGTCTCCTATTTAATGATTTGTTTAAAATTAATGACAAAGTTAATTCTCTCTTTTTTTATTTGCCCTTGTAGACAGACCAGTTTGTGTACAAAACCTTTTCTCATAAAAGAATGTCAGCTTTGATTGTAGTACTGTTTTTCTAAAAGCCCATTGTTTTCAGTGCTTACAGCTGTCAACATCATTTTAGTGCTGCTACTTCTGACCTTTTGCTGTTTTGATGTAAAAAGGAAAGTCTGCTTTCACCTAAATAGCTTTTCTGGGCCAGTTCCACCAGCACTGTATGGAGCAGTAATAATAGAATCACAAGCTCAAGCCTATTTTTAGCATATCAGAAAAGCTTTTAGTGTGCCTGTGGTCTTGAAAGAATAAAGGGGTTCTTCTGCAGGAGATGATAAGCCATCAAGTACCTTACTTTTTCATTATTGTGTGTTTTATTCAGAAGAGTGGAGTAATAGTCCAAAAGAAAAACAGATTGACCAAAGCTAAAGTGGTTTGGTTAGGTCTTACAGGATAAAAATGGACGTTTTAGACCTTCTACATGATACTCTGTTTGTGGTGGGAATCCCGGGGTGGGTGTGTCTGCTTTGTCATCACAATAGCATTGACAATGAGAGAGAGAGAGAGAGAGAGAGAGAGAGAGCAGGTGGTGGATGCCATTCTCCAGCCTTAGCATTAATTATTAAGATTTGTTGCACCATGGTGAGCTTTTCTGCAGCTCTCTTTTAATTTTGTTCTGGTCTGTTTAATCAATGAACCCACAGGGACTGAATTTGATTTTACTGCCAAAAATATTTAAAACAACAACAAAAAGAAGATTGCGAGGGATTTGTTTCATCATTATCTTGGACACTGTACTGTGATACTTGTTAACTGTGTCTCATTGAAGATTAAGCAAATCTTATAGGAAAACATGGGCCTATACACACACACACACATACACACATACACACACACACACACACACACACACACAAATCAGGATAATGCAGCCAAGGCTGTGACATCACCGCCTCCCACATGCTGATTGGTGGAGCCATGCTTCTAGCTGATCCCTCTCCAGCCTCAGACGGTACGATGATACAGCTAGGCAGTGCAGCGGGGGCTGTGCACATCCACACAGGCATGGCTCCTCTGGATGGGAAAAACAGCGAAAGATGGAAGGACAGGATTGTAAATGACCCTTCCTGTTAGAGTTTTCTGCACTGCCGTCTGCGTGTGTGTGTGTCTGTGTGCGTGTGTGTGTCAGTGTGCCTGTGTGTGAGAGTGTCAGGGAGGAGGGGACGTTTTCATCACAGCCTCCAGCAGCTTTTGCTTTCATCAGGGAAACCAGGCAGCCAGATCTGTTTTGCTTCCTGCTGGAAAGAAAAGGAAAAGGACCGCTGTGTGTGGGGTTTTTTTTTTTTGTACCAGTTTTTCCACTGTGGATCTTATTTTCACACATACATATATGTGCGGTGGAACTCATGAAAGGCAAAGGGAGAGAGCCGGAGAGTGGGTTGTAGAATGGCTCACTATAAGGATGTATCAGTCAGGAAGACTTCTTTAAATCTGGTGACTGGATTTTTTCAGTATCTACGTGGTAAGTAGGGCAGCAACATCCTTCGTGTCTCATCTGTGTGCACTTACGCAGCTAATCTGGGATGTAGATGGTAAAATGACATATGCTAATGGTTCGTGGGTGAATCCCTGCTGCATGAAGTAGTTATGGTATAATGCTAGGCAAACAGCTGTGCATGTGCTGCATCTGTGCATGTGTTTATGTGTGCATCTGAACTGTATGTGTGTACCATGCTTCAGTGGGCATCCCCTGTGCATCACTGATGAAGCATTTGCCTGTGGGTCAACATTACGTCTTTTCCTCCCTGTGTAGTGTTCAGATTGCTCCCTTAAAACACGTGACCACTGTCTATATCTCTAAGGACAGACGACTGTTTAAAAATGGCTACTGTGTGCAGTGTGCAGCACAGGGGTACCGGCATGCGTGACAGAGTGTTAGGAATGGGTCCTCGACGCAATGAGAGCACCACTATGGCAAAGAGATTAGTTGTTTTGTTACACATGCTGCATAATGCATGAGACATTGGGGCTGAATATATTAGTAGCCCACAAAAGAGGCTGGGGGTGACCTAAACAATCACGCATGTTATTACTGAGCACAGAGGCGGTGTGCGAGATGCGTTGGCAGAAATAATCTATCCAGTCATTCTCTAATCTCCTCATATGACCTCTTTTTAAAACACTTCTCAGAAGAATCTCAATATGTTAGCACTAGCTTCTCTTGACATTGCAATCATCTAACCATTGGAGAAGTCTTACTTGGTAAAATGCTTGATGCAAGGCTGCTGTGATGCTACTCAACTGCTTAGAAGCAGTTTAAATTGATGTATTATGAGGTTGGATAAGGTAAGATTCTAGCAGGAGTCTTATAAAGACTATAACTGACAATAGTTATAGTTAAGTGTTTTTTCCGTTTTATCCATATTAGAATCAATTAACAGCTACTTCTTTGGACATAGAGATCATATCTGTAATGTCTAATCATCAAGTCCTGTTGCATGTATTATCCCTATTTGATTTTATGTCCTCAGTAAAAAACACTAGCTTCTTTTAGTCTCAAGTATGGGCCTTATGTTCAAAGTCACCCATGGACCCAAGTGGTGTCTAACATGTATTGACGTGCAATTTCTGCTTTTAATTATCAGATGAGCAAGAGGCGGTGCAGAAGAGAACCTTCACAAAATGGATCAATTCTCATTTAGCAAAGGTAAGTGTGGATTTTTAATCCATGCTCTTCTCACTTACACACCACATGGCTGTCATAAATTCACTTGACAAGGTTTGGAGATTGTTGGATTTCACAAGCTCATCAGGCTCATATAAAACAAGTTGTCAAATCAGTTACATAATAATTGAGTTGGAAGCTGTACTATGTTGACCTTTTCCATCAGAGAGACTCGTGATGTTTTATTGCTCGTCATGATTATGTAGCTCCTCTTTGGTCAGTGGTATTTCAGGCTACTGACCCGTTATGCCTGTGGAGTGAACTGACTGCAAGACAAGCTTTGCACAACAATAATAGCTCCTAATAACACTGCATAAGCTAATTGAATTCATCCAGTTAACTGTAAATAATGACATTATTTACCTCGTTTTAGAAAGCATTTAAAAAACAAATCATGTTTACTGTAACAGGGTTTGTTTATAACGACAGTTTGCTGGATCTAATGGTGGGGAAGGAACACGCCCTCTGTGCAGTGCAGCTATGATTCTTCTGCTCTGTTTTCTTGAGAGGAGAACCAAGGAAAAGGTCATGCTGCTTGTTGCTTCACAGCAAATATGACTGCAGGGAAGATGATAGACATGACAGAGCTCTGAGGCACGTCTGTGTACATTTCTGTTTTCACGACACTCACTGAACATTTAAACTTGGATGAGCTCTGGCATCACTAGTGGAGTATGTTTATGTGAACATTTGGGAGGTAAAAAGGGAATTAGTCAGAAAATGGTTGGTGCAGCGTATCATCGGTGTCTCTTAGGTGTCTGTTCATGTGTGTCCGCTGTGTAGGAGTGTGCAGGTATGGTCGTGGGTGTTTTGTTATCCCTGTGAGTGTGTATATTTATGGACTGGATTGGTGGGGACAGTGATGAGGTGTGCAGATGGAGAGCAGGAGGGTGAGGACACTTCTCTGCAGGTAGTCGTCTGCTTGTAAGGCTCATGCATGTAAACCACAAGGAGAGCACAACAATAACACATGCTGTATTGCATCACACTGTGACCCTAAAATAACATTCTATATTACATTTTTCAGGCTGAATAAAATTAAACTGTGGTACTATGAAATTTACTACTCCCTGAAGAAGTGTTCAAAATTCAGAATTAGTGCTGAGTGATCTCTCGTGACTGTGATCGATGATTACTCAGCAGAGTATTCATCTAGTCATGATTCAAGTTTGTAACCTGGCACAGAGATTTACTTGGGATCTTTTACTGAGCCTGATCGGCCCACATTGGTTCAAAGCCTGGCCTCTTAAACTTTAGAAGAATCTCAGCTATGTGGTGGACCAACGCAGAGACGCTCTGTTGGTCTATTCCTCATTATTCATGCGCTGTGCTCAAGCTCACTCACTGTGCATACCAATAGGACTAATCCAGCAAAAGCCTCATCATAAAAGAGCTCTCAAACAATCATATTTACACTGTGGACAGCTCCTGCATGAGCTAAATTAGCTTATTATGCAGAGAAAAAATAATATGTAATAGTTTTGTGTGTTTGAAAAAGTGATGTGGCCTAATTCAAATCTCCTTTTGACGGGTGAAAGTGTGTTATCTGAGGTTCAACTTCCTCCACTTGTCACACTTTCCGTTCAGCCTCTATGTCCATTTCCTCTGATAATGCACACCAAGCACCTTTCCAGCCTTTCTAGTGATTTTTACAGTTTTCCCAGTGTTCGCAGGTCTCATGTGACTCTCAGTAAATTCATTTTCCAGGGTGTGAATGATTTCCAAATTACAGACTCTATTTTCAAGTGACTGTGCTTATTTGCAGTTTAAATAGGAAATTTAATATGAATTTTTGTTTCCATCTGGCAAGTATGAATAATATTATTACAAAT
>JAPZDZ010000007.1:4133489-4145545 GCA_029783805.1 Acanthurus tennentii | reverse complement strand
CATGCAGCCTTTCAAATGAATAATCTCACATCACTTGCTTGTTCTTCTTGTAGGTTTTGTTTGAACTTGCAAAAATGATCCTCTAAACTGCTGCTCCAATGACGCACGGATCTAAAATGGATACTAGAAGCTCCAAAGGAAGAACGCTGCATTTTTGCACTATATAAAGGTACTTTGTCAGTGACATGTGACAATGTTTTTTTGGAAAAAGAGAAAAAAGATTGTGAAGAGGACCTAAAAAATTGTGAATGTCTTATTGTTTCTGTGGTCCAGTATTTACATTTCAACAAAACACCATGAATTGTACTTTTTTATTATTTCTTAACTGTTCTTGCTGGAGATCATTGCTTAAAGTTACTGCAGGATTTTATTAAGATTTGCTGTTCACTGCTTCTTAAAAGAAAAAAAAGCACATCGGTGGGACTTTTCAATTATGGAATCAGCTGGCAACACTAATGTTTTATGAGTTATGTTTTCTGAATTTATGTGTATCACATTGTTCCTTTATATGTTGAAATGTGAAAATCTGAGAGGCATTTACAGCATTTCAGTATAAAAGTACAGTTTTTGAAAGGACAGAGACGCTCATTCAACATATAACATCATTCTCGTGACTGAAATACTTGCAGTAGAAAAGAGAACAGCAAGATGGGATAATATATACAACATATTCAAGATGATGTGGTACAACTGCGAGTGCTGTGTTAAAAAATATGCAATAAAGTAATTGTTTTTCTTAAATGTTTGTCGGTTATGTTAGTGTTTTTCATGTAAAATGTTAATTTATTGAATTAGCAGTAGTTAAGTAAAATGTCTAAAGCTAACTTATAAAATAATTTGCAACACAGTGATTACATACAGATATGATTTATTCAAATAAAACAGTATTTTATTGATAAAACACTGAGGAATATGTAAGTAAATATATAAACACAGGTAACTCAAGTTGATGTTTTGCATTTTGTCATTAGTGAACAAATACACAGATCTGGAAGAACTTTTCATAAAAGTCAGTATATGTGGAAAAAACAGGACAAACAGCACACACAGCCTGTCATGACTTTAAATCCTCTCACCTTCAACCCACTTTACCCTCAAACAGACGAGAAATAAAACAGGACAAGTAAAGCTGCCACGATTTTTAAAGTTTAAGGCTCTGCTGATTATAATTATAGGAATAAAGATTCATTTACCTCCAAATAAAAAAATATTCCGCAAAATATTTTTTTAAACAAATATGTGCCATGCTCTTATCATGCTCTCATTTAAAACTTGTCAGCATAGAAATTCTCTTGAAACTAAGAGCATTTCTGACTGCATACACAACAGCTGTAAGGTACAAGATAATATACTATAATATTAGTATGCTCACGTCTACCTACTACTTTATCTGCATAGATCCTATGGGATTATGGGTTTAAGTGAAATGATTAAATAAATACTGAATGACAAAACGATTAATGAACACATAGGATACATTGTGATGGCTGAGAAATATCTACATTTGCTGATATACTGATAGCATCCTTGTGTGAATGAAGATAAATGAACATTTTTGTCAAGGTCAAACACATTTAAGGACCAGTGTGCAGGATTTAGTGACATCTAGTGGTAGGGCTTCATATTGCAATGAACTTAAAACCCCCTCTCTCAGCCATACCGCTCCCACAATACAATATTGATCCTTTAATTTAACAGAATCAGTCACATTGATTCTCACAGCTCAACAATTCCTATTTCCAGGTAATTGCACTCATAAAAATAATTAATATTATTTTCCATGTCTGCCAGTAAATCTCCCTAAATCCTAAACACATGCCCCATATGATTTAATTTTGCTAGTGAAAAATTGCAAAAGAAAACCTACATAAAAGTGTTAAATGCATAAAAGTGTTAACAGAGTTGATGTCCTACCTCTTTTAGATATATACATTCAAGAAAAACAGAACAAAAAGCTCTTTGCTAGAAGATGATTAATAATTGACAAGACCTCACATGATTAGTAACAAAAATTATGTCATAAGCAAACAACTCAGTAGATGTATTGCAAGTCACAATTGCATAATGGATCTGGTTCAATGTCAAACTTTGAAACCACACTGCGTTCCCCTGAGAAGATTAGCACTTTTTCAATAATGCCTCTCTTGCCAGATCTTTTCCATCACCCAGTCAAATGGCTTTTTGAAGACATGTCACAAACTTGAGTGACTTCCTTTTTCATGGTCCAACCTTAAAAGAAAAAAGAATGTAGACAGCTATATATTATTGTGGATATTCCAGTGTTGCATGATTACAGTATAAAGGCATTATTAAATGAGCCAAATTTTGCAAAAATGATACAAAAAAGGCTCACCGGTAGGATACACTGAAGTTGAATGAAGTTAATCCACGGTGACGATCATAGTTGCAGTCTCCAGTTGTTCAACTGCGATAGCAAAAACTTCACCTTCACTCTCAAATTCACACACTCCTCCTGTGTTTTGAACTTCCTGTTGACTCTCCTCCTCCTCAGTCTTGGATTCAGGCGTCGTTTCCACCTCATGTCCAGGTCCTGCCTTCTGCTGCTGTTCCTCACTTTCTGTCTGGGGTGCTTGTGGTTCCTCCACTTTAAGAGTGGACACCTTTGTTTCCTCTTGAGTGTTTATGACTTCCTCAGCATCCGTCCAAACATCTTGGTCATTTTCCTTCTCTGTCTGAGCAGGCGCTTCCGATTGTGTTTCTTGGACACAAGCTTTAACAAGTACTGGCTGAGTCAGGGACACTTCTATTTTCTCTGTTGGCTGTACCAGTTCTATTGATTCTGTTGACTGATTACTGGGAGTTACTTTCTCCATTGCTTTGATTTGTTCTACTGGCTCTATTGTTTCTGCTTGTATGCCGACATCCAGCAGGATAGGCTGAGTTATGACGACGGCTGTTGTTGTTACTGGTTCGGTAATTTCTGTCAATTGAAAAGCGGCTTTTGTTAATTCTGGCTGTATCTGGCTCTGAGCCTCTACCACCTCAACTCTGAACTCAGACGCATCTTCTGTCAGTTTCTCAGGTGCACTTCTCTCTGTTGTAGGTGATAGGGAAACTGGGGTCTTGACTTGCCCAAACTGTATGTTCAGTTTTAATTCTAAAGAAAGACTTGACGGGGACTCCAAATTACCTTTTGACGAGATTATTCCAGTGTTTTGGGGGATTAGTGATACACCATTACTAGGTGTTCCAGTTGGACTTTGAGAAATTTGTGTAACTCTAGCTTGTTCATTTTTTTCCTCGTCCAATTCCGTTAATGATGATTTGACTTCTTCTGCTGTGACACCCTCTTCTGTTTTTTCCTGTTCAGCCTTAATTTCCTCCAAATCCTCTTTGTGATCATTGATAGTAACATCTAAAAGTCCTGGAACATGACATTTTTGCATGGAATCCTCGGTCAAAGGCCTATCAGTTGCAGAGTCATCACTAATGACAACAGGTGCTTCATCTTGTATTTCCCTGAATGGTCCAGTGCTATCATCCACTGCTTTTTGATCCTGCACATCATTTGATTCACTTTCAACCATCTCACTCACTTTTGTCACCTCATCTTGCTGCACCATCACTTCTTTTTCCAAGTTGACAACAAGTGACTCAGGTACTGTCTCTTGTAAGTTCTCCAATACGTGTTGAGTAACTTCTTGAATGGTCACCTTGTTTTCCTCAGTAATCAATTCCTCTTCCATCTCTGGAATTTGAGTGAGATTGGCTACCTTCTCCACTGTTTCCTGACATGCATCCAGAACCTCTTTGGTTTCTACTATCTCTACCTCCAGCATGGACTCCACAGTTGTCTCTGCTGAGTTGGTTTCTACTATCTCTACCTCCAGCATGGACTCCACAGTTGTCTCTGCTGACGTTATATTAACATCGACCACCTGTGCTTGAATTCTAGGATCTTCTTCAGATGTTACTGATGGCACATGCTTCAAAACAACCTCACTTCCTTCTTCTGCTGTTTCAGTGACAAAATCCTTCACTAGTGGTGCAGCAGCCTCCGATTCCTCCTTGAGCACATGCTCACTTGCCATTGTTTCTACTAGGGGTTCGGTAATCTCTGATGTTTTCTCTATCAAAATATCAGGTATTGGATCTGAGACATCTTTGAGATTACATACGACAACTTGCGCCCCTACAGCATGTTCACCTGCAGCAGTCTTTATCTCAGTACCTGAATGTTCACTTTCTTTTTCCAACTCCCCATGGACTTGTACTACACTGAGATTTACTTCATGTTTTGGCTCATCTGTAGATACAGCATTGTCCATACATTGTGCTGAGGTTTCTTCAGAAAGAACAGTTTGTCCTAGGACTTGAGCATTACTTGCCTCCCCATTAATTGAGGATGTATGAAGTTCTGTCAATGTTTGTAACTCATCTACAGCTTCAGGGATACAGTCTCTTTGCTCAATTTGCATATCTTGTGGGACACTCTCAGATATCTGATCGTCTGTTATCTCTAAAGCCTCACCTAGTTGTGCCAAAGCCTCAGTCTCTGCTTTATCTGCAACTGAGGTTGTGACGCTGGTAGTATCTGGTTTTAAAATGTTGTCTGATAATATTGTCTTTTCAAGTTCCTGAGCAACTGATCTTTCAATACTCTCTGTGACTACAGGCACATGCATCAAATCGTCTTCTTTGCTTTCGGTTTCAGTTACAATGTCTTTTACATCAGATGGCAATACTTCAGGTTCTTGAACAGGTTCAGTTTGGGCAGCTTCCACTGTTTGTTTATCGTCTGTCTCCACCCTCAAATCATTTTCTTGTTTGGGTTGAGCGGTAACTATTTCCACTGCGGGAACATCCTCTGATTTTACTTTATTTTCAAGTGATAAGATGTTATCCACCTCTGGTTCTAATACAGCTGCCTGTACAGCATGTATTTCTTCTAGTTCTTGAACAGGTTCAGGTTTGGAAGAATCCACTGTGTCAAGGTTCACTTCAGTCAGAAGTTCACGGGTTGTGTCCTCATTCAGTTTATCTGTTACTGTTCGCGTATTGGGGACATCCTCTGTTATCTCTTTTTCAAGCAATTGAACACTGCTGACCTCTAATTCCAGTCTGGGTGCTGGTACAGCTTCTATTACTTCTGGTTCTTGAACATGCTCAGTTTTGACAGAAATCACTGATGGCACTTCATCTTCTGGCTCCAAGCTGACATCAGTGATATGTTCTGCTGTCTTTTCGGGTTCTTCTGAAACAGTTTCTGCCGTTAATATGTCCTCTGATTTAACATCCTCTTGTGGCATTTGGACACTGCCCTCCTCAGAATCTATTGGGAGCACTGGAACAGTCTCTATTACTTCTTCTTCAACCGGTTCAGTTTTAACAGCATTTACAGGTAGTTCTTTGTCTTCTGGCTCAAACCCGACATCAGTGAGATGCTCTGCAGTCTTTTTGGGTTCTTCTGTGACAGTTTCTGCTGGTGAAATGTCCTCTGCTTTAACCTCCTCTTTTGTTGATTGAACACCGTCCTCCTCTGAATCAATTGTGGGTGCTGGAACATCCTCTGAAGTTTCTGGTTCTTGACCATGTTCAGTTTTAGCAGCATCCGTTTCTAGTTCAGCTTCCTTTTCTGGCGTAACTTCAGTTAGAGGCAGTATTTCCTCTTTAAGACTTTCTGTAACAGTTTCAGCAGCTGGTATGTCCTCTGGAGTAACCTTCTCATTTGAAGCTGGAACATGGCTCCCTTCTGAATCCAGTATGGGTTCTGGTTCAGCTTCTTTTACCTCTGGTTCTTGAACAGGTTCAGTTTGGACAGTAATCACTTGTAGTTCTTTGTTTTCTTGCTCCAAACTGACATCAGTGAGATCCTCTGCTGTCTTTTTGGGTTCTTCTGACACAGTTTCTGCTGTTAATTTGTCATCTGATTTAACATCCTCCTCTGGCATTTGAACACCACTCTTCTCTGAGTCAATTGTTGGTGTTGAAATAGCTTCTTTTACTTCTGGTTCTTCAACGTGTTCAGTTTTGACAACATCCACTTGTAGTTCTTTGTTTTCTGTCTCAACACAGACTTTGGTCAGATGCTCTGTGGTCTGATTGTCTTCACCTACAAGTGGTTCTCCAGGTGGAATGTCCTTTAATTTGATTTCCTCATCTTTCGATTGAACACCACCCTCCTCTGAATCTAGTGTGGGTGCTGGAACAACTTCTACTACATCCAGTTCTTGAACATGTTCAGTTCTGAGAGCAATAACTGGTGGTTCTTCAGGTTTCTGCTCAAAATTGACATCAATGATATGTTCTGCTGTCTGTTTTGGTTCTTCTGTAGTAGTTTCTGCTGATAAAATGTCCTCTGATTTAACCTCCTCTGATTTAACCTCCTCTATTGATTGAACACCTCCCTCCTCTGAATCTACTGGGGGTGCTGGAAGAGCGTCTATTACTTCTTGTTCTTGAACAGGTTCAGTTTTGATAGCATCCACTTGAAGTTCTTTGTTGTCTGGCTCAACACAGACTTTGGTCAGATGCTCTGTAGTCTGATCATCTTCTCCTGTAAGTGGTTCTCCTGGTGGAATGTCCTGGGATTTGACATTTTCTTCTGTTGATTGGATACTGCCCTCCTCTGAATCTAGTTCAGTTTTAACAGCTTTCACTGGTGGCACTTCATCTTCTGGCTCCAAACTGACATCATTGAGTTGTTCTGCTATCTTTTTGGGCTCTTCTGAAATGTTTTCTAGCGGTGAAATGTCCTCTGATTTAACATCCTCTTCCAGCGTTTGAGCACTACCCTCTGCTGAATCTATTGGGAATGCTGGAACAGCTTCTGTAATAGTTTCTGCTGGTAATATGTCCTCTGATTTAACCTCTGTCTCTGTTGATTGAACACCTCCCTCCTCTGAATTTACTGTGGGTCCTTGAACAGCATCTATTACTTCTAGTTCTTCAATGTGTTCAGTTTTATCGGCACTTACTGGTAATTCTTTGCATTCTGGCTCAAAGCCGACATCAGTGAAATCCTCTGCTGTCTGTTTAGGTTCATCTGTAGCTGTTTCTGCTGGTGAAATATCACTTAGCACTTGGACACCACTCTTCTCTGAATCTATTGTAGATACAGGAACAGCTTCTGAAGCTTCTGGTTCTGGAACATGTTCAGTTTTGGCAGCATCTGTTTTAAGTTCATTTTCCTTGTCTTGCTCAACACAAACTTTAGTTAGAGGCAGTTCATCCTTTTTGGGTTCAAAAGTTTCAGCTGCTGATTTAACATCCTCTTCTAGCACTTGAACGCTGCCCTCCTGAGAATCTAATGTGGTAGCTTGCACAACTGCTAATTCTTGCAACTTCTCCAACTCTGCTGGTGCTTGATCTTTATCCTCTGCTTGAATTTGATCAGTGATATTATCCTTTTCAGTCTCAATTTGGACTCTCTGCTCCATAGCCTCATCCTTAATTTCATCTTCAGCTGTACCAGCTAAGTCTGCATCTTGTAAATCAGTTTTCAGGGGTTCTGTGTCAGCTTGATGTGCATCAACCAGAGAATCTACATCTGGGACAACTTTTTCATCTTCAAGTAATATATCTGTAGACACAGAAGTATTTATTTCAGAGAGACATTCCATGAGAGGATGGCTCTCAGTAATACTATCTAATTCTTTCAGACTTTCTTCTGGATGTGTGACATTGCTGTATATTTCTTCTGGAGCCATTTCAGCAGTGTCAAACTCCTCAGTAGGAATTTCAGACACAACTTCTGTGGAAACATAGTCAATGACTTCAGATATGCTCTCTGTTTGAGATGTAGCTGCAAGTTCATCAACATTTACACCTGCGTTAATAGCAGTTTCATCCAATCTTGTGTGTGTTTCTGGAATTGTTGGCTCTTCTTTGAGTGTTTCTGATGTTTGTTGTGAGACAGAGCCAATAATTTTTTCTGGGCTTAGCTCATCTGAACAAACTGGAATTGCCTCTGGGCTCACGGAGATGGTTTCAACAACCTGATTCAGTAGCCTGTCTGTGTCTACGATGTCACTTTCCACTGGAACTGGTGTCGCATTGCCTGATGTTTTTGAAGACTCTGACAACAACTGGGAAACAGCAGAGACCATCTCAGTTTCATCTGCAATGGTAATGTCTGAAGCAGGTTCCGGTGCAGTAATGGCCTCAGATGTGATCTCTATCAGGTCCTCTGCTATGGTGTCATCTTTGGCTGCCTCCTCAGCCACTGAAGCTGGAGTGGCTAAGGTCTCTGTAATTATACCCTCCTCTGGAATGTCACTGAGTTGTTGATGTTTACTCACTGATTCTGTAAGATCATCAGGCCCTTCATTTTTAGCAGGGGTTGCAGATACCAGTTTTTCCGAAGAATCATTTTCCTGGACTTTCTTTGCTTCAGTGTGCAAACTGTCACAAGGTGGGACTGGTTCAGCTATCTGCTCTAGGAGGTCTTGCTGTAACTGACTGTTTGCCTCCTCAGGTATCTGGCTTTCTATATCTGCTTGTGTCTGTATGTTAACCTCTGTCTCAACTGTATCAAACTCAGATAATGGAACCACAGCCGGTGTCTCAGAGTCCTCATCACCTGAAGCCACATCCTTATCAGCCTCGTCTGAAGATATCTGATCTTGCTTTTCTGCAGACTTCCGCTTTTTTCGTCCTGGTAGGAGTTTCTTTATTGAAAAGGAGGACTCGTCCTGAGTAACTTCACTATCAGGTTGTATATTGTCTTTAATTTCATCCTCATTCTTGGCTCTTCTTTTTGGGGTGAGTAGCTTTTTCAGGGATTTCCATGTTAAGGTCCCTTCATCATCTGAAGGACTTTCTGTTTGTTTTTGGGAAGAGGCTATAATGTCACTGTCATTCTCATTCACATTCTCATTACAACTATCTTTGGGTGATTCCTCAACGTGTTTAGATGTATCATCTGGCTTTTGATCATTTTTGATAGGTGTTTCGTCCTCTTCAGAGTCAGACGTTTTTCTGCTTCTTCTCCTTCCAGAGCCACACAAAACAGCTTCCCATGAAACAGCTGAGTCTTTTCTTTTTTTGCCTTCTTCTGTGCTTTGATCAGATATTTGTTCTCCTACACTTGGTTTTGGTTCTTCTTCTGAAATTGGGATTTGCGTCTCTTCGTGGCTCAAGGAGGCTCTCTTCATCCTTTTTTTTGGAGTCAAAAGTTTTATGAAGGAAGCCCATGCACCCTCTTCCTCTCCAGCTACCTCTACAGTGGGTTGTGGAGGACCTTCTTCTTTCTGGTTCTCAGCTGACTCAGTAGATGACAGGAGCTGATCTGGGACATGTTCCCCAGAGTCAGACATCTTTGCATCACTTGACCTCCTGCTTCTTTGCTTTCTTGGGAGTTTCTTAAAACTAGATCCTGAAAGCAGCTTTTTTAGAGGACTTGCTTGAACTTTGTCCTTCTCTTGAGAACTCAGAATGTGAGACTCAATGACAGTAATGACTGATGGATCTGTAGAAGATGATTTTCCTTCATCTGAAGTCGGGGCTGATGGTGTGGACAGGATTTCCTCTTTAAGATCATTCTTTTTACAGCTGCATTCTACAGCTGCATTAACACTTGGACTTGTCTCTTCTTTATCCTGTTGTTGGTCTTCAACAGTTGGTTCAATTGCCTCCAGTGTGACTTCCTTTTTCTCCATGTCCACCAGCTCTTTCTCAGTCATCTCTTCATCTGCTGCTTTCTTCTTCTTCCGTAATCCAGAAAAAATTCCAGTTGTAAAAAATCTTTTAATCGGAGATATGACCACCTCTTCTTCAGGACTCGATGGAGAAGATGCATCCTGGTGTGCATCTTCCCCTCCTGTTTCTGCTTCAGCATTGTTAGATTCAGCTTCCTCTGTGGCTTTTGCTGTTTCCTCCTTTTCCAGAATGTCCTCCGATGTTGCGTCTGTCAGGGTGGGACATGTTGTTGAATCATTATCCTGAGACTCAGGTGCTTTGTTCGCATCAGTGCTCAGTCCAGCTTCCTTACTTGAGGTATCATTGACGTCTTCTGGTCTGTTTTGTTCTTCCATAATAGTCTCGTCAAGTTCATGTGTTGCTTCTTCGTTTGAGCCTCTCTTTACTGTCAGTTTTACACCTATGTTACGGAAAAATCTCCTGAAACCTTCATTGATGTCATTCTGCTTGGCATTCAGTTCAATCATTTCCAGTGGTACATCTTCAATTGTTGACATCTTTTCATTATTTTCAACATTTTTCAACAATGTTGTTTCTTCTTCCTTAGGTGGATTTTCTTTTTTTGAAACATCTTTGCCTGGTGAAAGGACGGCTAACCAGGAAAGAAACAAAACATTAAAATACTTTGATTATTTCAACTGTAAAAGACTGACAACGCTGATAAACCTGTCATGTAAATTCAACAAGTTATGTGTCTGTAGAAACTATGCTGATATACTCTGTCAAAAAGCAGTAACACACAAGTTTTGATTACCCACCATCTGCAACGATCTCATCCACACACTGACCATTAGCTTTTGCTTTTGGACCATCAGCTTTTCCATTAATCTCAGTGATCTGCCCATTGTTTTTGAGAGGCTGTAATAAAGCACAAACATGTAATGTAATTATGTAGAATGCACTTTTGCTCTAGTGGCAAATAAAAAGTACAGAGGCTTGGACTGCATAAATCCAGTTTTTACCCCTTATCAGTCAATTTTTAGCATTTCCTAGTTGTTATAGTAATTTTACAAGCAGTTTCCAGTAAAAAAAAAAAAAGAAAAGAAAAGAAACAGCAACCATTTGTGCTAATAGCAATAGAGTTTGTTCTTCAATGAAAACGAACAAAGAATTTAAATCCTTCACTAACTGGGGCCCCACAGTCCTTTTTTGTATACAAACAACACAGTCCAGTTAATGTTGGATGGGTGTGATTGATTGTGGTGAAACACTAATGGACTCAATCTGAAATTTGTGAGGCAGATTAGTCAGGTTAAGTCTCAGCAGGAAAAGGAAACACACACTGGTAATACAAATAAACAACTGCACAAACAGCTATTAGGGTCATATGAAATGTGCCAATACAATCAGAGATACTGTTAAATTAGACATAAAGCAGTGATGCACTCTTGTAGTGTAACATTTTTGCTGAGTCAGTATTGCTGTATGTCTTCTGGTGGCTTACAGTGATCTTTGAAGCTAACATTTCTTCTTTTAAATGTGTAGTAGACTTAATGACAAATTAAATGCTGATAATGATTTTCTAAGTGACTCAAGAACCAGTTTGAATTACTTAAATGTAGAAATCAAAACACCGTGAAGTCTGAATTGAAACATGACTCAATGTCACACAGATCAAAGGCCATAATGTGATTATGGGATGGCTGTGAGCTGATTTTCCAGTCAAAAGGTATTTACCATTTCACATGAAAGCACCTAGTCTCTGATAGTGCCTGTAAACAGGCTTCACATTGTTTTAATTTATCCAGAACTAAAATGGTTGACTGCACCTAAACTGGATCATACTTACAATATAAAACTGTTAAACTAAGGAAAAACAAATGCCACTTTAATTTCAATGTAAGTGTGACACAGAACAGAGCTTATAAATTATTTTTGCTGAATATTTTGTGGAGAAAAAGATTATTTTGCTTAAAGTAAACACAATAAAACACAGTGGCAAAAAGTGAAATGTGTAAGAGTGAGAATCAAACTGGTCGTAACATATTTTTGAAAAAAACAAACCTCCCCAGCTTTCTTGGTTGCCTATGAACTTGTCTCTTTTTAAAGAACTTGGAACGGATTTCCTTGGAAGCAAAGGTGAATCACCAACTCTTGCTTTCAACAAAACAATGTACATCATTGGTGACAAACTGGGAAACAGTAACCCAAACTAAGCCGGAGTTGGCTGACCAGTTGTGGCTTAGCTACACGACTCTGGCTTTGGTTGCTTGCTGACGTTAGCTGATGAAGTGATTTGCAAACAACAAGCTACTTTCTATCATGGAGCCAAGAGTCCAGATGGCAATGCTGTTATGACTGTAAATGCTAAATGTGATTGTAAAATTATTCTCCTGCACAGAGTTCATTTCGGCGTTCAGCCTTGTTTGTGTCCGATCATTTATGACTGATGCCAA
>JAPZDZ010000007.1:4104780-4121425 GCA_029783805.1 Acanthurus tennentii | reverse complement strand
TGTTTATTTAAAGCTTTGTGCGCATATATCATAATTTATTTACGCTCTTTAATGTTCAACAAAAAGCGTGAGTTCAAGATTAAGATGCCTCCTTCCTGCACTCAGATCACACACACGCGCGCACACACACACAGCGGGGGAAGTGTGTGAAATGTCGGGGGGAGGAGGGCGTGATCTTCCGCATTAGTACCTGTTACAGGATGCATCAGTGTAATGTGTCAGTCTGATGTGTGACCGTCATACCTCCTTAAAAACACCCAGAGACGCCTGTGCAGAGCTGCATGTTGAAATTAGATGCTCTAACGGAGAGAAAAGAGGAAATGAGTCTTTCGTGGATGCTTCTTCTGCTTTAGCGAGTCTAATTGTTTAGGACCGTCCGGGGAGAACACAAGAAGGTATTTTACACTCTATATTTTATCATGTTTTTGAAATGTGCTTAAAATAACCGCTGGAGTCATAACTCGCCACATCTGGTTCCTGTAACAGCCGGTTATCGCTTTCAAGGTCCCTCAAATTTGATTATTTTCTTGTGAAAAACTTCATTTGACTTTACTTACATAACATAAAAAAGGGTGAAACATCTCGATCGGAAATGACTGAGTCGTGAGTCGACACCCTGTAATCAATTACTATCTGTAAAGAAAACTGCGGGGCCGTCGCATCAGTTTCCTTTTCAAGAGTCAAAAAACAGATACTGATCTAATTCACTGTCCTCCGATAAACTTCTGAAGTCGTCAGTGTTCTAACAGAGGACTGATGATAATGATAATAAATAGTTTGATTAAGTCTTTATCGGGCTCTTACTTGAAATATCCTACTTGTATATGCTACAAAAGTTTTTCTTTTTACAAAAAATAACTCAGAATCGTTCACAGAATAATTCACTGCACTATACCTAATATCTGGCTACTTTTAAATCATAAAATAATAAATTAATTACAATGAAAAACATGCGATAACATGATGATTAAGTTCAAACACAGGATCGAAAATTCTTGCAATTACAGAGGCACCTACCCTTAGCCTAAGTGAATAAATATGAGATAAAAGTATGAATATATTTTATATTTGAATGAATTACGAGTTTTTTATGCCATCTAGCAGGAGAGGTAGACTTTTATTTGAGTAGAAGTACTGGGACAACAACAGAAATACTCCGTTACTAGTAAAGTTCTAGCATTTTAAAACTAAAACCCCCATTGGCCAACAGGATTTAACATCAAACCTGCCACATTTGTGATAAATGGCTGTGATTGGCTGGACATTGGCCAGGTTGGCTTGACACCTGTTTGAACTCAAGTGGGTCAGATGCATCTGGAATGAAAAATAAGAGATTTTTTCTGGATCTCAGGCTAAAATAAAACATGTTTATAGACTTTAGAGGTGATAGATGGTTGATTTTGTCACCTTTTGGTCACATTTGTTCACCTTTGGTAGGCTAAGCTAACTAGCAGCTGGTATTACAGTCAAGAGACAGATGTCAGAGTGTAAAAGTCTTCTTCTCTGGCTAATAAGTGCATTTCCCAAAATGTCCAACTCTTCCTTTGAAGAGGTCAGTAAAGGCTCCTGATTCCTCTTGCAGGTGAGATGAGGGACCGACTGTGTGAGCTGCAGACCGTCAAACCTGCAGTGGAGGATGACCAGCCTGAGGAGAACCACAACCACATCACTGAGGACGACGAGAGGCATCTGGTGCAACAAGTTGTCGTGTTTGATGGAGAGGAAGTGATGGATGGCGTCTACAAGGACACGCAGGCGATGAGGAAGGAGCTGCTGCTGCTCAGACTGGACGTCAAGCGTCTTGGGAAGCAGAACACCAGGTTCCTCACGTCCGTCAGGAGGATCAGCAGCATAAAGCGGGACTCGAACGCGCTGGGACGGGACATCAAGGCCAGAGGGGAGGCCGTCTACGCCCGGCTGGAGAGGATGGGGAAGCTGAGCAAGGAGCTGGACGAGAAGCACGGGCCTACATCAGCTGTGGCTCGGATGGTGCGTTCACAGCAAGTTTCTCTGACCGCCGCCTTCCACAACGCCATGTCCGAGTTCAACGAGGCCGAGATGGCCCAGAAGGAGAACTGCAAGACCCGCATCCAGAGGCAAGCGGAGATCATGGGCAAGGAGGTGAGCAGGGAGCAGATCGACGAGATGATCGAGACGGGCAAGTGGAACGTCTTCTCGGACAACCTGCTCCTGGAGGGGAGGACTGCAAGGTCCGCTCTCAACGAGATCGAGAGCCGGCACAAGGAGCTGCTGGAGCTGGAGGGTCGCATCAGGGACATCCACGAGCTTTTCTTCCAGATGGCCCGGCTGGTGGAGGAGCAGGGCTGCATGCTGGACAACATAGAGGCAAATGTGGGTGCGACTCAGGACTACGTCGCCAAGGCCACGGTTCAGATCAAAAAGGCCGTGAAATACAAGAAAAACAATCCCTGCAAGAAACTGTTCTGCTGCTGCTTCCCTTGCTGCAAGTGAAACTGCATCAGTGTTGTTGTGATATCTGGATCTGAATTTCTCATGCAAAGATTCCTGCAGTGTTTCTGCTTTAGTTTGTGTATTTATTTGGCTCAAGTTATGCATCGCCTCTATTTTTAAGCAGTAGCATCGTCTAAATTTCACACTCGAGCACAGTTTTCTCAGCAAAGGCCTGCATATCAAACCATACGTCCATATGCAAATGTATACAGAGAGATAATGGGTGTCACATTTCCTGATTGCAACTGAGTTCTGCTTTGCATGATACTGTGAAAACATCCAGGCTATCAGTTTAATGCCTAACTCTCAGTTTTCACCTCCAACTTTAAGCTCTAAACTTTGTATAGATATTTAAGTGATAAAAATAAACGCCTTTTGGCTTTTTTTTAATTGTACATGGACTAGTTTTAATGGCCCTGTATGTGTTGCTGTGTAGTTGTAGTTCTTATTGCAGCCATTGCTCAACAGGTCTGAAGAAACACACTGAGCACAGCGATGTCGGATTGTGGTTAGCTGGGGAGGCAAGATAGATTTGTGTGGATTTTTGCAACCATAAATTGGCCACCCCCATGCAAAGTTCCCCCCAGCTGTGGGACAGAGTTTAAGAGATGAGACGGCCATTTTTCAATCCCACGTTTTTCCTGTTCACTGATGACTGCCATCAGAGGTCAGTCAGTTTTTTTTTAGATTGTTCCATTTAAAAGACCTCATGAATGAATGTGGACTTTGGCGTTCAACCACGCAGTATGAAAACAACTGTGAATAGGAACCAAAATTAGGTCAGACTGCAGTCTGTTTGCACAGCAGACCTGTCTGGCTTTTGAGAGTAACAACAGTAAAATTTTAAAGGGTCTTTATATTTTTTTCTGGGTGTGACAGTCCATCAACCCACTCGGGGAGGGGGATTCCCAGTTATCATCACCTGAACCAAACTGAGAGCCTCTGAGACTCAGGCCATCGTTGCTCTGCATGTTACAGAGACACCGGTGGGTGTTTGCAGAATTACTGCCTCTGCTCGGTGATGACATGAGCGTCAGGGGCCGCGATGATCGCACTTCCTCAGCGGCCCTGTGTGGTTTGTGGCGAGCGTTTTACTGGCAGCGTGACTTTGCTCTCTTTGCGTCACCATTGCACGCAGGTAGCCACCTAGTGCCCCGACATTTATATGCCGGGCCGTATCTGCAGGATGGACCCACTCGCTGTTGACATTTGTGAGGCCACCAGGATGGCCGAGTGGTTAAGGCGTTGGACTTAAGATCCAATGGACGTATGTCCACGTGGGTTCGAACCCCACTCCTGGTATTTATAGGTACTTTTAACCTAACTAAACATTGACACGAAAGAGAAAATTATGTAAAAAAGAGAAGAGAACTCGACAGTCATCTAACATACAGTATATTCCCCCACATTTGCCACAAATAAATCAGTCAGATATTGCATATTTATCCGTGATTACACTTGATCTAATGCAATACATGAGGCCGAAATCCGCATATTTCTTTGTTGTGTAAGCTGTGCACCACTGGTTCATTGTTCAGTGACAATGTTCGGACTCATTTGAATTGAAGTTGCGAAGTGAGGCTAATTATAATCTATGGGGTTTCAGAAACAGAGGGGAAGCACCCTGACTCAGCTGATGCACTGTGGGTGAAGGGCTGTGATGTTTTGTTCCACTTCAAACAGGGATTTTTTCTTTTTTTTTGAGTCAATACAGGCAGCGCGTTCACACAGCATCTCTGCGTTAAAATTAAGATTTAACTGCACAATTTGGTCCCAATATAAACAAAACAGAACCCAACCACACCAATTTAAGAGATTTTATCGGTAAAACACAATTTATCTTGTGTTTATTTACTAGTAATTTAAGGCGAGCTTATACAACGGAAAAAATAAAAGTATCTTCAGGTTTTTTACTTAAAAAAAGGTTTATAAACAGTTTTGACAATCTTATGAGGAGGAACAATGTTCTGTAAGTTTAATCTGTGGTTAAAAACACACGTATAATTTTCTCTGTCACTCGATAACAGAGCTGAAGGTTTTGCTTAAGAATTGTTTTGATCATTATCTTATTCATAGTGCACCATGCAAATGTATTAAAATGAAGAAACAGTCACAAACTGCAGCATCATGGTGCAAACTTTCCTTCTCATCTACTGAAGTTAATCGTGTGGATGTGGCGCCACCTAGCTGTGAAATAAGTGAACATGTTGCTATAAAACGGTTATTCGACCCCTCTTTTACCTGTTTGAGGCAAAGTGGCGTATTACTCGTCTGCACTGACAGGTACAATCCAATATGAAGAATTTAAAGAGTCCACACACCTAACAGTTCCTTTAACTTTATCAGCTATGCCTAACATCTTTTTTCTTATTTTCGCTGCATATTGTTCACATTTCTGTTTAATTACTTGACAATGAGAATGTCAACAGGATTTTATCATTCTCTTATACACATATACCTTTTCTTTTCAATTTTAATCAGTAGTCTGCTAAAGACTTCATATGGTTGAATGCAGCTAAGTTTAAGGTCCAGTGCGTGATCAATACCACTTTTTCCTTTATTTCCTTTATTATTTCTTATCCTCTAACTGACCTAAATACATACAAAACCTATACATGAGATGAACAAAGCACCGAGAAGCAGGTGGTCTATGTTGCTCAGTAACAGTTTAAAGTTTAGGCACACAGCTGACAACTGCAGCAATAACAGGACAAAAAAAGTAGATGAATAAAGAAAAACAACATCTTAAAACCGAGAGCCTCTTTATTAAAATGCTTCAAAAGTCAAACAAATGAAGCTGGCATATTGTGGTGAAAAATACACTTCAGCAGGAGTGAAAACAAAACTTAAATGCTGATTAAAGTGTTAATACACACTCCAGGTGCCTGCAAAGACCATATTACTAAAAAAAACACGAGTTGTACTGCAGCCGATATACATTTATTTCAATTTCATAGGAGCCTCAATAGAGCAAAAGACTGGTTTAATGCTCAGGTCGACCACTTGACCTGACGAATGAAGGTTTCTGATCAGATGTGACTTTAGTTTGTTCAAGTTTTTAAAAAAGTAACAGTTAAATATGAAAATGTCCTGAACTGATGCTCTGTGCCTGAGAAATTAAATGTATAACGAGTTTGCAAATGGACTGACTGATACATTTTTCATAGATATCAAACTCGCATGCAAAACACAAGGGAGCAGATTTCCTGCTACTTAAGCAAAGACAACCTCTCAGCATTATGATTAAAGTTTTACAGTACATGCCTTCATGTGCAAATCAATATTTCAAATACAAATCCAGACGTTACAGAGATTTTTTTTTTCCTTCAAAATAAAAGTACCAGTACAAAAAAAATTAGAAATAAAACCAAAACCTGGACTGGGACTTAAAAAAAAAACACAGCTTAGTTCTGAAATCACTTGGGCTTTTCATCAAACTTGAAAAATATAAAAACAACAAAATCAAGCAATTTTCTTAAAGGAATATCTTGAAAAGTCGATAAATCACTTACTTTTCTGTGACTTATGATATATTTGCATTCTGCACTGCAAATACCTGGAGTCATTTTCTCACATAAGGGAGCAAAATTTCTAATTTTCATGTGTTGTTAGACCTCATTCCTTAATCCACACTAAAATAACAATTTAAAAAGACTCTTAACACTCCAAAGAACATTGAAAAAGCGTTTTTGCTGACAGTCTATTTCACTTACTCAGATACAAAAACACAATGTTGAGGGATGACAAACCTGAAAACATGTAATTTGTTAGTCCTGCACTGCAACACACACAGTTATGTTATTATAATACTGAGCGGTACACCAATCCATTCTGAAATCCCTCAGTAATCAAGCAGCTGACGGGTCATTGTGTGGCTCTCTGCACCTCTGTTGACTTCACTGACTACACACAATCTACTGCGAGACGAAGCTACAACCCTGAGACACCAACAACAGTTGAATAAAAGTGGACATGTAGTGCAAGAAACACACAACCATGATAAATAATGAGAAATGCACATAAATAGTGATGCTCGCTTACTGGTGGGAAGTGTGTGCCCGTTGTTTTTCTCAACACCTGGCCTGCAGGGTTTCATGAGGTCTGACAGTGAGAGGAAAGAAACCAAACTTTCTGTCTGACAACTAGTCGCTGATGGATTCTTGTTTTCACTGAGTACATTCATTGTTTTTGACTTGCTACATTTAGTTGATTACTTGTAAAAAATAATTGCTGGTTACTTGTGAAAATAGCTGGTATAAGAGACAAACCTCGAGCCAACCACAGCTGAAAATGTTTTGCCTTTTGGCTGGTGAGTCGTATTATTTCACCTCTCAACTGACTTAACGTGCCAGCCCATTAGTCAGAGAGAAGAAGAAGAAGAAGAGAAGAGAAGATGGACCACCTTTTAAACTGCTATGACATGCCAGACCACAAAGCACACTGTTATTTAAAACACCAAACAGGATGATGGGAACATGCTTAATGCTGGTGAACAAAATAAAATCAACACCCACAGTGATGACAGCATGACCATCCTGGAAAATGGCATACATTGTGCACAGCTACCACAGATGTTTGGTCAGTGTAGAATTCGGTACAGAATTAAAGCCATAAAATCTAGAAGCTCTAAGCAGTACACACACGGTCACTGTGGGTTTTTATCAGGAGGAGACACAAAAAAACGTGCAAGATATCAGTAAACTGTTCCAGCCAGAAGCAGCAGAGAAATCTCACTGAGATGCTCTGAAAAGCCCCAGGACCAGAAAAATCAAGTGTATGATAAGTTAAGGCTCTACTCCTACCTCCACTGTAGCACAGTACTGACTTTTTGATATAAAAATAAAAAAATTCTACATCAAAACATCTGATTATTTACACAATGTCAGAGTAGGTAAGGGTACAACTTGAGTAGACTGCTACTGGGAGGGAGGAGGGGTGTACAAGGCCAGCAGTTTAATTTGCTTGTTCACAGTCCTGATTTGTGTTTGCAGCCTGTCAATCGGCCCATTACTGGCTTAGTCTTATATTTGGGAGTGAAGATTTGTTTTTTCACTGTAAAACAAAGTATAACCAACTGTTTACAAAAAATTCAACCAGGAGTTTTCTATCTTTTTGAGGCTGGAAGAAACTAACGTCTGTAAACACTGAAGGAAGATACATGTGCATTTTAATTCTAATGGTCTCAGAAATGTCCAACGGATGAGTTCATCTCTGAAAAAAAAAAAATCTATGCTACTGGTTTGAGAACTGAACGTAAACACCTTCCCTCTTTTGTGAGCTCCCTGGTGAAGCACATGCATGGCAGAGGAATCGCCTCCTCCCGACGGGCAATTGTATTGAACTTGCACTTCTTGAGGTGGTCGGCCATGCTGGCGATGTTGGCAAACTTCCACTCATTCACTGTACCAAAAGCTGTGCTGAATCGCCACACCTAAATAATACACAATATACAATTGATCTATTACTTCTCATATTATGATAATGCAGAGTGGTTGCATTAAAAAAAAGGAAAAAAATGGAGTGTGTTTTTTGAAATAGCACTCAATTACTGACCTTGTCTGTGATCTGCCATGAAGTAGATCCATCAGCACGCCGTTTCTTCTGCCACAGCAGGACGACCATGCCACGCATCTGGAGCAGACTGGCACACACATCCCTCATTGTGCGGGACACTCTGGACAACTGGCACAAGCTAAAGCTGTCCAGGAAGCTTGCTACATGTTGCAACACCTCGAATGGAAGACTGCTGAACTGATCAGACCGAGAGTCAAAGCGGTGGCCATTTTTTGGAAGGCTGTCCCCAGTTTTTAAGGGCAAACCAGGCTGAACCCCAAATGAGCCAAGGTGCCTGTCGTGGATGATTCTGAAGCCCTGCACAGACGGGCAGAATCGTCTTTGGGAGTAGGTGCACCCATAGTAGGCTAAGGGGCAGCGTTGCTCCATCCAGCCATTGAGTCCGGCGTGAATATCCCCGTGAACATTTTTGAAATGAGACGAGAACTCGTCTCGCCGGAACAGCTGCCCGCACACAAATGTGAACATGGAGCGCTGCTTTGTTTGGTATCGAGCCACACATTCAAGCACCAGGTCCAGCCTGAGGGTGTGGAAGGGGCTTGGATTGGAGAGCTGCGGGCTGGCGTGATCGCAGGCCGAGGCTGATGCGATGTCTCCCACCATGGTGTTGGTTGCCAGAATCGCTGAAGGGAAGGAGAATGTCTGAGTACCAAAGTCAATGTGGTAGCCATCAACAAACCTGCTGTCTGAGATTCCTCGGCCTCCCGGAGAGTCGCCAAGGCAAAAGAGCAAAGCTGCAGTGATGAGATCAATGCCATGGAGGCCCATGGGGTCATCAGTGACTTCCAGGTCTGATGTGTCTACTGCCTTGTCCTCCATCTTTGCCCGAAACAAGTAAGGGTCTGACAGCAGAGCCCGACGCCCATTAAATGTAAACATACTTATTCCTCTTAGCACTTCTACATTCTGTAGTTTACGCTCCAAACACCTGTACCTGAGTTCAGTAGGTAAGTGTTGTAAGAAGTTATTTGTCACATGATCAGACAGCAGGAATGGCATTGGAGGAAGTGGTGCTTGTTGAGGCACTGGACGTTCCAGTGCTATGACAGGCATGTAATCCTGAGGCATCTCTGGCCAGACAAGGTTGGGGTCATTTATGGGCTCCTCCTCAATAATGTCTTCCTTTTCTTCAAAAAATATTTCTACAAAATCATTTTCTCCTGGCCAGCCAATACCATCTTCTTCTCCATCTATCCCCACTGCACAATCTACTCCACCTACAGCTCCAAGCTCACACTCTGAATCAGAGTCACTCTCTTGCATATCCACGTTCTTCCCACCCTCTGCAACATAAACACCATGACTATCACCGTTTTCCCCATTGTGGAGGGCTCCGTTCTTGTCAGTCTTTTCCCCATTTAAATTTCCAACAATTGCACCAATGTCCTTGGAATTACTGAGGATGTCCAAGGCAACTGCTAAACTTCTGCTGGTCTCCACTGAGGCTCTATACAACTCATTATAGGGCTCCTCTTCCATATTCACTGTTCCATTGCCTAACACTGTCTCAGGTAGACTTGATGCTGTGGCCATTTTGTCACTTTCGTCAGCTTCCTTATCTCCGTTCTTTGACACTGTGGTTGTAACCTTCAACGACTCTAACAACATCCTCTGATCCTGCAGGGCCAAGGCCATGTCTAGTTGCTCCACCTCATCAAAGTCTTTACTCAAGTTTTCATAGGACTTGCGATCTGAGTAGCTGACAGGCCAGCGATTCCACTCCATCGTACAACAAACTATACTTGCTGGGCATGTCTCGAGGTGTTTTGCCATTTTGATCCTTGCAATAGTGAATGGGCAGCCAAATCCACTGTTAAGGCAAGGCAGCCGTTCATACGGGCACAGCAGACGGTGTTCCTCTAGCTTGCATGAGTGAAAAACTGCCCCGCAGACAAGGGGACAGCCAATGAGGTCGCAGCTAACACCTGACTCTGGTCTCACCATGCATCTTCTGTTGATGCATTTAAGGCAGTGGGAGTGCAGGCTCTCCATTTTTTACTTTATTGCTCCTTGCCCAAGGTGTTCTGGTAGGGAACAGGGGTGACAGGTTCAACCCTGAAACACAGTTTGCAAGAAATATACTTATTTCACAAAGTCTTACAAAGTCAAATAAATTCCACACTGAAAGAAACATGTTTTTAGGGCAGCATCGGCTATATAAAGCATGCTAGTTTTCACATTGCATCTTAGAGATTGAGTTCTTTGCTTCAACATAATATACATATTTATGGAAAGGCATTGAGAAGTGGTATTAAAATAGAACCAGTTCCAAGGAGGTCATTACAGAAATATTGTTATATTATAATACTGTTAAGTTGTTTAGATATGTGCTGCTGTCTTTGTTTTTGCAATGTTGAATCATTTAACATAATGTGTTTGGCATCTTCAAATTCTTTCCAGTTTCCTAATAATGCTGAGTGCCAGCATCAGATGACTAAGTGTGACATTGCATAATTGCATGTTTACATTTTGTGCTCTGCAGTTGTGGCTGACAGGCCAACACATTCAAGAGTGTGGCAGTAGGTAGACAGTGGAGCCCGGCTGGTTTAGGTATGCTTGGCAGCCAATAGCTAGCATAGTAAATATCGATCATCCCTCAGTAATCTATGTTTGTGTTGGATCTTAGTATGAGCTGTCCTGACAACCAGAGATGATTGATATTGTATTGTTTATGACTGTTGCTGTTTAGGAATGCTTTCATCTGTAGGGAGATGGGAGAAATAACCCTCGTTACTGTAAATAATGCATGATTAAAATAACAGTTGAATCTTTTCCCAGCTTTTCAAGCTCATACTTTGCTAAATTATGAAGAATAGTATCAATAAGAGAACTGATAAGCATGGGGATCGATAAAAAAGTGTCAGTATTGATATTGCTGTTGATAAAATCCTGTTTGTATCTATCCCTTTGTGCTCGTCTGGTCCCGTGCCTTCAAGCTATTCAGTAACGTAAACTTCTCACACGTGTTCCCTCTCTGTTTATGTTTACAATATCTTCAGGCTGTTCAGTTACATTTCACAACTCCCCTGTTAGGTTTCACAGTGACACCGGTTCCTTCAAAACTATCGGGTAAACATGACCCCTCACCTCCAGGCTCTCAGAGCTGCCTTTTACGGATTCATGGAGCTTGATGACAGGTCAGACTTTCAACACATTATACACACTGTTTGCCTTCACCTTGCAAACATCCTCGATGGGAATAACTGAATCATTAGCGTCGAGTTGGTTATGTGAAGGGATTAATAGGATAAAGAATGCTAGCTGGAAGAACAAAATTAAAGCCACAATAATGCTAAAAGTCCAAACTGCAAAGCCACACAGAACAGCTATTGTTCAAGTCTTTGCAGCCATGGTCAGCAACAGCTAGCTAAATTACGCAAGCAAAGCTGGCAAGTTAGCAAACAGCTAAAAACACAAACAACACAGCAACAGCCGGTTCTAATAACTGAAGCCCATTAAAGTCTGTAGTCTAGAGTATAGCCATAGCGTAATTAACTAAAATAATTAGATTTTATGAGAACTGTGCACAAAAAAAGGTTGATTTGCAAGTAACAAAACTTATGTTAAGTTAAACAAAAGAACATTAACAACATGGCCAGCCAGTTAGCATTAGCAGCTACACTTCGCTAGCATACACAGTTAGCTAGCTGGTAGCTTCTAGAACTGCTTACCCGAGTTACGGGGCTCTCCAGGTGTATTTTATCACTATTATCTTTACTTAAATGAGCTCCGTTGACAGCAGCAACGCGGAAACTACGGCGACAAAAGCATCTCACAGTCTAATATCTTTCAAAATCTTCTTATAATATGTACTGGCTGCGGCTGGTTCTCCTGCTGTGAGTCTTAACGCTGGTGTGAGTCGGTCGGCGTTTGTGTTGATCCTGGAGCGAGGCGCCGCAGTACTACGTCATCACGTAAACGGTCCGGTCACATTTAGGTTGATGGACGCAGACCTATGAGGGGGGCACTGAAATAGACGGACTGGGGAATACCCCGAGGGCAGTTTCACACGCAGCCTCTCATGATCATGAAATGTCTGAGGTTTTAAATTTGGATTTTTATTTCATGCGGACTTCTGCCATGTAACTCAGATTACCCATAAAACCTTCAAACAGTAAAAGGACAAAATAATTAATCCAAACTAGCAATGATAGCATGTTCCTCTGTGCCACAGACCCCTCCCCCCAAAAAATCAAATACCCACAGATAAGCCACACCTTTATTACTATAATAATAGGCATTGTAACCTATTTCAAGTCAATCCCACATACCCATATCTGGTGCTATTAAGTAATATGTATTAATGAACAGCTGAAACAGTCCCCAATAAATCACTATTTACTCTATAACAGGTAACATTTATAAAAATTAATAAAGTGCCTAGCCGTTTTATCATTCTGCTTTAATTAAAAACGAAACTACGCACTGTGTTTGTGACCTATTTGTAGACAAGGAAGGAGATATGGAAGTCAAGTATTAGTGAGAAAAAAGCTAGCACATTTTGTTTTGATGAGAAAATAAGAAAAGTTATGCAATAAAACATAGTATTTTAAGAAAAAATTGCAAAAACATACTTTCACATTGCATGTAGAAGTCCCATACCAAAAGTTTTGTCAAGATAGAAGTACACAAGTAGTGGTAACAAAATGTATTTAAGATGTCAGGTACCCAAGAGTTCTTATTAAGAGTAAAATTTGTAAATATCATTGTATTACTGCTGCTTATGAATACTGTGTAAGTAGCATAAATTGCTGGTTGGCATTCTTTTGTGGATTCAGACTTCGGATTAATTGTAACAACAGCTGTCTGATAATTGCACATAATTGGGGATAAAATTACAAAATTTCCCCCTAAAATGCATGAAATTATAAATCTGTATAAATGTGGAAATACTACAGTAAAGCACAAGTACCTTAAAAGTCAATTCTTTGAGAAAATGCACTTTTTCACCACTGGGAAATAAAAATTCATGACAACACTTGAGAGAGACCTTTATTCAGTTGATTTCTTACAATTCAAGAAACACATTCATGAAGAGAAACAAGACTTTCAATAGTATCATACTTCACACCCATACATGTGTGTTTTCATTGTACATGTTTATGTATTTTGTGTGTCCATTTCTTAGCTTGAAGAGGTTCTTGATCTCCTGTTTCATGAGGCCACCTCTGAGATATGGTGAATGTTGGAAAGGGTGAGCTGCGCCTCCCGTGCTGGGTAGAAACGTCTGGAGCGAAGCCACAGCCTCCCAAACACTCCTGTGATCAGCAGCAAGACGACCAGCAGGCCCCCAAGGACAAAGGTCTCCACGGGCGGGACTCCGCCTGCATCTACAGAAAGAAGGACACAGGTGGAGCCACATTTTTGCATATGAACTAAGAATGCTTGTTTAGAAACTCTAAGCTTTGAGGATTTAAAGGCTAAAGCCTTTTAGATCCATGAGTAACACAGATGACGTAAGAGGTGACCACATACTCAGATTGGGCTTTTCACTGTTGTTTAGTAGTCGTCTGATTGGTCCATAAGACACCGTATGCGATAGAGGGATGTCTCTCCGTAACCTCATTAATCCCTCTTCACCAGAGCAGTTCTGTTTGGAAAAAACAAGAGTGGAAAATGAAAGACAGTTTTTATGCAAAGGCAGTGCACATTTAAAATTAGAACACTTTTAACTACAAGCTCATATGGTCAAAAGTCATTTTCAGTCTGACAGGTCTAAATTAAGGACATAAGCTGCACATATAGCAGGCTACTTGTCTGAACTGGCCTCTGACTGCAAGTTTGAGGCATGGGTGCTGCGTGAGCTCACTCACAGGCTGGCACGACCCCACAGTGTTGTGGCAGATCTGGACGTTGCAATGGAGGAAGACGTTGGTGTAAGAGCCGCCGACGAACTTGAACATTTGTATCCTGAACGTGGCCTCAGGACCCTGGCCATTCTTCAGGACACTCAGGGTCTGCTCATTAGACAACAAGGGGCAGCTACGGGAGAGAGACAAAGTCAAAAAAGGAGTCAGGGAGGCCTGGTGGCAGTGAGCTTTAAAATCTAGAATGAAATACTGGACTTTAAAAATAGAGACAATAAGCAGATCTCAGCTTGTGATGAATTGCAAAGCTGAGAAATAATGTAAACACTGTCTAAGAGATTAAACACAGTGAGAGACCGATTTGTTTGAGTATTTTCTTTTCCCTCTGGCCGTTTCAGGGCTCTGCTTGTTGCTAACAGTACCAAATACTGCCTGGTTGTCAAGGACATGCACAGCTGTTGAACTGAAACACATATGGCCTCTCAGACAGGAGTCACATGACCCGGCTCTGGGAGCTGTTGTCTGGCCGGCTCTCTAAGCAACAAATTCTCTTATTTCAGATTTCAACAGCGCTCCTGTGGGAGGACTTAGAGCTGTTTGCAAACATGGTGAAGAAACACAGCCAGAGAGCTTTCCATGAGCTGGTTTCAACACACCATTCATCAAATATCTTGTGTTAAAATGTAAATCTTTACCTGTATATTCTTACTTTTGCAGCTGGCAAGGTGGTAAACGGAAAACAATGGGCTTTGCATATGTTAAACTCCCATACAAGAGGTGCTTCTTTTCTCCTATTTGATGATTTAATTTAATAAAACAGCTTTTGTTTTCAGTGTGATGAGGCAGACCTGTCTCTGATGAAGGTGTACTGTATGTTGCTGTACGGGTCGCTCGTCGGCGTAGCCCAGCATCTCTCTATGCGCAGCATCAGGTGAGCCGGTATCTACGACACACAGATAATTCACACAATTAATATGTTTCCATAATGCGTTATGAAGTGATGACTCATAGTACGTAAACAACAGCTGTACCAAGACATTATAACGCACTGAAATTACTATCCAGTCACGGGTGGAGTGTTAGATTTCCAACAACATATTGCTTAAGGTCGTGTAACAACGCGCTTCAGCCAAATCCAAAAATAGCTGTCAATAGTAAGAATACCTCAAACTCTCTAAGCTAACACTTTTAGCTTTGAGGCTATTTTATGTAAAAAAAGGGTGTAAATGATGTCTTCTGAAATCAACCTGGGATCTTGGGGCTTCAACAGACTTAGATTAAGCCAGACATGTTGTATGGAGCCATTTTATTCCTTTTTTCTTTTTAATTTTAAAATAGGTCCCCAGCTCTTTAATGTTATTTTATAAAAATGCAGCTAAGAAAGTTGTTTTTGTGATGTTCCACAAATGTTTGGTCTAAAAAAACTTAACCTGACTTTGCATTGGTGTGGTGAGCAGATAACTGAATTTTAATTTTTGGGTGAATTGTCCCTTATAGCTAACAAAATGTAACATAATCACATATACTTGTCATATATTTTGTTGAGTTGTGTACTTTCATTATCTCAAAGTTCAAAAACACAGTTTAAGTTTCCGTTAAAATCCCACAATTCAATGCTACTTCTCAACATAAAGTGCTTTATTTTCATTGCTTTGATAAATAAACCTCTAGAAATTGCATATTGTGTGTTTGAATCGAAGCTAAAGTGTTCGGTAAATTAAAAATATAGTTTAGGCTCCTGGCCACTGAAGATTATTTACCATGAAAACTTTCACAAAGATGTCATCATCCAGAGTCAGCGAGGGCACGGTGGTCCATCTGTCCTCAAAGGCTTCATCCTTGTACAGCAACATTGAGACTGAAAAGTTTCCATCTTCTGTGTTCAGAGTGATGGTTCTGTAGAGAGAAGGGGATTAAAAGAGCCTCGTGTTACAACAAACACTTTTTTTTCTCTTTTTTTAAGAGTAAATCTACAACAGATCAGAAATAAACTCTCACCTGACATCAACTCTGATCATGTTTTCACCGTTGGGCTGTTGGACCATGTAGTTGATGGGGTAGCGGCACACAAACGTTATGTTGATGTAGTTCCTCGTTATAATGTCTGAATCGTTGTTGTGTATCGTGTTTATGAACATGATGTGTGTGTCATCCGAGGCCTAAGGACAGAATTAAAAATACAAGAGTCATGACAGTTTGATTATTTTTCTTTTTTTTTCTTGTTTCTGACAATAAAAGGATGGATATATTCTGAGCTATTTGAAGGGCAAATCCCTGCGGAAATCCAGCAGGGATGTTGAGTGACAGGTAGCTTGAACACAGCAGGCATCCAACACCAAGAGAGTGTCTCTCCTTACATGCTTCATTTAATTTGGACGATGAAAACCTGACCGGCAGCTCAGCAATTTGGTGACCCACTGACCCTGAAGTGCACTCAGCTACCTTTCAGCTCCCTGAAAATCTGGATCTGAACTTTACACAGCAGTGTTTAACACAAACCTGTTCATCAGTGCAGAAAATTAAGTTTACAAGCCAATCAGGACTGCATAAACCTGTCAATTCACTATTGATTAATCAGTCAATTATTGCCTTTTCTTGCTTAATTAATCTTTTTTTGATCAATAAAATACCAGAAATCTGAGAAAAATGCAAACAACAATTCCCTTAATATTTTGTTTTGTCATATAAAGACAAAATAGACTAATAGAAATATATTTGGCATTTCACATTCGAGAGAGAGAAAAGTTGCAAATTCCTACATCTTAAGAGCTGGAATTATCAAAAGTTCAACA
>JAPZDZ010000007.1:3997526-4011924 GCA_029783805.1 Acanthurus tennentii | reverse complement strand
CATGTTCTGTGTGAAGCATGAGGCTAAAACTTTTATTTAATTGCCAAAATGACAATAAATTAGCTTGATAACTCAGTGCTAAAATAAACCTGGTTTTGAATCATGCAATATCTTTTCTAAAGCATCATTTTTCACTTCATTTCAGTTAAAGACATTTATTTTTACTACTTTTACTGCTCACTTAGTTTTGTTTTAGTTCAAGATAATAAACCTGATCCAGCTGTTGTAATAATTGCTTTTACACACTTAATCATTATATCAAACTATGTGATGATTATATATCAAACTATTATTTTGATAATAGTTTGATCTGTGTGTTTGGTCAAAAAACATTGTAATATTTGTTATAATCATAACACGACGTCAAAACAAAGAGTTGAAAGTCAGACATCAGCACACAAAAGTCAGCACTTACTGGTGTATTAAAGACCTCATTGTAGCAAACAGAGGAGCGCAGGTACCAGCTGATGTTGAAGGCCACGTTTCTGTCACATGACCCCGGGTCACCCTGGACTGCAGAGAGATGAAGCAAACATTTGTTCCAGGTCATCACATTTCAGGAGTTAATGTGTGTTGTGATCTACTTTTTTTTTTTTTTTTTTTTTATGCGTCTCTACATTTCCTGCCACACATCCTGGTCTGTCTGTCTACAAACTGTGGGAGTAGAAATCAGTTTGCTTATGCAAATTTGTGTTTCCAGAGAAAGCAAATAGTTTAATTCTGAGGAACAGACAACAAACCTCACGCCTACAATTACATGTTATTGATTGTATTTTTTCATACTAAACTCCAGTGCAAATATGCTGAAAATATCAGAATATGTGCTACGTCTGATAAAATATCTCATCAGCAAGACTGAAACAACTGCTTTAACAATGAATATATTACTCCCTTTAAAATAACATAGTGTTGTCGTGTTTAAATCAGTAAATGTCATGACGAGTCACCAAGTGGACTAACAGTGGCAGCAAGTCAAAACCAGGATGCATGTGTGGTTCTGTGAAGAGAACTATGTTGAGACAAACAAACTTTTCTACCATGATAGTAAGATTCATTTGTACAATGCAGAAAAGATTTTTGCTACTATTTTTTTTTTATTTTAAATACTATTTTATTTATCATTTCAAACACTGACAGTTTTGATCGAAGTGCCGAGAGGTTCCCTCTGCAGGTTTTTCAGGAAATTCTGCCCCTGCAGGTTGCAGGACGACCAGCTGATATGTAATGTTTGAAGTTTAGCCAGTGGGAGCATAAACGCAGCGTGGGACATGAATGTCAGCACTACAATGCTGTTTTCTGCTCACACTCAACTGTTTAGTCATTTAGCAGTTTGTGCTTGAGCATTCTTCAGCGAGATTATTTCCACCATGATATTTTAAAATTTAGAGAATAAGAGTCTGTGTTCTTGTGACAGTAGAGTTACTTTTTAGTAAACAAACTTAAGGTTGATTGTAACTGGGTCAAAAACCAAGAGATGTGAGTCCAAATCTTCCCCTCGGAGCTGAACAGAAGTACAGATAAAAGAGAGGCAGAGGACTAACAGGCCTCTCTGTACATTCAGTATCATCTCATTTGCATGTTGTACTCACATGTTGCTGTATCTAAACCTGACCTGAGACACACATTTCTGTTTGTTTAACCTTGAGTCTGATGGCAGAAATCTGCCTCAGTGTTCTATTTATAAGACTGACAGCTTCCCTGGCAGTGAGTTCAGGTAGAAAATATTCAATCTATCCAACAAATGATCTTTGTACTTTTTGTCTCAATATTTATACTAGTTTTGTTTCAGTGAAGTAAATAAAAAAGTCAGGTTACTTACACTTCATGAAGATGGTGGTGTTGGCATACAGCGTCTTTCGAAACACAACATCCTGTGTCTGAAAACATAACAGAAGACAAGCTGGTTCATATTTAACAAGTGCAGCTCAGTGAGATGACAGGATGCATCCTCTGGTAGAAGCACTGAACCTACAGCAGTTGTCATCTTGCTGTAACCTCAGTGACCCACGAATCAGAGTCTGCTTCGTCACACTTGGTGCTTTCTGAAGTTCACCTCATCATCATCATCATCGGCCTTTATCATCACAGAAGGAACAGAAGGAACCAACCAAATTTCATTGTCCTGTCTGAGAGTTCAAGCCATGCTCATTCTTAACAGTGTTTGTTTTTATTGGTGTTTAAGTGCTCCGTTAGTTATTTAAACCTCATTGTGTCTTTGACTCATTTTTGATTAGATTTAATTATGTCTGTGGTACCTAATTAGTTAAATGTACTCATTCATCTATCATATATGTTAATATCCTTGGTGTTCCTTATTCATCTCATTCTCTGGGTAAATGAATAAATATCTTGATTTATATGAAAGTCATTGCATTTGTTTGTACCCTTTTTTAATGGAGATTAAGGTAACTGCGTTTAAAGCTTACAACCTAACTGACACGTTATATATAATTTGTTTTCTTTTGAAATACTAATCGAATTGACTAATTACTCAGCGGAATTGTTAACCTTAAAAACTATAGATTTTCACCAGTTCTTAAAAGCCTTTTAATTTATTCGGAAGGGTCATAACCTGAGGTGTTTTGGAGTAAAACTCGCGGACAATGGAAATACTCAAGTAAAGTAAAGGTACTTCAGTGCAATGCTTTGGGAAATTATTCCTTGTTTGTCAAGAGTTAGCTACTATAATTAACGACTTTTAACAGTAGCTCTCTCTGTCATACACGTAGACAATAACCAGTTTATCTTAACAACAACATAAGGCTTTAATGTTAAAACAAGCTCCATTTCCTTTCACAAATATCGCCTGTTTTATGTCTAATTTCTACTGTTGACATATTGGTTGTGCACTGCTGTCTGACAGAAGGTAACACGATAACTGATAAGCAAAGTCATTCCCATTACTTCAAGATAACAGCAATGCAAGCTAGCTCATTCAAAGGGTGAAGCTCTTCCCGTCTGACTAGCAAAACCTGAACTGTCAGGTGAAACATACAGAGGAATGAAGAGTTGCTAGGGGCTAGTTAGCCACCAGTGCTAACAGTTGCTATGGAAGATTTAGCACGACCGGCTACGTGACAACCGTAAAAAATGCATATATTCAATGTGTCCCACTAACCGAGTTGATGTTCACTTTCCATACTGAGACCTCTGCCGCTGTCCCGAGACGGAAAACTGACGCGAAAAGCAGCAAACATAACCGATGCGTCGGTGTATCCGGCATCTTCATTTGTGTATCTACTATAGGTCAGACTGGTATCCAGGACCAGGATCCTCCAGGACCGGAGGCGGGCTCTTTGTTGTAGTTCACCCTGCCACCACCAGAGGGCGACCGAAGGCTCGAACGGAAGTTAGCTTAAAAAAGTGAAGTTAGCTTGTGAAAACGGCGACTTGACCTTTGCTTTCTAACATGCTTTCTAATGTCAAGTAAGCGTATGAAGCTTGAGAAAAAAGCAGATCAAATAATATTTATGTTTTTGAAATTAATGAAATAAAGGCAAGTTTGCTACATGAAATCTTTTTAGTGTATTTTATTATTTATATTTTCCCAAATGTTGAGTAAGTTCGAGGCATTAATAGGCTGTTTTTGTAAGTTATTTATGTATAATTTAGTAACCTCTTAACCTCTCAAAAATCTGTTTAATATTCAATACTACAGCGTTGCTAAACAATCTCTCTACTAAGTTAGTTTTTTAAAATTTTGTGCGTAACAATATGATTTTTTAATAAGCGTGCGAACATAATCTAAAAATCCAACACATAATTTAAATTTGTGAAAAAGTTAGTTTATAGTAGTTGCAAACAAAAGTGTACTGATCTTAAAGTGAAACGGTGCGCCAACGGGAGGCGCTGTGGAAGGAAATTTAATTTGGAAATTCACACCGGAAGTCTGGTTTGGTGTCGCGTTTAATGTCAGCTCGGGTGACGGTCGTTCGTTTTGTCAGCGTCAAACGCAAAGTTCAAGTTTGTTTACACCGAAAAATAATGTAAATAACAGCTAAAGCTAACACCAGGAGAACAAATCAAAGTGCTAACTGCTGATGTGTGTTGTTCGATTTTCTGCTTGAAATGGCGGAAGTGATCCAGTCCCCTGTTAGGTAAAGACATGTCTGCGTGCAGGAATACACTTAAAGTGCTTTATTTTCTTGTGGCACACAAGAAAATACAGTGTGTTGATAAAGTCAAAGAATGGAAGTCTTTGTTCGTATTAGCCAAAGACAAAATTTACCAGCATTTTAAGTCTAATTGTAAGTTCCTGTAGTCAGCTGCTCTGACAGGTGACTCTTAATTTGAAGGGTTTTACTCATACATACATGGCAGCAGGTTAAAAGTTGTTTCCTACAATGTGTCTGGTTAATGAAGCGTGAATTTTTTTGTGCTTGCTCTTTCAGTGTTGCTCCTGATGATAACTTGAAGGATAAGTTTAAGAAAAGTGAACATGTTGCTTTTTACAGGTATGTTAGACCATTAAATATAATCTTTTTACACACAGATTGCTTGCAAATAACTACAATCACTAATAATCAGGTGTATTTTGCATCAAATTATCTTTGTGTTCAGTAGAATTTTCCACATATATCTTACTGTGCAGAATTACATTGACATGTTAAAAGCATTGTAATGTTGATGTTTGTTCTTATTTTTGAGGCGACAGATCCAGGGCCCGAACTTGCAGTATCGAGCCCTGTTGGACACCATGGTGCTCAATGAAAAAGGGGCCCGTTTTGAACTGCTGGAGCCTGACAAACAGGTCTGAACACCAGTAATACTGTAAATTCAAAGTGAGGATGATTTTTGCCATTGAAATCACCAAAAAGTTGCATTTTTTTCTGTGTTAGTGTCTGTTTGTGGGGCTAAATTAGGGCTGTACTTCTGAAAGCACAATTGACACATTGTGCTCATAAATTGAGGACACATTTCAGTGGTCTTCGTGACCTGTTAAATTGAATTATCAGAGAAGCAAAACCCAAAACCTATATGAATGAAAACCTCCTGCTATCTAGTCATGTAGCAGTTGCCTAATATAGCTAACCTTGACTAGCATAATTTAAAATGCAAAAATGATCAGCCACCAGTGTCTGAATAACAAAACAGTCTTCAAGTGTGTCATAAAGCTCACAATTATATAATAAAATCACATTAGCATGTTTTAATATGTAATGTCTATCCATCAGATATCTCTTAACTGTGCGTTTTTCCACAGACTTCACTACTTCTTTCTGTGTCACCTCACAAAAACAACACTGTAAGGATATTAATAGATGAACTCAAGCCCATTAAAGCACGTTACAGAGTTCCAGATGTGATAATGGAGGAACCACAGTGTGAACAGTAAGAGCATCATCAGCATCATCCTTCCATTATAATATCTAGTTACACAAGCAGTGCACTTTAAAAGACTCACTCCTTCTTTCTTGAGTCTTTCTCTGATACACTAAAAGCTTTGTGGCTGTGCTGTGTTGCACATCTGTGACCGTCATGTTATGTTTGTTAGCACAGATAAGGACTAAATTTAGGCTGCTGAGGAGCTTCATACAGAGTGTTAGTTATCTCCTGTCTGTTTTTCTTTAAAAGTCCAGAAATGAATATCTTAAAATAACTATTAAGTCAAAGTTAAAGGAACTTTTTTTGTCTTAATGTGTGTGATTTCTGCAGTGGTTGACTTTTCTCCCTCATCACCTGACAGGTTGAGAGTGCAGAGTCAGTCTAAGGACTCTGTCACACTTTCTTGGTCTTCAGGACGTCATCAGGTTCGCATCTGGCACTTCCCTTTCCGACTGGAGATCCTGTGTGAAAATGAAGTGATGGTTACATTCAACTCCAAAGGAAAACTGTGGTTCGAGACTCTGCAGAATCCGCCCAGGTGAGAATCTCAAGAACTAACACATGAGGAAGTGAATTAAAATACATTTTTCTTTGTGTTTTTTACTGTTACTGTTTGTTCTCAGGGCCGCATCTCATGGAAGTAGGGTAAGAGAATACCAACTCTTTTCAAACTTTAATGTGACACTACTCCTACATGAGGCCTAGTCTGTGAACGCATCTGTTCTTTCCCTCTCTGTTCCTCTGACAGCACCCAGTGGACCACACATCCTCATCATGGAAGGAGACTTTCAAGCATTTTGTTGACATCAAAGCTAATGGTTTGTTTCTGCTATTTTACCATTTTAAAAGGCAGACTAATTCTGTTTTCCTCTTAACCACCTAAATGCAACTGACTGAAGAGAAAGAGTTTGTGTGTTTATTCTGAAATACATACATTTTTATTATATTTTAACAAAGGCTGATTGATGCGTTTGTGGCCTAAGGTTGAAGCCGATGAGTTTTACTGCTCTCGTTTCATGCACATGATGTTCAACTCTTTCAGTGATCATGCAGAAAGCTTGAAGATGATATCTTGAGAGGTATTTTTGTTTCAGATTGATGGTCCAAGATGCTGATTTCTACAAAAAAAAGGATCCATAAGCTCAAACACTGCTGGACTAAGTGTGTAAAAGTGCATAGGGACGATACTGAAATATAAATATGAAATGACTCCTTCTAGATTAGGACATGAACTTATCAATCACCCCTTATATGTAATACTCTTATTTACATCGCACCTTTTCAAAATAAGAGTAAAAAGAGAAATGTGATGAAATAAATAAGAAGGACACGATCTTTTTAGTATCATCTGTATATTGAACGTTGTACTTCCTTCTTGTTTATGTCCAGGTCCCAGCAGCATTGGGTCTGACTTCTGTTTTCATGGCTTCAGTCATGTTTACGGTTTACCTGAGCACGCTGACGGCCTCCAGCTCAGAGACACCAGGTACCCACATGGAATCAAACAACATGGAGGAAGAACAGAACAGAGTTTATGCAGTTCAAAACTGTTTATTTGCATTTTACCAACCTAACTGATTTATTTCACTTCACAGAGACGGTGAACCTTATCGGCTGTATAACTTGGATGTGTTTGCCTACGAGGTGTACAGCCGCCTCGGCCTGTACGGATCTGTGCCGCTGTTGATGGCCCACAAGCCCGACAGGACTTTGGGTGTATTTTGGCTGAATGCGTCTGAAACCTTTGTGAACGTCCATTACAGCCCATCTGAGCATCAGGTAACTTGTTCCAGTGTTGTTTACATTCAGTATCTTCGTCCGTCAAAGCTTAGATTTTTAGTCACAGCTTTATAAATCAAGGCTAAAGCATCATGGAGGACATGTAGTAATGCATGTTTATATCTTCTTTAGGATGACCAGACGCCTCCAGTGAAGAGGAAGCGGATGCAGCCTCAGACTGACGTCCACTGGCTGTCAGAGAGCGGTGTGATCGACTGCAGGGTTCTGCTCGGGCCCGATCCACAGCAGCTGTTTGCCCAGTACGCTCAGCTGACAGGTGTGTGTGTGTGTGCGGCACTAAATGTATTTGTCAATAAAAACAAAGCATGACCTAAAAAAAAACAGCCTAAGGTAGTATAAAAGTCATGATAATGAAGGTTTTCATAGTACAATGTTATATTTCCTTTTGATTTCTATCTACAGTAAATGTAGGTGAATATGAAATACTACAAATTATTATATGTTAACATGGAAAATGGAAGGAAAACTAAGCAAGAAGAGATAATAATAATAAAATAAATAATCCTGTGCCCAGTAATTTTTTTCTAGTTTTTCTCACCACATGTAATGTCATGAATCCCATGAGATACTGACAGTATGCATGTACATTATCCATCAGCATTAAAGCTGTATTTGCCCTCTTGCCCTCTGTCAGGGTATCAAGCCCTGCCTCCTCTGTTTGCACTCGGGTATCACCAGTGTCGCTGGAACTACAACGACGAAGCCGACGTGAAGGCTGTGGACGCTGGATTTGATCGCCACAATATCCCGTACGACGTCATCTGGCTGGATATCGAGCACACAGATGGGAAGCGTTATTTTACGTGGGACTCTGTGCTTTTCCCTGACCCAGCCGGCCTGCAGCGCCACCTGGAGAACAAGAAGAGAAAGGTCTGCTTTGGGAGGCACAGTATACCTACTGCCTTTTCCGGTTGTTATCTTGAAAATGTATTTATTGTGCTTGTTGTTCCAGCTGGTCGTCATAAGTGATCCCCACATCAAGGCTGATCCTGATTGGTCCTTTTTCTGTGAAGCCAGAGACGCAGGACATTTTGTCAAACACAGAGATGGGCGGATCTTTCAGGGCTCATGCTGGCCTGGTAATGTTTTTCTGATTTCAAACAGGGTTTCATTCTAAAATGACACCTACTTTCTTTAAAAATCTTGAAAAATAAAGCTTTGCATTTATGGATATTTATGAACATCAGATGACATGTTGTCAAGATGACTATAAGGCCGCTTTAAAGCAGCTCCACATGCAAACATTTTATTCTTTCTAATTTGAGTTTTTATTAACCTCCCTCACAGGTAAGTCCAGTTACCTGGACTTCAGCAGTCCAGACACTCGTGCATGGTACTCCAGATGTTTCAGCCTGGATAAGTACAAGGTAAGAGAAAAAAAACTATCCATGAATCAAGACTGCTGTGTGAATGCAACCCAGTGTATTTTTGAACTGAGAGCTCTGCTGTTCCCAGATGAAGGTCAAAACACTGACCTCTTATCCTTTTTTGCATCTTTAAAATAAATCAGTCAAATCATCATGTTCTCACTCACAGTTTTACAGCCATAAACTCACAGAGAGCAGTGTTGCTGTGGTTGAAGTGTTTCTGTCTGACGCAGGGGTCGACGCCGTCGTTATTTGTGTGGAATGATATGAACGAACCGTCGGTGTTTGACGGGCCTGAGCAGACCATGCCGAAGGACGTGGTGCATCATGGGGGCTGGGAACACAGGGAACTACACAACCTGTACGGCTTTTACCAGGTGAGCGGGCTCATTGAGTTATTTTTAATATTAGTCAGATATAAACATTGTTTTATGACAGATTCTGACATATTTGACATAGTTTATGTTTGTTGATCTCTTTACTTTGTCTTTTGTTTTCTCACAGCAAATGGCCACGTTGGAAGGGCTGATAACTCGCTCAGGTGGCTCAGAGAGGCCTTTTGTCCTCACTCGCTCCTTCTTTGCTGGGTCACAGAGACTCGGTATGTTTTTAAAAACCCTGATTTAACTCTCTGATGTTATTTTTCACTGTGTGTATAACTGCACTGTTTGTTTGGGATGCAGGAGCTGTGTGGACGGGCGACAACGTGGCCAGTTGGGAGTATCTGAAGATCTCGATTCCAATGGTTTTGTCTCTGAGCGTGGCAGGGATAGTGTTTTGTGGAGGTACATTATGTTTTCATTGAAATATTAAAATCACAATTATAATTTTTATTGACTGTTTTTGGAGAGAATCCTTTTTCTCAGATCCTTTTTCCCTCTGTGTTTCAGCCGATGTTGGTGGGTTTATAAAGGACCCGGAGCCGGAGTTGCTGGTGCGTTGGTACCAGGCAGCCGCCCTGCAGCCATTTTTCCGCAGTCACTCTGCCAATGTGACAAAGCGACGGGAGCCCTGGCTGTTTGGGGAGGAAGTCACCGACAGAATCCGCACTGCAATTCAGCAGAGGTGCTTTAAATGAGGTGTCACCTGGTTTCAAAGAGGGACATGTTTTTCATACCGTGTTGCCTCATTAATCCGTCAAATGTCCCAAATAATAAAATTGTGATTTATTTCCTGATTCTGATGCTAATAATGATCCTCTTATGGTTTGTCACATCCTTCTCTTCTCTGTGTTCAGATACTGTTTGCTGCCTTACTGGTACACTCTGTTCCACCAGGCTCACACTTCAGGTCTGCCTCCACTCAGGTTGGTACTGCTGCCATCTGCTGCCCAGTGGAAGTACTGCAGGCCATTGTCAGCCTCTGTTATTGAACCCTCTGTAGCTTCACCTTTATGTTTTTTTTTTAGGCCCTAGAGGTCAATGTTTCCCATGTTTTTGATCATGCAGTACTGGCTTAAAATGATTTATTCTTAATTTCTGATTAAAAATAAAGGAGGCAGACAGACTTTAATAGAAATTTTAAAGCTCTACCAAACGTTATAGAAATGCTCGTTTTATTTAAAACTGTGCAGACCTCTGTGGGTGGAGTTCCAGAGAGAACAGAGCACCTTCACTGTGGACAACCAGTATATGATTGGTGATAAATAACTTTCATTTTTGCATCTTTTTCTCAGTGTACCCTGCAGTTATCTTTGTTTTCATCGTTTAACCGTCTAAAATCTCCTGTAGGTGCAGCACTTCTGGCCTGTCCTGTAACTGAACCAGGTGCTCAAGAGGTCAAAGTCTTACTTCCTGGATCTGGTGAGGTAAATCAACCCCCAGGTAACACAGTTATATGCTCTAGTATATTCATAATACAGTTCAGTGTGGTTGTTATATCAAGACTTGTCTCCATTTTAGGTGTGGTATGATGTCCACTCTGCAAAGGTGTATAAAGGAGGCAGGACTCTGAGTCTTCCAGTCACACTGGACACAGTGAGTGTTTGGTTCAGTGGGATTTCAATAAACACTGTCTACCTTTTAAAAACAGACTGTACTTAATTTATGCAGAAAAAAGGTCACATTTATTTATGGAAGGTATCTGCTGTTATAAACAATCATAAAACACCAATCTAAACTAAAATAAAGGCAGTTATTAGATTTTTTTTAAAGCTATAATTTCCTGGTGTTTCCTCTGTGCAGGTTCCTGTGTTCCAGCGTGGCGGCTCGGTGGTCTGCAGGTCAGCAGGAAGTGGATCCTGTACAGCCGAACTCCAGCGGCTCCCCCTCTGCATCACTGTGGCTCTCAGCTCCCAGGTGAGTCTGAAAGGATGAGCGAACCTGACTTCTCTGTCAGGTTTCGTAACACAAATAAAACCAGGTTTTGTTCTGACCTTAATCTTCACTTGAAGAGGTAAAGTAGAACAAACTGGCAGAATTTACGTAATCAGTGATGGTTGATTTATTAGAAATATTTAACTTTAAATTCAACTGTAACTTAAGATGTTGCTCATATGTTCTGTTTTATGTTTTTGATCACAAATTAATTATTCATCAGATGAAAGTGTCGCTGTTGGTGTTTTAACAGTTTCATTCCTGTAAGTTTCATACCTATTCAAATACAAAGTTCATTCATAGTTTGCAGAAACTGTTTAATAATGAGACTCCACATTAATTCAGACTTGTGACATTCGTATCATTTAATTAGCTCCATCCTGACTGCGGTCCCTCCTCTCCGCAGGGTGCCGCTGACGGCGAGTTGTACCTGGACGACGGCCACTCCTTCAGCTACCGCGACAGAAAGGCCTTCTGCCTGCGCCGGTTCGGCATGCTGTCAGGCCGTCTGCTCTGCCGGTGAGTCACAAGTCACGGCTCCGACAGACGGATCCAGTTTTAGACCACATGTGAAAGGAGCTAAAAAAACAACAAAAACATTTCTATTTTTACTTTGGTTGTGCTGATGACTAACATGAAAGCTGAGGACTGAAATGAACCTTAGTTTGAGTTTCCGATCACGGTGACGGTTAAATATCTGTTGTTGTTGTTGCGTCTCGCAGTCCAGCCAGTGATGAAGGAACGTTCGACTGTGACACTGTGATTCAGTCAGTCACCTTCATGGGGGTGAAGAGCAAACCGTCCACGGTGGTCGTGCATGTGTCAGGTGAGGAGCTCTATGTGCATTTACAGGTATAATAACAATTCAAATGCAACATCATGAGTCTCAGTACAAGCAAAGCCACATTTGCATCCATCTATAAGCAACGATAGACGAGTGGAGAGAAAAACTGGAAAAAGATTGAAGGAAAAACTCTGTTAAATACTTAAATGTTCAGGTCTGTTTCATTGTTTGAAGGTATGTGGCTCAGCTTGGATATGACATTTTGAAGATGGAAGATCAATAACATCTTCTTGACTCACTATCTTTGTTCTGATCAGCAATTATTAGAGAAATCTATTATAAAAAGGCAGAGAAACACATTTCTTTCATAGCAAATACAGGTGAAGGAAATCAGCAAATAACAACAGTTTGTCATAAAGAATCATAGAAACTGAGGATTTGATTTGCTGCTTTTAGTAACAAAATCCAAATAAGAGTTCCAGCCCAAGTGTGTCATCTTCTTATTTTTTTATTCCACCAGGTGCTGAAGACGCTTCAGCTGCATTTTGTTACTCAGAGACCCACTGCATGCTGACTGTGAGCAGCCTGAACCTCCGAGTGACCACCGACTGGGAGATACAGATACTGTAGGTCAACTGTGAGCGCGTCAGTCACGGTTTCACACTCCTGCCGTCCTTATCATGTGTGCTGTAACGTCAGGGAAACCATGTTAGAGTTATTTTTATTATCACAGCTGTTTTAATACGGGATACAGTACGTTATAAGAAGAAATCGCTTGGTGTTTGCAGCTCAAACTGGCTTTTGTAGCTGACAGTTCTGAGAAAAATTGCTAAAGGGACTAAAGGCAGCTGTGCACATTTATATTGTGATTGTTTTACTTGATATTGAACTTCAGATTTACTTTTACTGTTGCAAATCCCTCCTCTAACTTCTGCTTTAGCACTGCAGCTGTTACAAGAACAGAATGAATCTGGATTTATTGTCATAAACATGAAGAAAACAAAAGAGACGTATTTTAATTTGTGAATAATAAGATTGCTATTTGTTGAATTTTCAAGATGATTCAGTAATAATATTAATAACGGGAAAGTTATTGTGGTTTTAAAGTTGTGGAGTGAATGTTTACGAAATAAACAGCGAACCGATGTGCAGCTTCCACTGTTGTAACAGACCCTGTTTTATTATCAGCGTGTCGTCAGAATAAGTTAATAATCAAGTGACAAACAGTGATGGAAGTGAAGTACATTTACATTAATAAGCTTTTGAACATTGTTGGAAACATTTAAGATAATGAAAGTAGACAAAAACAAAGAGACCCTCACCATAACAATAAGAAATGCTGCATGAAGCTCAATTTCTGTGTGAGAATTTACATCGAGATCACAGCAAGTGTTTCATTCAGAGCCGATACATTTTAATAATCCTGTATTTTTTCAGACTGATATGAAAGTTTACTTATAAAAGAGAGTGTTGTATGTTTAGTTTCACAGCTTTTTGTCGATAGATGCGGAAATATGTTAGTTTAAACAAGAACACTTCAGTGATGCAGCTCCTTTTACAGAAAAAAAGCAATATAATGGTTAATAGGAGCAGGAAAAGAGAAAGAGGGAGAAGACCAAACAAAAATCAAGGAGTAATAAGTTTATTACCAAAAATGATAAAAACTGAAAACAAATTGAAGGATGTTCCAAAGCTGAGAAACAAAAACATAAAGTTAAAAAGTGATGAGACTGATATCAAACTCAAACACTGTCATTTCCAGGTTTTGTTACAGTATCTTTTTTCCGTTTTCACCACAGAAACTGTGGTGTATTGTTTGTTTTTTTCCAGCTGAAACTCATTCATTCACACCTGAAAAGAAAAAAAAAAAAACACCTGAGAAACTTTTCCGATTCTTTAACAGCTAACCGCTCCTGAAGGACGCGATGATGCACTGTACACACACATACAGTAAACACTGCGTCCATCTCTGATCATCCACGCTGCGATTGAATTTGCACTTTTCCGACCAGAGCTAAAAATGGACGATACTCCTCTTGATAGCATTTAGCCTGCCGCCGTTATGCTGAGACTGCTCAATGCTGAGCTCCATTGAGAAGAGGTTTAAAGGGGTTGAATGCCTTCTGCTGAGGCAGGGCATCTACCGACCACTCTTTACATGCCCTCTGGCGCGGCCCGCTGGCCTTTGTGTCACCCAACAATGATGGCACCGGAGCACCACAGCCGGGGAGAGATCATTGTTCGCTCCAGCCAATGGGAGGGCAACAAAACTGGACGCTTAATGTGATGTGTGAGTTTCTGCGCGTGTGTGTGTGTATGTGCATTGGTAATGCAAAGGGTGAATGCGCGTGGGGTGAATGTGTCTTTCACACCGGGCCTTTGCGACCGCTGCGTGACGAAGGGGAGGGCGACGTCACGCGCTGAAGGAGCCAATCAGACATTAGCTGTTTGGATTTATGCCAGGGTTTTTAGGCTTGTAAGACTTTAGTACAAGTGGCAAAAGCCAGTTTTTAAAAAAACAAAAAGTCAGCTGAGACGAGATGCCCTATACACCGTCTGGCTTTTTCTGTGACCGGTTGATCCGGGAACGAGAGAGGAGAGACGGGGAAGGGTCTCTGAACAAGCCCCTCCGCTTCAACGGCCAGGACTACGGCGGGCTGAGGCAGGAGTGTCAGCAGAGGAAGAACCTGTTCGAGGATGAGTCTTTCCCCGCCACCGTGGAGTCTCTGGGCTTCAAGGAGCTCGGACACAAGTCCAACAAGGTCAAGAACATCGTCTGGAAGAGACCCAAGGTAGGAGGGGGTGGG
>JAPZDZ010000007.1:3758757-3773182 GCA_029783805.1 Acanthurus tennentii | reverse complement strand
TTTAAACTTTAAAGCACAGTCCTTTTACTTATTTTCCCTAATGCACCTGATCTTACAGTGACACTTAACAAAAGCAAAGTTATATTTTGAAGAATTTAACCCTGGAAGTTTTTACAAAAATCCCTAGAATTGAGTTTTAAAGTGAGAAATTGTATTTCCTGTTTTTTTTTTTTTGTAGCCCGTACAAGAAGGAGTGTTTTTTCTGGAGGACGACGGGCTGCACGAGGTCGGACTGCACCTACAAACACGTCCCTGAGAACAAGAACATTGACAAGGACAGATTCACCGGCAGGCTTGGAAACTTCAACATGTAGGAACTCAAAAATGACAAGCGTTCTTTGTTTCCTTTCGACATTCTGTTCGACGCAGTGGTGGTGCCAAATTGTTTTGCATTCAGTCACTTGGGTTTTCTTTGTCTCTGGTTTTGTGTGAAGTTTTGGCTGCAAAAAAAAAAAAAGGAATAACTGGTTGGATTTGTCGCTCTTTTGCATTTTTGTAATTGTTAGCACCATGATGGCCTTCCATTGTTGTATGAATAGAAAAAGGACACACTGAACTTTGTCATAGTACAGCACCGATAATAATTGACAAGTAATAATTCATGTGCATCAGGCCTCGATCATCCCTTTGCAAGAAGACTTTGCCAGGAGTTTCTCATGATTATCAAATCTGTTTTAAAGATTGTGCTGAAATGCTTTATTTTTACTTTGTTGCATTGTTTTAAAGTCCATTTTAACAGATTTTCCTGTTATTCTCTGTCACCACTAGGTGGCATTGTTCTCTTTATCCCCTAACTTTGGGCCTACAGACTGTTTTGCTTTCATTTAAAAGGCTGTGATCGAGTAGTTATGCCACCGACACATTTGTTGTGCCATGTAAAATTGTGTAACTGTACTCTGTAATTAGATTACAAGGGTATAGATGTTTTAATGTGCAGGGTAACTTATGATTCGGTTTGGCAGTCATGAAGAAAAATGCATTTGGCACGTCTGTTGGAGAATCTTTTTAAACGGAGTGATGTTTGAACTGTCAAACAATAAGTGCCTTTTAGACGCACTGTGGCTGCAGGTTATTAAGGTTCAGCCCCAGAGGCAGTTAAAGCTTCAACAGAAAGTGTTAATGTTGTGCCAATCACATTAAAATCTGCAGAACAAGACCAAAGAGTCGGTGTAGGTGGAGCTGTATTGACGGATATGAAAAACTGAAGTCAGCCTCGTTTTAAACTACATATGGCTGAATTTGTGAGTAAGCCTCAGCATCTAAATGTGTAATTTGGGATGTTTCATGGAAGAACTTGAGGATGAGAAGCTCAGTGACCCACCACACAAACATCGCCACATTAATCCCAACAGCAGCAGCAGTTTTGTATCCTGTTGCAGTGTCCTTGTGTGTGAAGCCTCCTGCAGGAGCTTCACTCAGAGCAAAGTGCCAGTTTAACACCCGAAAAGTAACCGTTGTCCCGGAGACTTTATCTAAAGCGAGGTTCCTCTAAGCTGAAAATACCTCCCTTCAATCCCCCCTGACTGTGTCTCCTCGCCGTTAATGTGGGTGGGATTTGTGCAGATCCCTCTTCGCTCTTCGGGCCCTGCAGGTTTGTTATCTGACTCAAGCGGATTCAAGGTCACTTTTTTTTTCTTTTTTTTTTTTTTTGCGACGCCTGTTATGCAATGTGTAGGGTGTGAATTACAAAACCTTCCCAAAGAGCAGAGTAATTACTCAAAAATGAAGTTGCAGCGATTGTAAAAAAGAAAAAAAAAAAGTTGAGGCGTTTAAGCAGTGAAAAGTGCTTAGTCGTGACCTTCAACACAGAGCAGCTGTACTCGTGGGCATTAATTGGCTGATGGTGGCATACCTCACAAAGCCCCTTTGATCTGTGTGAGATTTGAGAGCATGAAAGCCTGTAATACTAATAACATGAACTCTGCCTGAACCCATAGGCAGCACTGGGACATGCAGTTGATACATTACCAACTTGCAAAATGTGTCTATATTTAATCTTATTGGTCCGCTTGGCTTCGCCCTGCTGGAAAAAAAAAAAGCTGTTCAAATGCAGATAAAGGCTGATAAGAGGTTAGGGTTCACAAACCAACATCCCGCCACTCCGCGCCCGGATGAAGCCAATCCCTCACTTAACTAAAGCAAACACCACCGAGATTAAGTGCATTTCGTTAAAAGGTTGCCTGGTTTGTGGAGCTCTTAACAGATTTTTTTTTCTCTCTGTTTCGCTCCCACCCAGCAGGAAGAGGAAAAAAAAAAAATCAGCAAACAGAAATTAACCAGCAGACATGACAGGTTGCTCTCCCACTCTTTGCGTTTTGATGTATGGCCACGCAGCAAAAAAAAAAGAAAATCCTCCACGCTCCCCCTCGAGAGAAGTTCTGAGTCGGAGTAATTGAATGCGTCGCTTTGAGCGCAGGGATACATAATCTACGTTTTATTCTAATTCGGTGGTTTCCCCTCGGCTGGTAAATAAACTATTGATGTGACATGAGGGAGTAGCTGACTCATGCTGTTCATCAACCGTCTGATTTGTTTCTCAGGAAGCCAAAATAAATGCTCCTTTTGCAGCTTTTTGCAGCCGCTCGGCTCGCAGGCCTCGAACTTCATAACCTTCCCAGCAGGGCTGCTGCTGTTTGCTTGTCCTCTTTTAAAGGAATGGCACTTCAAACATGGCTGTGTGTGTTTGAATGTGTGTTTTGGAGCTACATGCTAGCTTTTTTTTCCCCCTTCCTTTCTTTCTGCTTTATTTCCCAGCAAATTCTTGAATGCAGGAACGTTTTCTTTGTAGCTGGAAGGCCTTGGGAACTTATTTTTCTGACTCAGCCTCTCACTATGAGTGATGTCGTCCTACATGAAGACAGTTTTCTGCAAAAGCTGGAACAGTTTTCTGCAGTTTTGTGCTTGTCTCGGTGGTTTAAAGTGGGCTGGGTGTTTCTGTGCAATGGTCAAAGAATTAAAATATCAAAATCTGATGGCAGTTGCAGGGTTGTTACATAATCCTGTCAATCAAATGCGATGACACATCTTTAAGAGGACGATTTAAATCTAAATGTATTTATTTAATCATTAATCTTTAGAGTTATAGAAAAATATTCGAGGAAAACAAATTTTCAGGGGCTTTAAGTCCTGTTTGCATTATTAAAGGTTGTTTGGACTCTTCATTAACACCATACTAATTTTTTTTAGTTTAAAACAAACAGGAAAAGAGAATTTCGTCTTCATTAGAGAAAACTTTTTCCTTATTGTGATTAAAAATGTGTAGAATTGAGGCTTTTGTTGCCCGCTTTGTGTGTTTCTAGGGATATTCTGTTAAAAATCTCCCATAAAACACTAAAATGACCATAAATTACGTACAAAGTCGTCATTATCTTGAGATGTAGATGTGTAATTTTGGAGCAAACTATTGTCTGCAGATTGTAATGAGCCTGATGTTGTGATGGTGGACTCACACAATAGGGGGAAGCATCTGGTTCACTGCAGTCTCTTCACCAACCGTTGCCGGATTCCTTTGTTGCACTGTGAAATGAATACAGTAATTGTCACAATGAGAAATTGACCTTCTCTTTAATCTAGACAGAGGCCCCCTTAACAAGTCAAAATAGCACAAACCCAATTAGGGAATTGATTGCTTGCTTTCATTTTCCCTCATTTGCATCAGGGTCATATAGGGAAGATAAATTAATGTCTAGTCTTTTGTCCACACTGTCGTTTCTGGTTATGGAGTTCCTACTGCAGAGAACTGAGCGGGAGGGAAGTCTTTTGTCTCTCCTTGACGAACTCGTCTCCAATAATCTGCTGTTAAACACCTACAGAAAGAAAGAGACTTACAGGAGATGAAGGAGACCTCTTTCATTCTGCTACACAAACACATAAGACTTCATGTGAATGATGATGTTTCATTTAAAGGGCGATATCAGTGTTTGTGCACATGGTGCCAAATTTAAAGGTTTATTAGTGTTTTTGAATGTGATTTTTATGTTTCATTTAATTTAACTATGATTAAAAAACATCAGATATGTCACAAGTTTGGACTCGACTCGCAATTTTGACGATTTTAGACCTGAATATATCACAGGATTTGTAAATTGACTTGGATGTCATCTTCAGTGACTAATGCATTCACTTGGACTAGAAAATATTTGATCTCTTCCCCCAAAATCAATTGCATGTTATTTGAAAAGTCTGCCCTGATTTGGTTTTATTTTCCTGAAACATGTTAACTTTCCAGGATCTACTTTGTCCGAATCAATCGAGCAGCATCCAATCAAGCTGTTCAATACCTGCTATTAGGATCAATTCCACTGTTGGTTTGTTCTTTAAATGGGATTTGTTGACAAAGAGAAAAAATCAGTAGACTTCTCACGTCTGTAACACGGAAGAACTGAGAATTTAAAAAAGATAAAACACCCCAACACTCAAAATAGTCAATGGTGATAAAATGATCATATTAGTTTTGGTCAACAGGTTAAAAAACAAAAAAAACACCTTGTTATTGTCCTTTATAACATCTGTTTTTTATGACTCTGCTCATAAATTATGTTCTATAAAACTGTCTGTATGCATTCATAATGTACATTCTGTCTCCTCAAACATAATAAATTATTCAGTGTTAAGGTTTTTATGTGTATATGTGCATGTTTACGTTCACACACACACACACACACAGGCTGATGGAGAGGATAATCGCATTGACTCCCTTTGTTGCTTCCCTTTTATAAATGGCAGTTTAAAGGTTGAGTCTCACATCTCTTTCATCTCCATCAGACGCAGAATTCTGAGCTCTTCGTCGCGTCGTTTCGGTCTTTGTCTCTGTGATCGATTGAGGGACGGTGTGCAGTGTCATTAACATGATTAGAAGCTTGTAAACGAAAGAAAAAAGACTTGTGGAGGTTTTTTTTCAAAGCACCGCCGTGACGTAAAGCCGAGCATGCCTCGACTTGTGTTTCCTTGAAGTATTTACATGACTTAATGGGGCAAGAAATATGCGGCCTGTGCGCGTTTGGAATCATTAAAAACCTCCCGTCAGGTTGTATTTCATCCTGCTATCGAACTACATATCTGGAGGTAACATGTTCAAGGGCATGAAGAATGACGCGGCCTGTAAATCCTCTCATTGTTGCCTCAAGCAGTTTGACTTCCAATAATTGATGCCCCGTTTCCATACATCTTCATCGCCGCAGAGCTCTGAATGTTTAAATCTCACTCTGGGCCTCACACATGGTTCAGTGTCTTCCCCGTCTGTTTTTTGTCGTACTCATTTTTTCAGAAACCGTAGATTAACCTCCACAACACGGAACAAAATAATAATGTCACCGCTAATCTGCGGGTTAATCCTCGGACAGTGATTTATAACAGGAGACACTTGTAGTAAAACTTTGCCCTCCCGGCAAACTGAGCGTTTCCTGTACCGATGAAACCTGCTTCCTTTCATACAGATAATGCTGAGTGGCATGTCAGCTCAGTTTAAGTCTTTTTATTAAAAAAAAAAAAGGGACCTGTGAGGAAATATAACTCACTGCCGATTTTTGTCATTCGCTCCTTGAAGCAGTCAGTCAAGTTAAATTTATCTTCGTTGTTTAAGCCGTTTGCTCGGCGTCAGGCTGTATTGTTTTAACGCCTCGTGTACGAGGGAGACAAGGCAAACGAGCTGGTTTGCTGTGTAATGTTTACCGCCCGTTTAAGAAGCAGCGACGAGGCTGTTTATCTCCTCTGGTTTGTGGAGGCTGTGTAGCAACCAGGATGTCTGGGACGATTTAAGACTTCCTCCTGCTCGCCTGCTTGCTTTCCCCTGTTTGAAAATGCTGCAGAGGATCCATCTAGTCCTCCTGTAGTAATGAACCTCCCCCGAGGGGCCTGGGCGCTCCATGTGAAGACGCCTTAGCACCAGAGCGATTCATTACCTCGGAAATGTGAGCTTTTGTTCCGTTTTCGGCGGAGAACCCATTAATCTTGGGCTGCCTCCTGGCATGCAGGCCAGGTACTGCTTTGGTAATTACAGTTAATCATCATTCAGACGTGCACATGGACTGCGGGCTCCTCAGTGGTTTCCATGCAGGGGCAAATTTACCTTCTTACACTGTTGTTTACCCCTCCCCACACACACACACACCCACACACTTCAACAGTATCTCAGCGTCCCAGTTGCACCTTGAAGAAGCTTCATTTCTTTCATTCTTTGTTTTTTTTTTTTTCTTTCTTGGTAACCGCAACCACAAGAGTTTTGGTAATTGTGTCCAGAAAGATTTGGCTCCAGTTGTGCAAGCAGCATCATGAACAAACAAGTAAACATCGCAGCTCCGCCTCCACACCCCCCCATCTGAACGTTTACACCATCCAGCTGTCAACAGTGCAATGGTTACTGGAGCCTACTGTTCACCTGCCGTTTATGATTGTGATTAATGGACAGATTAAAAGACGGGTGATTTTCAGGAGCAACAAGCAGAAACAGACCATCTGTATGTTCTTGTGGCAGCGGGACACGTGGAGATGGATAACTTCATCACCCAGGGTTTCCTACCATCACTGAGACAACACACGCTGAGGGAATAATCATTAAAATGTTTGGATTTAGAGAGAAATTAATCCATATATTAATCATTTAGCAACAGTTTTGGATATGTAATGATCTGTTTGGGACAGTTATAGATGTGCTAGCAGCACTGAACCACTTTAAATCATTGTTATCATTAATTTATGGTCACTTAGGGATGAATCCTACTGACTTTTTCTTTAGTGTCAACATTACTAGTTGTGTTTTTAACTTAAAAGTCTTAAATAAGCGTCAATAAGTTTACAGTAATTTCCAGACTATAAGCCGCTACTTTTTTTCCAACGCTATGGACCCTGCTGCTTAAACAATGATGCGGCTAATATATGGACGAAAATATAAACAAGAAAGTCTGTGACGAAGTAATTCTGAGGCTGTTAAATTCCAACACTGAAGAAAACAGCTTTAGTGGTTTTAGTTGTTAAATTTAATGGGTGCAGCTTATATTCAGGTGTAGCTTATAGTCCTAAAAGTACGGTAATGTTTCTCTGTTTTTTTAACGTCAGGTTGAAATTTATTAGCCAAATACTTTGTTTTATAGTCAAATACCTGCAAAGGTGATAGCATTGTCATCAGTTCAAGCTACACTTTTTTAAGTACTAATAAGCAAACATTAGCATGCTAAAACACAATTAAGATATTGGAAATTATGCCTGATAAACACCTGCATGTTAGCATTGTTATCATGAGTATGTTAGCATGCTGATGTTAGCTTTTAGCTGAAGAGCATCAATGTACCTCACAGAGCCAAGAAGGCAAAGCTCTAGAAACTTGTTTTGAGTAAAAATGACAAGAAATGCAACACCTCTAACATTTCAAATGATAATATTTATGAATCTTAATCTTAAAATCTTTAGATCTAGAAATTTTTCAACTGTTGGTCTGACAAAACAAGCAATTTTAAAGTGTCAGCTAAAAAAATGTGATGGGTTTTTTACACTTTTTTCTGCCATTTTATGCACCAAAATTATTAAAAAGACTTTGAATAATTTATAATATCACCTGTTTTTGTTGCTAAATACCTTCAAAAGTGGTGGAGATCAAAACAAGCTCAGTTACTGGAACATTCAGCAGAAACTGTAATAACTCAAACTGCATTATTATTGAATGATTTTCATTCTGAGAATAAGAAAGTATTACTTTTATCATTTATCATCTATTATTCAGTATCTGTAAAATATTTAATATAAGTAAGAAAAACTGCACAAAAGGGCACAGTTACGTCAGTAATGCATGCCTTGTCATTTTACTTTTTTGGCGACTGATTTTTCTTAAAAGCACTTCATCTACTTTTGCAACAGTTTGTGATTTCCTGTGTTCCCAGAATGCCTTTCTCTCTGAGAATACACCTGATGTTGCCTTAAACAGTTGAACAGAAAGGTACTGATAATACAGTCAGAAACAAAGAGAAATCCTGTGTAGAGGAGATGAAGACCAGTTTGTGGGAGGAAATGTACCAGAATGTATGTTAAGGGTCACAACTTTCATTTTGATGCTTAAACATGGACGGACAAACGTCATTAGTCACAGATTCAAACTATTAGTCATTTATTTGTATCTTTACGTTTGCAGATTTGATTATTCCTTGTGAAACTAAAAACTTATTTTGAAAAACGCATCCCACTGCGCCCTCTTTTGCTTCTGATATGAGTCATCTTGTAAGAAGAAGGCGTCACTTTTTTAGAAATGTTTTCACAACAGAGGCCTTCAGCTGTGTCGAACACCCAGTCAGTCATCCATTCGGCAGATTAAAAACACACTAAGCATCCAGGGAAACTGTGAAGCCGCTTGATCAGCTCGCTGCTGCACATTCCTCTGAAAAAAACAGCCACAAGCTCTCGGGGTATTGATTAACATTTTAGATATGAGCAGAGAAGAGACACAGCGTGCCGTTCTGTTAGCAAAAACGAGCCCTCGGAGGTTTGTTGTTTGTAATTTAAATGAAGATAAACTCGGCGCTTAAAGGCTGCAGCAGCAAATGAGATTTAGGTTTTTGTGTGGTTTGACCCCCCTTCAAGGGGAACAAAAGCAAACTCAAACAAGAACGTGATGCTGTTTGCTCTGAGTGATAAAAAAAACAAAAACCACAGATAGTAAAGATGGCAAAGTACGCTGAAGACGTTTGGGTCTTGTTGTTGGAGATGACGAATGATTGAGGCCTGATGTGAGAGGGGTGAGGAGAGCTTTTCTCGGGTTTGATCTGCACGTTCGGTTACGCTTTGTGTGCAAAGAAGGAAAAATAGTTACCAATGTTTGTCCAGTACCATCATTTTCATTCATGCAAATCTATAGTCTAATATCTCTCTTTAGAAATCTCTGGAAACAAGGAACATAGTTTTGTTTGGGTCATCAGAGTTCATTTAAAAAAATGTCTGTCAGTTTTCTATGACTGTTTTCATTCATTCAGAAATTTACTGACAAAGACGTTTTTATCTTAAATGAAATTTGTGATTAAAAATATTTCTGATGGAATTTTCACGTTAGCAAACATAATGATTCAAACCTAAACTCTCCATCAGGTTCACAGTGGAAAGAAGAGATGGATTGTAGTCAGAGGATGAAACACAAAACTGACCATGAACTCATCCTGAGATTTAACCTTTAAACATCCATTTATCAGGGAAGACAACAAAGGGAGTCAATGCCATTATCCTCCCCCCCATCACCCTGCAGGCTCGTGCACATATACACATAAAAACCTGCCTTCTTGAATAATTCATTCAAATGAAAAGAAACACGAGTGGATGTATGTTATGGATGCAGTCAGACAGTTTTACTGAACATATTCATGTGCAGAAACATAAAAAAATATGGGTGTTATAAGGAAAACAGCAGTGTTTTGGCATTTTAAAAACTATATTAAGTTCTGTAATCTCCATGTTATTGCCGACTGGTGTCTGCAGTGTTTTGGGTTTTTAAATGCATGGCCTTTTGGGAAGTTTAAAAGTTTTACAGGATGCGTTTGTTGATATTCTTGCATTTCTTTTAATGTGAAAAAAATCACACAAACTGATGAAAACATCAGAGTATAAAATAAATAGTAAACAGAGCCACAGAAACGTCACCCATTGGTTTATGGAGAGCTGTTTTGAAGGCTGGAATTTGGCTTTATGGCCGCCACCATCTTGGTTTTTTGGAGCGACAACATTCGGAGCTGGAGAGGAAACGCATTGCTACTAATGACTGTGTGACACCTAGCAGACAGCTTGAATTATGCAGAAAACTAAGCCTTAATATAACTTAATCAAGTGAGTATATAAAAATAAAACCTCTGTAAAGTTGAAATTTAGCTACAGAGACCAAAACTTTGTTTGTATCGGGCTTTAAACGTGTTTATGTCCATTGAAAGTGAGGTATTTCATAATGGAGCTTAATGGGGATTGGCTCACTTTTTGGAGCCAGCCTCAAGTGGCCATTTGTGGAACTGCAGCTTTTAGGACTTTCTTAGTGGCTGCGGGGGTTGATGCTTTTTGAAAAACGAGGATTTCCCCTCATTACAAGAATAAAACTCCAGTGTTCCTCATTGTTGCACGTTCCTTCATTACAATAAAAACACACATTGTATTTTATTTTGACTAAATTCCACATTAACCGTCTGGTTGCTGTAAATATTCACTGGAGCTCCAGATGTGCATTAATCCACAGACAAAACAGTCCCAAACAAAGGCACAAATTATGTCTATTTAAGTGTCCTGTGCTTAAAACTACACTGATCAGCTGTTTCAGCCATTTATTTAACTTTTGAAGAAATGAATTTGTATATTTGTAACCTGCTCTTGTATTAAAAACCTGTGTTTTAGGGGGCTGAGTGCCACAAACAGAGAAGGAAAGTCAGAATTTACACTGTTTTCCTTCTGTCCATGACTTTCTCTGACAGCAAGAAAATTAAAGCGTTGTCCTTTAAAGTTTTAAAGGTTAAACTGGTGCACAGGTGTAATGTTACATGGACACAAGCTCCAGATTCTTCCACTGATTAAAGGCTCAAACAAACACTGCAGGAGGAGGAGGAGGAACGAGTTAAGGAGCGGATCTTTCTCAACGAGGCCTCACCGATTGTTTGCTTTCACCTTTGTGTCCTCCTTCACCGCTGCCACCTTAAACCACAAGACACCTGTCCCTTTGTGTGACACTTTCCACACACACACACACACACACACACACACACACACACACACACATCTACACACACTCGGTGAAAACCTCTGGGGGTTTCTGCCCAGTCATTTGGCACATTTTTGATGTTGAATCAAAAAAAAAGACAAAATGAGAGAGCAGGGGAGGGAGCGAGGAGGGAGAGGGAGCAATCTAGGCTTTCCACTCCAGTGAAAGGCACTCTTTGTTGAGCACTCCTCTATAACCCCCCCACACTCCCCCCCTCCAACCCAGCTCCTCTCCCTCCATATTCACCCTTCATCCCCCTCCTCTCCCTCCCCTCCAGAGCTCGGGTGGATTTTTCATTAAATGCTATCAGAAATGTGACTGGTCCTATTCATGGGCAGATGGAGGGCTGGCTGAGCGGCTGGAGACCAATACCTTCACTGGAGAATGACAGGAATCTGCACTGTAGGTGAAGGTCCGGGCAGGTAGAAACCAGGCGGACCTTAAAGAGGGGGGGTAAATAATGGTTTTTCCAATGTTTTCCTTGTATTTAAGAGCCACTTTTTCCTGTTTTAAACATGTTTGATGTATTCTTCTGGCCCAGTGAGTCCTCGCTCTGATTTTTTCTCTGCGGTAAGACCTCCTTTGTTTGCAGAGAAAAGAAAAAACAGCCTCACATTTGTTATGTTCAGTGGCAGCTCAGCGTTCCCTGAGACTCCCCTGTAGTAAGACCTCCTTGTCCTCATTATATTAAAAAAAAAAAGAAGCTACTTAAAGAGTTAAGAGCACTCTGCCCAAACAAAACAACATATTGTGCCACTTGTTCCCCCGGACAAACAAGGTGACCAGATCCGTCCGCTGTTCATTTCTCACCGAAGCAAAAGAGATGAACCTCTCATATTGTCGGAGGGCGGTCGATTATGTCACAGGACAATGGGGAAAGGCGGCGGGTTGGAAGAAAACACAAACAATGATTTCCGCAACAGCAATTTAATCCTCTGGCGTTAAAAACCTGACACAAAGTGGACAAAGGCTGAGGAGGCTGGCACCAAATAAAACCCCCCGAATCTGAAGATTAAGCACAAAAAAAAAGAGGATCCTTTGTGTAAAAAGGCCCCTTTATCTTGCTTTTTTTTTGAAGTCTGTGAGACCTGCCAGCCGTCCTCAGCCTCTCTTTGTAACCGGCCCCCATGTCCCACAGCAAACCACCACCTCACTTTCATCTGCCCGTCATCTTAGGGGGCAATTAATGCCATTCAGGTCTACCCACTACACAGCAAGAGAGAGAGAGAGGGAGGAAGATGGTGGGAAGGCTCATCTACTTGTTGAAGCGAGGACCTGACAACAGTTTAGTGTAGCCTAATTTGGTGCCATTTCCTCCCTGATAAAACTCGGCGCCGCTCTCCTCTCTTCCCTCTTTCCTCTCTCTCTCTCTCTCTCTGTTATTATTTATATTTGATTGGGCTTCTGTTTACAGGCAGGCGGTGTGGAAACCAGCCAGGCTGTTGCTTAATGAATATTTCACTGCCTCCACACAATAAGCCTCCCATGATAGCCTTGTGAATAACGTCCCGCTCTGCACTGCAATTCTGCCGAGCGGCGTGCAATAACTCCAACTTGCACTTGATGAAGCTGCATGTGAGGAGGAGCCCCGGGTTTTTGCCGTTGACCTTTCTCGCTCTCTGCTGTAGTTCCTTTTTTTACTCTGGGGACTCCCACTGTTTTCTGCTTCGCTGTTATAATACAGCGGCCCCGGCGTCTGCGAGAGGCAGGGGAAATAAAACCTCCATTTGCATTACGTAATTTCATGCATTATTCAGAGCTTCGGAGAATCATTTCACCTAGACAACTCCTCAGAGGGCAGTGAGGAGATAACTGTTAGTGACAGGACTGGCTCATGAAATGCAGAGTGACTTAACCACCCAATCTGCAGATATTATCCCGGACCGAATTGGAAATAGACATCGGCACACTCACACAGATGCACTCTCAGAAGAAAAAGCCACACACACACACACACACACACAAACACACATGCTGCTATTTTCACTTTTTCTGTTTTATCTCTGAAAGGGGGGGAACAATTGATATCAGATGCACATTTTTACAGTTTATCCGTTTTAGGATGCTGTTTATATTTCAAAGAGATTTTCAAAGACCAAACCTGCAGCACAGATGAATATTTCAGTATAGTTAGAAGATGATTGGTCCTTTTTTTTTTCCCCCTCACACACAAAAATAAAACCTAAATTCAGATTCTGTTAGATAATTAAGTTCTAGCTGTGTTTTTCTTCTCTCCTCTGCAGCCTCTGTTACGTTGCATTCAAACTGGGGAATGCGTTATGATTTTTATTGTCGTGATCTGTCTTTTTTTTTTTTTTTTTTTTTTAATGGGCTGCATTAGTTTGGGAGCAGAACTCGCAGCAGCAGCAGCAGCAGCAGCAGAAGCAGCAGTGAGTCGATCACGAGGCAAAGAGAGAGCAGACAGGCCAATTAGGGCAATCAAACAGCCACTGTAGCACATGAGCTGCATAGCAGGGATGCTCACAGCAACTGGACATTGTTTCTTTATTGTCCAAAGGCGCACAACAGAGGAGAGTCTGAAAGAAGCCGCAGCTCCAATGGTGGCGTAGTTTGTTATCGCAGCCAGGAGACACAAGAGCACGGAGAAATAAAGCTTTCTCCTTCTAATCATAGACAATGGAGTGTATTTCATTAAGCCAGATAATGGTGTGTGCATTTCATTACCATAGATAACTAGGAATATTTAGATGAGGGATGAGGTGCTCATAAAGCGCCAGTTGGTAGCCATGGTAACCCTGGATCTTGGCAAACAAAAGAGTCGGGGAGAAATGTTTGCTAGGGAACGGAGAGAAAGAAGAGGGGGAAATGGCGAGGAGCTGCTGCAGAGCTGAAAACAGTCCCAGGCCGAAACGCTGCCATGTTGTTGTTTTTTTTCCCTTCCTGCATCCAAAGAAAAAAAAAACAAAACACTCAGGTGACCATCGTGATCCTCCTTTGTTCTCAAAAAAGTTAAACACGCCTCTCACTCTCCGATAGGAAAAACCCCAGGATAATCACATGCTAATGTAGCCATGGGCAAAATGATAAAATTAATTACCCAAATGTGAAAATCAATGTGCAGTAAGAAAAGCTATCCATCCATCTCACGGCGCTCCTGTGCGAATAACACAACCCCCGCGTGCCCTCCTGACGCCGCCAGTCAAAACCTGCCTTTTTTTATTTTTCTGTGAATTTCAAATGAAGATGCTTTCTGACATTAAGAGGAGCCTGAATCAACCCAAACTGTGACCTTGACCTTGGGAGATGGGTCTCATTCATCCTGTTTCGGAGCTGTCAGTCTGGGGACAAAAACCCAGGACAGGTTATGTTACTGTGGATGACACTGAAGAAATGGAAATCCAATTCTTTGTGGCAGCAGGCAGCATTAAGCCCTGCTCTTCAGATATGAGTCAATCATTATTAATGCAGAAACATTACTTGTGGCTGAAAAATTAACAGTCGGAGTGAATGACAACTCAATACAGCTGATTTGACATTTGCAAAATATAACATTGGTGACAGCTGCTCACATTTTTTTTTATTATAAATTGGCCGGTCAAGCTTCTGTTCTCTGCAATTACAGGCAAAGTCACAACTGCATCATTAAATCTAACTGATTCAATTATACTTTATGTTGTCTTGATGTCAACGGTTAACTGAGAATATTTTTAACTGATTATGCATGTTGGTACGTAGAATACTTTGCATAGAAACACT
>JAPZDZ010000007.1:3335438-3347358 GCA_029783805.1 Acanthurus tennentii | reverse complement strand
GATAATGTCAGTCATAATTGCACCTCCTATACTGTAACTGGTAAAAAAATAAATTAATAAAAAAGAAGAATCTGACCTATTTAAGCTAATTTAAGATGTGAGCAGTGATCTTGTTGTCTGGATAAACTTGCAAGCTCTGGTGAAAGTCTTAAAGTATAGTTCACATTATTTTTATATTCATCAAACCATTCAGTGATTGTTTACGCTCATTAACCGTTTTTAAACATTAATTCTGGTACTTCCTTTAATTTGACATACACGTTTACGTCTGAGCTGCTGTAATTAGCAGTGTCTTGTAGGTACAGGTACGTCAAGCTGAAAGAAGACGGGAGCGTACTGACGCTACGCAGGGGGCGCTGTTGTGTTTTGACCGACTCATTTAAACTTCAGAGGAAGAAAAATGACTTCCGGGTTCAATTAGCGAGCGCGTCCCAAAACTTGTAACGCTTCACGCCAACAACTGAGGACGGTAAACGGCCAATGATGGAGTTTTGTTTACTCAAAACAACAAATAGTTCAAATTCACCCTTTTTAAAATAAACGAAAAGTATGAAGAGTGGGCTGACTGGCTGGATGCAGGGAAACTAACATCTCAAACATGGCGACAGGAAGTCGGAAGGAAGGAAAACAATGACCTAGCAAAGTTGGTGAGTTTGTTAAGGTTACCCACAGGTGACACAGACCCATTTAGATTGCGAGGATTACACAAATTAGGACACATTTACAGTCACCTAAGAATAGGTAGAAGCACTGCCTTACTGTTAGCTTGAGTTAAAACAAACAATTAGCTGGCTTAGCTAGCGACAAAACAGCTGTTTTTAGACATACCCGACTATTTTTTTCTCCCATAGTCCGGACGGATAAAAACGATCTGATTCGTATTATATTCAAAAGTGTTCAACTCTTCAGCATTTAGGCTGAAAAAAACAAACAAACAAAAAAGTCCGGTGCACCTGGTGTTGGACTGTCCTCAAAAAAGACGCGTTATCTGTGATATAAATGTAGTTAATCTCGCAAAGCAACTACAAATAAATCTACACGAAAACAAACAAACTAACAAACAAAAAAACTGGCTACCAGCAAAATTAACTATTGCTATATGAATTTATTTAGGCCAGCTACTTATTATAGTTGAACTTTTTATGTCATGAAAATTATATTAGCATGAAGCTTTGTCAGCTAACCTGATGATTTGTAAAAATAATAAATCTTAAGGCTGTGATGAATAAATTGAAATTTGAAGGAGAGTTACCTCTTTTCACTCTTGTTTACTGTTTGAAAGTGTCTATAGAAGCTTTATTTCTGTAGCTCTGCCAACTAGGGATTAATTGACACAAAAAGATTATTTTCTTACTGGAGAGAAAAAATGTGCAGGCTCAAATATTTGTGTAAGAATATGCTCGCTTACAAATGCTTCAAATAGACAGACATGAGGAGGATGCTGACGGGAGGAAGCACAGTTTACAGTCAGAGAGTGTAATTCTCAGCCAACACTAGTAAACACAGAAAGGTAGAAACTTAACGGTTGCACGTTTACGTTTAACATTGCTCTTTCTGTCTCTGTTGCACACATGGGAGCTCATAAACCTGCAGGAAAAACCACCCTGGGGAGATGAAATGAAGAAGTGAAGCTTCACCACAGAGCCTGGGCATGTGCTAGCGGGGCGTATTTGTGTATCTTAGTGTTGATATTCATACTTTCCGTGCATGCAGAAGAGATGAAAAATCATTTGAGAATAAGACTCTGAGGTTGTGAGGAATGCGACGCTGTGCATGTGTTTTCCATGTTTGATATTGATATTCAATACCCGCTGAGTGTAAATTGCAGTTATAGAAACTGCAGCTCTGTTCATTTTGGTGGCTGTGTGTATTCATCAGAGTGTTCTTAAAAGAGATAGGAAGAGGAGGTAGGAGATGAAGCAGAAGGGAGAGGGAGAGCGTAGCTATTTTGGCATTTCTATTTAGGAAGACACAGAAAAATAAGGAGCTTAAATGTCCAAATTTTTTGACAGAGACTCCAACTGTGCCTCAGTCAGGTTTTATAGCACTCTGTGTCGAGAGGATAGTGAGGAAAGAATGATGCAACCTAATAAAAATATCATTAGAATTATACTGCAAAACTCAGTGCAGGAGAAGAATATATGCTAATAAAATGTGCCAGATGTCAGTAAAAACAGTGGTAACAATAACAATGGAAACATGGAGAGGAAAGCAAGGAAAAAAACACCAACAGGATGTAAACATTGGTGGCTCATTCAGATTTAGACTGTCAGTGAACTAAATCTACTGCAAAAATGATCTGTTTTGCTTGTTTGGGATTTTTTTTCCAGCCAGAGGTTTGGGAGATGTTATCTGACTCAACCTTGTTTCAAAACGCTGCCAATAAGGCTGCTGAAGCCAGAGGGTGTTGGGAGCTTTTCATAGTGGAAACCTGAGAACTTAGTGGTAAACAGCAGCAGTGGAGGATGTTGTCAAGCTGAAGAAAAATGTTTTTTCAAGCTTGGTTTGCACAAGCAACTCTGTTCAAGTCGGTGTGCAGGTTCATGTGTCTGTGTCTACATAAGCTGCAGAATTAAAAATGTGAGCGTAGCATGGCTGGAGCTGGGAAGTTGACTTAAAAGTGATGCAAAGGATTTTTTTTTAAAGAATCTTTGATGTGACTGAAGAGGCAGGAAATTCAGGCTTTTTCCTGCTCGGACAGGACCTGAAAATTGGATTGAATTGTTGAAAGGCAGGACTCTTACCTGCTTGGCACAAACCGCGATAAAAGGTCAGAGATTGAAGACTTTAGAGGTTAGTGATTATCTTTTCACAGGCTCAAAGCTCCTCAGTGGCAGAGAAGTGGTTCGCTATTGTTACATGGATTTGGGGAACTATACTCTCGGATTGGCACAACTGTGAAAAAGCAGCCATCTTCTTGTTCTAAGTGAGTAAAATTCACACTGCTAACAGAGAAAGAGTCAGATTTTACCATTGACCTATGGATTGATCAGAGAAATTAGCCACTTTACTGTTTGTGGGGTTGAAAAAGTTTATCAGCATTATCAGAGTATCCTGTTGGGGATGCTGTACGATATATAACTGATGTTAAAAGAGATTTGTTTCCCTGTCTGCATTTGAATGGAAGTTAGCATTAGCATGACACTGAGAGTATCTCTCATTTTAAGATATTTATCATTAGGTTTAAACACAAGTGAGGCCTGGAGAGCAGTTTAAGTGCACTACAGTCTTCATTGTTCTGGTGTGCTTTGCTGCTGAGTCGATGACTGGGAGATCGAACGCCGGTCATGATGGCTGACTGCACTGACGTTGGCACCCAACCAACTGGTGAAGAGAGGTCTGAGTCAGAAAGCAAAGCGCTCGGTTTACTCCTGAATCTCAGTTTTGACACTCACCCATGTTACAAGCCTTGAAGCCACAAAAAAGGAATCGCAGCTACATGATATCGAGATGAGATTTGCCTGCGAGGCGGCTGGCATTTATTTATCTGAGGAGTTCAGCAGAGTCAGGAGGAGCTCGGTATTGATCCACTGCTTCGCATTGAGAGAAACCCCCTTGAGGTGATTTCGGTACTTGGAGAGAATGTAGCCTGGGCTTTCTCCCTTCAGCAGTGTCCCAGTCATAATTTACTGGGACGGGCCTACTGGGCAGATTTAGGACCCACTGGTGTGATTTCAGGTCCAAGAATGCTTTGGGATCCCACAAGCTGGAACGTGTTAGAATTGGCTGTGCTGCTTTGTTTGTCCTGCTGCCATCACATCCCCAACTAGACAGATGGATGGTTGCATAGGTTGATTGCCTTCTATTCTTTGAATAATTTTGTACTATTTCAGACTGATAAAGCCTGGTAAAAGTAGCTAAAAGGGGGAGCAAATAATACATCATTAATGAGGGAAAAAAATTAATTATGTTACCCGCAGCGATTCCCCTAAAGCGGAGACGATAAGTGTGTCTCCCCTTCGAGAGACAGTCTGCATTTACGCATGAGGCACTGGAGCGTTACTTCATTGATTATTTAAATCTTCTGACACGCTGACAGAACCAGTCGGTCTCTAATGTTAATTAATGTTCTGTGTTCTTCTACACATGGACGAGGTCACACACAGGTTAATACAGTAAAACTGAAAAGCAGCCGTCCTTTCGATGGATCCTGAGCTCCATTATAGCCAGTTGAAAAACGATTTCAGAGCTAAAAGTGTAATTCTTTTTACTCTGGAGACTTTCCCTCTGTCTGTAGAGTTTAAACTTAGTGAAAAGTGTTAAGTTTTGATGCCTAAATGTCCTAAATTTGCGAATTACTAGTCCTGCTGGTTGTCGGGTTTATGATTCATGCGTTCATGTGGATTCTGATGTCGTCAGAGCCGATCTACGCATCACCACCGCAGAGTCTGAGGTCAAACTGAATCAACCCCACAGGCTGGTTGAGAGGAGTGAGGAGGCAGCAGTCAATGCTGATGTAAAATGCAGCAGTCAGTTAAATGGGTTTTTCAAAAAATTGTGAATAACAGCAGCCACGGTTGGTCCTTGAGCACACAGTCATGAATGTGCACACACAGAAAAGGATGACGGGTCCGGTAGTATGTGAGATTAGCTACTCACACACACACACACACACACACACACACATGATAAGCCTCCGGGCGAATGTCTGGCTGAGATAATAATTATTCCTGAACAGTATTCACTTAAACAGGTAAATGTCAGCTCAGTGTTTACCTCACTCCCAGCAGTGGCACTCTTATCCGGAGGCTTGCAGTGGGAATAAGGTTCAAATCCAACATCCGAAACATTACAAGCAATCAACAGTAAAGACTCCAAGTGTCAAATCCACTGCTCCCCCACCCAAAAAAAAACAAAAAAACAAGGATTTTAAAGGTCAGAATGACAGCACTCCGACAACAGATAAAACAAATAGCCTTGTTTCCTGGGATTGTTTCTTACTGAGGCAACAATTACATCAAGACTGACACTGGACTCTTTCATCAAGTCCCTGGATTTACTGGAAAAATACAAGATTTGAGAAAACATCTCCTCCCAAGTCTCTCTCCTCCTCTCAGCAGCAAGTTTTTACCCACAAGCCTGTAATATTTCAAATATATTTTTCGAGCAGCACTGTGGTCTGCAGCAGTTAGCGAGTCTCTTTTTGTCTCATTCTGTCTCACATTGACAAATAAGGGATGTAAACACCTGTTCTGCTTCGTGCACTCGAGCAGCACATTAATACAACTAAAGACGGGAATAACATAATGAGAGCAGAGGATAATAGGATGTCTTGTTGACAACCAGTTGTTCTGTGGTCTGGATCATTGTCATCTTGTACGACACACACTCCCCTCGCCTCTTGGCGTGGCACAGCGCGGGTGCAGCTGGCAGGGTGGATGTGGTTCAGTTTGCTGTCAGCTCTGCCCTCTAATGGGCTCTGCGACTACGCGTTAGGACGGATGATTCGTTCAGTTGGGGTGCATCTCACTTATGTGCATGAGCTTTGATTAATTCCTCAGCTTAACTATCATAACATGCTTTACAGTATCTTTCTTTGGATGTTTTTCATTCTCCCTTTCGTCTACTTATTGTCTTTTTTTTATAGCGATTCGTTGTGTGAACAGCTTAATAGGAAAACACATCACGTACAAACATCACACAGAAACACATCAAATGTCCTCCATCCTCATTGTATCAAACATTCTTTGTTCAAACTCAAAGAGAGTTTCATCTTTGTACTAAAATTACTATTTCAGTACTTTTCCTCTACTAGCTAAGCACTTGTGTTTGGACTTAACTGGAACATGAAGTCCAATACAAATTTAAAATCTTGATGGAAATGGGAAAAAGAGAGCTCTTAATACTTTTTTTTACAGTTTAGGAGACTAAACCCTGTCTCTGATGTTATTACTACGGACATGGAAGGATGTGGGATGATGTTATTAAAGTCTCAGAAGTCTTTTGGAGAAGGAAGCTCTGGTGACCAACCCATGACGAGCAAACGTCTAGCAGCCTAAAAAATTAGCTTTTTGTGCAGACAGAAAGGGCCGACCGACTCTGGGCAGCAATATGTCTTAACGCTCTGAATGGTTTTATAGAAAAATGAAGTTCTCTGCTGGTCCTAAAGGACCTCAGTCAGCTTGAGGGTGGATTCATTGTTAGACCTTTCCACAAACACTCAGTTCTGCTGGCCCTCTCCTCACTTTTGGGTTGCTCTAAATATAAAAATGTGACAGGTGGAAGTGAGATAACTTAACCACTGACCATTTCCTGCTCGTTCTTCAAGTTTAGCAGCTTATCACATCCGGTCCAACACCAGATGCTCCTCATCTTTATATATATCCACAAGCTCTTTGGTAGCCTCAATGCCAGCATAGGAGGAGGTAAAGAACCTTCAGACAGCGAAGGTTGATTTCTCATCATCACTACTTTTCATATAAGTGCCCAGTTGAAAGGCAAGAGGAGGTAAAATGATGTGGAAGATGGTTAATATATTTGCATTCAAGTAAAAGAAGCAGTAGATTATAAAAAAAGAGTCCAAAACTTGTGAATCGCCTGCATTTAAATTTTGACTGGTAATAAAAGGTAAACAAGTCTTTAGTATTTTATACTAATTTATAAAAAGATAAGTACTTGAAGCAGTGTCTGTGCAGACTCAGGTTTCCTGTCTGGTGGGTTTTCATCCTCTTAGATCATTTGTGCAAGTGGAGGAACAAAACAGAGAGAAATAAATATAAAAAAGGAACAGAAGAAGCCAATTAGAAAAGCACGAAGACAAAAAAAAAGGACCAAAAGAATCGCAGAATGCAAAAAGTTTTTATTAATTTCATCCAAAAGTCATTGTGTCATAGAAGCACTTTTTTGAATGTTGCAGAATACTGTTGCAGAAGTGGAATTGTACAGCAAAAGGCAATTTCTTCTTCTGTTAAAAAGTACTATAATTTCAGGCAGAACCTTTAGTTTATATTCACATGAAGTCTTCCAGTTCATAATATCCAATTTGGACTTTTCAGAGGTACTGATGGAAGTCTTGAGCCTTTGTCTCTATTCAAACTCTGATCGAGTAATCTAACTTCAGTGTAATAATCATTTCCTCCCTCCATCGTATCATTCACACTCAGGACTCTCAGGAGCTCAGTCTAAAGTCAATTTATTATTATCGCACAATATAAATGTGTCTGCAAAAAATTCTGATTACCACTTCAAAAGAGAAAAATCATTTTCTCACTGGAAAAATGCTTTTTTTTTTTTTTTAAAGATCGTAAGTAGTTTTTCATGAAGCCTTTACGTCTCCAATGCAAGTTCTCACACACACACACACACACACACACACACACTTTCATTTTGTAAGAGGACAAAGAGAAATGCCAGAACTGCAGCTGCGTTGTTATTCTGGAACAGCTGTGGAATGATATTGACTTTGTTCTGGATGGATTAGCCACTGAGGAATCTGGTAGAGAAATTAGTATTCTTCATCACTTCAGAGAGGTCCCTCGACTCCCCCCCCAAAATTTCATCATGTGTTGCTGAGTCAATGATACAGAGCAAAAAGGACCCTATCACAGCACTTTCTGAGGACCAATTATTGTCCAAAGGCATCTTGCTGCAGTTTGAATTTATAGAAAGGACTCTCGGTGGTTTTTCCACAATTTGTGCGACTGTGCGAATGAATTCACACAAACGTGTTTGTCCTCTCGCGCTGATATGTGTGTTTGTTTTATGGAAAGAATATTGCTTTTTTTGTTGTTGTGGCATCACTGCCAGGGAGGAGAGAGGGCATTATTAGTGGCTGTGAAAACAGAGGCAGCACAGCAGGAGAAACCCCAGCAGACGCAGTGAGTCATCTTGGTTAAAAAGTGTTCGGGGAGGCACAGTTAGCTAATAAGCAACTACAATATACAGTGACAAAAAGCCCGGTCCCTAGGTAGTACTGTCAAAGATTTGCCAAACAATCCAAGAGCCTGTTATCTCTAATAGGATTCATCATACTGTCTACGGCGAGTCACTCATCCATACAGCGCCTGATGAAGAGAAAGATGGCTTTAGTCAAAAAATCTGAGATGTATAAAAACGTTGCAGACAACAACATGCACAGTGCATCGGCTCAAAGTGAGAAAACAAACTTCGTTCTGCACTTATGAACTTGATTTTGTTCAGTCAGTGTTGCAAACTTGGAAGAACAACTCGAAAAACTAAAAAGTCTGAGAGTTTCTGCAGAGACGTTGACTTCAGCTGCCGAATGTTGCATTGTCTTCTGCTGTCTTGGGAAAAATCTTGGTGAAGTAAATTATCCCCGGGCCCATTAACACGTTTATGTGGGCTTACAGACCCACAACCAGTGCTGAAGCAAGAATCAGTCAATCTATTGATTACTTAACAGTGAAGAAAATATTTATATATTACATATCTGCAAAACTTTGACTAACAACATAATTTGTTCGTTTTCCAAAACAGATAAATATGTTCATAGTACAATAACTGCCTGTGACAAGAATGATTCAGACAGAGCAAAGCCCTTAATGAAGGTCAGGAAAGTGTTTTGTCTCGGTTTTACTTTAAAAAGGACAGGATGTGTGCACTTGTCATGCTTCAAACAAAACCAAGATGTTTACCTGATCAGATTCTAGCAGCCAAAAACATCCTCACTCTCAATGTGAACCTTGTTTTGCAGAATCCAGGTATTGTGATGTGTTTAGGGTCCTTATTCTGTTGACTAAATCGTGCAAAAGAGATTTAATTGCTAATATTTACCTTTCTGTGCACATTTCTGCTTAAGTCAGATAGATATTCATCTGCATGTAATAAACAAATCCCATCATGCCATGCTGCTGATTGAGTGTTTTAGTCATCCGTTTCTGATCGTGTCAATCAAAACTGAACAGTTTTATTTTTTAGTGGAGCTTTTTAATGTTAAACTGGCCGCTGAGAGTAAATTCACCACCCCCCTTCTGTCTGGGCAATAAGACTTTTGCTAATCATGAACAGAAAGTTACAAGAATTCATAGAAATTAGGAGCTCAAGGGCTTTGTAATCCAACACTGGATTATAAGTAATCCTGTACGTTGTTTCTCTCTGTTGGGAAACTTCAAAGACGAATGAAAAGGAAAGTTTTTATTATTGTTGTTTTTGTGAGACGGCTGATTCAGGCTCACTGTACGCAAACATATCACTCATTTCGTGATTGTCATCGCTGTTAACCGTCTCTGTCTCTGTTCTCATCCCACTTTTGTCATCGTCCTTCAGATGCGGAGAATGAAATCTTACTGAGCTTTCTTTATTTGACATAAGAAGAATGCAGCTCTCTCTGTGGAGCAGATCTTACAGATTTTTTCGTGCTTTAGCTGTTAGCTAGCAGCTGATGGCGGTGAGTGATGTCTGGTGGCTGCAGAGGAGTCTGGGGTTCAGGTGGGAGGCTGAGGAACGTGAGGAGACACCTGATGAGGCGAGGGGAGCTTCAGCATCCTCTGCAGAGAGTCAAGGATGAGAAAGTTGTTTTTCTGTGTTTGTCTGGAGTCGTTCTTGTTCGTCTCACCCGCTGTTGCCTGCGAAGTTAAATGTTGGTTGTTGGAGCTTTACAGCAAAGTGTTTACATACTTGTGTCAAACTGCACTGTCAACAGTTTTTTTCAGTTAATGCTAATTTGGACTGTCCCACGCTTTGTCTGTCAGAAACACTGCAAGCTCCTCTCGGCTGTTGTTTTGTTTCCATCCATGAGGATGAAGCCCGAGATCACAGGAACGAAAAGCGATTTCAGTATTTGTTTTTTTGTTTTTTTTTTTGTGGGAGTATTTTGTCTTATGGAAAGCGTTTCTTTAATTTCAGAAGCTGCTCCTTGAACCACGACAGGTGTGTGTCTGTGCGAGTGAAGGATGAGGAAGAAAAGGAGAAGGAGGGGAGAGAGATAAGTAGAAAGGATGACGTGAGCAGAGAGGAATTCAGAGATAAAATGAAACAAAGAGGAATAGAAACAAAACAGCGGAGCGGGAGAGCTCAAACAGATTATTTACCTCAGTGGGATAAACAGGGAGGCATATAGGATGGAACGAATTTGAATGACAAGGCGACTGATTTCTCCTAATTGGTTTTGACTGTCTCGCTTTGAACTGCCGGTGTGCCGCGGCTCTGTTTCCAGGCAAACAGCTATCGCCTGCGAATCTAGAGTGCTGCTTAATTTCTCAGACAAATATCAAACCTCTCTCCACACTGGATTAGCTGCAATTTAATAAGATTAATTAAGAATAAGGCACTGCTGCTGCTGCTGCTGTAGCTTTTTATATATTTATTTTTTATTCCTATGCCTCAAAGCCCTTGAAGCCAAACCTGGCTTTAAGGTTCTTCTGTGCTCCACCTTCCATATCAGCACACCCACACGCACCACCCACATATCCGCTTCCACCTACAGCTCCGCAGACTTGCATAAGGAGAGGCAAAAGAAATCACTTTAAATGTGTTCAAATATTGTCTCTCTTAAGTGCGGAGAACTACCACAGGCGTGAGATAATATCATGCATTTCCAATGCAAATGCGCATTTTAAGAGTTGTTCTCGGAGCGAGTGAAGTGTCTTGACACAAGGCTGATTCCTCGGCTCCTTCTGAGGTACCAACACTTGATCTGAGAAAACTCGTGAGTGGAGCTGATTTGCATCGAAAACGAATGACATTATCTCACCCTGCGAGTTTGTTTTTTTCTCTCCTTCCATGTGCTTTCTATAAAATGAATCCGATTTTAAGACTCTATAGTGGAATAAATGAAATGTTGAGGAGGATTTTTTTTTTTTTTTTTTTGCTCACTAAGAGCCGCCTGTCAGGACCTTAGCAGAGATGAGCTCTTCACTTGAGTGGCAGATGCTTTCTCTCAGTGGGCTCTGCAAACATCCCAAACCCACAGCAACAAGCATCTTGTCTCACTGTCTGTCTAGACTTTTATTGACAGCTTATTACGAGATGAGCAAAGTCCTCTGAAAGGTTGAGAAGTCTCCCGCTGGGTACATGGCAGTTAACCCTTCTTCTCCCCGACTTCAGCAGGCTCCAGTGGAGGATGGAGACCTGGTTCAGAGATGCTGCTGTACCCTTTTCTGTTTGTCTGATTCTTCTCTAAAGACATGGTTTGTCAAAGAAGAGGCCAGTAGGGAGGTTCAGGGGCAAAACGGCCAAAAATGCAAAACAAATAAACAAAAAAAGGACCAAAACAATCAATAGTCAAACATCATTTATCACATCAGAAGTTGTCAGTGTTGACCTGCTTTAGAGCTGCTCTGCTGTTGGTATTCAGCTTGAAAGAAAGTGAACATAGAGTGCGGATTTAATACTTTATCAGCTGGTTTTTAAAGGCATCTTGCAAAAGAGGGGCTCTGGCTATAAGCTGATGTCATTTTGGGGTCCTTTGCATGGAGAGAGGAACCTCCAGAAATCAGCGATACCATGCGTTGCAGTGTGAGCCAGATGAAAACACTGAGCTCTGATAGCCCTGTCAGTGCTCCAGTGGATAATTAGCAAGCTTCTGTCTTTATGGGGTTTTTGCTTTTGCTCCTTATCACTTGATTGAGCTGTGATTGAGTCAAATTTGATTAAGATTTAATTACTGAACCGGCTCACTGCTCAGAAAGTCTCACAGTAGTCAGTGTAACAGAAATGCTTTTGACAAGGATTTGTTAGGATCTGTCAAGCGTGGATAACTTATTCTCGGTTGTTTTAAGCAAATCACCATCATTTAAATTGGTTTAAATGTTCTCTAAAATAATGAGAAAACTGGGGATGTTGGTGCCCTCGGTGCAGCTGCAACAGTAGAATGAATATTCAATTAACCCCCCAAACATACAGCTCTCCCTTTTTTGGCAAATTTTTCTTCACAAAGTTTAGCTGCTGGGTTTGATTTTGTACAAGTTAATCTGTCATTGATTTGAGTGGGATTTTTAGCCAGTCAGCAGCATTGATCCTG
>JAPZDZ010000007.1:3296128-3307199 GCA_029783805.1 Acanthurus tennentii | reverse complement strand
CTGACGTCACTTCACTTAATTAAACAGTTACCGGTGCGCAGCCAACCCGGAACATGAATGAAACATAAAAAAAAAAAAAAAAAAAAACCCGCTCCGGTGGCCACTTACACACACCTTAGAAACTGCAGTGGATCAATAAAAGTAAGACAAACTTATATTTGCATATGTTTAGTTGCTTACTACAGTGAGAGTCTAATTCAGTACATTCATCCGACTCTACTTCTCACTGTAGACTAGCCTATTGAGTGTTCATCATGTAGAGAATTAAAGTGAGTGAATGAAAGAAGCTTTGAAGCCATAAGATTGGATGTAACTTTATTGATCCCAGTGGGATCATTAGATCCCTGCAGCAGCAAAAAGGATTCAGCACACAAAGCATCGCATAAAACAAACAGCATAATGAGAATAAAAGAGTTTAGACAATTAAGACAAGCTGCGAAAGACAATGTAAACAAATGAGTGTTATATAAGCGAATGCTATTGATAGTTCAAACACATTAGCCAGACTCTGCTGGAGGGGAAACTACAGAGTAAAGACCAAACATATGGATGACACAGTTTAATACAAGTGTTATTTGCACCAGAAGTGCAAATGTTATCCAAGACTTCTTAACCTAAAAAAATGCAATATCATGTATTTAAATGTATGCAAAAGGATGAACTCAAGAAGTATCTGTGCAGATAGTTACAAAGTGGACTCTTTATTAGTTTCTCTACTCTGTGAAGGAAACTATTAGCAGCTAATGTAGAGACACAAGAGCTTTAGTGTCCGAGGTTTTTAAGTTGTTCTTGGGTCTAAATTTGCACAATCAGTGCGAACACGAAACACTTGAACTGTCTCACATTTTCATAACTGCTTCATCAACAGTATAAACAGGTTCTGTAAACATCATTAATGTGGCCCGTACGACCAGGCGGTAAAGTAAACAACTGTTACACAGTCGAACATAAATTTTAATGCAGACGGCCTGTTTTGCATTAACACACACGCGCGGTATCTTCGATTTTAATAATGAGGAGCAAATTATAAATAATATATAATTTACTGCAGGCTAAGGAAACGTGTTCCATGCATTTGGCTCCTAATGGGGAAAAAATGCTTTAGATCAAGTAATTTATTATCCGCCAACAGATATAAATAAACTTCACAATCTAAATGTATCATCTAAATGTATAACTAGGCCACTTACTTATTTCCACAGGGACTGCTGAGGAAAAGGGCCTCCGGTCCTCTGAAAACCTTCGTCTGACACCATTGTTTCAGCAGTCATTTCATCCTGACTGCATTAGGCTTCATGTTAGGGTACAGAGATAAAGTAAACAGGAAAGTGACACTCTGTTGGACAGACATTTTGTCACCTGATAGTTGAGTATCAACTCCAGATCACATAAAGTGTCAGTGAGTCGACAGCAGTCAGAGTTAATTAATCCGGCGAATGAGCTCTGGACAGCTGCCTCAGAGTCACATCATCCGACATGCAACTCTTTAACCAACATCCTGTCACATTTAAATAACTGTCGCTGATAATTCAGCAAAAATTAAATTAAAGCTGGAAATGTTGCGGTGCATTTCAATCAGACCTGGTTTCGCCCACACAAGCAGGAGCGACAGGTTGACTCACTGTTAGAAATATGAGCTCTAAGTTTTTAAATTCAAACTTAATTTCACTCTTGTTCATCACCGAAACACCGAAGAGGAGGCTGGTCACCCGTCTGCAGGCATCAGTCGCTAAACAACCAAATTTATTCTTTAAAAAATCCACTAGAACAGTTTATTTTTTAATGTGAGGGTTTTTTCACTTTACCCATTGGCAAAAAAACAGTGAAGCTGTAGTTTTCTTGTATTAAACCACAGAATGGGGCAGGAAAAAGCATTAGCACTGCTGAACTTCTGCTTCCTTTCTTAAAGTCAGAGGATAATTTAAGAGGGTTTTTGATTGGATGCCTAAGAAAACTTAGGATAATTCCTAATTATTTTTACAATGTTAGCAAACAATTGACAGGGGATTTTTGAAGCTCTTCTGTGTCTAACAAGCTGCTAAATGAGACTACAGAGATCGTTGGAAAAACTAAATGTCATCTTAAAGATATAAAGTAACTAATCTACCTGCTTATCTGCCTTCACAGCCACGAGTGAATATTATAATGCAGTATGAAGCTCAGTGATGTTGAAGTCATGTGACTGTGATGCAGTTTGTTTACAACTTAATGTTAGCTTTTTACTTCTGGTGATTACTTTTACACCTTGAAAATTAACACACCTGTGTTTATTTATGTAATTATCTTGTTGGAAAAAAAATGTGTAATTATTCTAAACTGTTGTTCGCCTCAAAAAGTTTATACTGCGATTTAAAAAACACACAACTTCAAAATCCCACTGACCCACAGACCTTCTGGGCTGGCCGACAAAAATGGTTTTAAGTTGGTGAAATGGTGTTTTAAAATCCCAATTTTCTCTGTGGTTTTGTAAGAGATCTAATTTTCCCTTTTCATTTAAATCTTTGGCAGTTTTTTAAACTGAAAATACAAGATGATCATTTTAGATAATTACCTAATGTGGCTTGTTGATGACTTGTATTCAGCCTCAGTCCTCGGCGATTCATTGTGTGCCAGTGATGTCTACATGAATTTGATCTGATGAAGGTCTCAGGAGAAAAGCCTTCAAATATAAAGTTGTGCAGAATTTTCTTTTTTCTTGTAAAGTCCAATGCTACAAACCTTTTTAAAACCATGAGAGTTGACCAAAACTGAATTTATAATAGCAGGATGCCGTCTACATTTGATGGAGGAAATGGAAAGAATAATGCAGAGACTGAACTCACCAGGGTGAAGAGTTTTTTTTTTTCCCAAGTGTTGGCAACGAAAAGCATCTCTCGCTGTGAAAAAGCGTCTGGCTGATAAAAGTGGCGATGACCTTGCCATCACTCGTCTGTTTTTTCATTTTTAACCTGTGAATGTGGAAAAAATCTGGCCATTAAACACACACATCTGCACACAAAGTCTCTCCTCATAGATGAGCTCTAGTGTTTAAAAGATGCTTCCTGTTCGGATTCCAGATGAGTTTCGTTTTTCCCCACCAGAAATGATGTTATGCTTTTGTCGTCTTTAGGTAAACGAGAACGACAGATTGTGGGGCGACGAGGGAGACTCCACTCTTCCCTCCCCGGGCCTGTCGGACAGCGGCGCCGAGCCCGTCTGCCTGTCCCTGCTGCTGGGCTTCGGTTGGCTGCTCCTGCTGCTGCTCTCCGACCAATAGGAGGCCTCGCTCACCTGGCCTCCATGGACAAAAACCTCCAGATCTAAAAAGGGGAGGGGGAGATGAGAAAGAGCCATTTCGATGTGTCAAAATGAGGGTGGGGGAGAGGGTTGACTCCCCCTCTCCCTCTCCTTCCCTGTCACACAAAAATCACACTTAATCTCTTTTTTTGTGAATCACGACTTGGAGCAGATGTGTTGTGCAGCCCACGCCCTTGAGAAAGGCCGCCGAAGAGAGGGAGGGAGGGAGGGAGTGAGGGGGGGAAACCAGGAAGTACATGCCTCATTTCTTGCTTCACGCAAACACAAACTATTTCACATGACACACACACACAAGCACACACACATGCAGACTTCGCTCATCTGAAAATAACGTTGAAGCTTTGGAGAAAAAAAGGGGTCTGTGGGTTCAGAAAGTGTACAGTGAAGAGACACTGAAGGTGCAGTGCAGGAAAACTATCCAAAAAAAAAGTTTTAAAAAAGTTGTTCCCGAACATTCCTTGATGTAAAAGAAAAATACTTTAAATGTTAAGACTTTTTTTTTTTCCCTCTCAGACGAACTGTGATGAAGTGTTACACAAGATTCAAGGTTGGATGTGTGTGTGTTCGTCCACATGCGGCTCTGCTCATTCGGCTTCGCTCTTCATGTTGACGCCACATCCTTCGTTTTTTTAATTAGGGATCATTTCGTTATGCATACGTTAGATGAAAGCACATATTATAATCGAGTCGAATCACAATGGGATTCTTTGCCTGTTTGTTGTTGTGTTTAAGTGGCAGGATGAAGAGTTCATTTCCAAATAAAGAAGATATATAGAAAAGCTCAAGTTGTTAATGAAATTTACCCTTCAGACGACCTTTAAATCTCCCAAAGTCTGTCAAAGTGTTTTATTTTGTCCAGCACAGACTCACATTGCTTACTAGCTTTTCATATATTGTAATTTGTTTTAATTTTTGAACTATAAATCATTTTTGTATGATTAGATGTCATTGGAAGGGGGAGGAGTCTTCATATATTCATTCATTGAGCTTTACGTGTTGAGGCCTGACAAACATTTGGGGTCGTTTCTCTTAAGAATTGTATAAAAAATCGTGGTTATGGTGAAGCAACGAGAGGCGGAAACGAGTTTATATTTTCTAAATGTATGTGGACTTTGCAACTTTGGAGAAAAACTGATCTCTCTCTGGACATGTTTGTGACTGATCGTGCTTTGCCATCGAGGGAGGACCGGTGGGAAACAGACGGAGCGGGTTTTTGATGCATGAACGGATGCATCTGTCGTCTGAGACACTCATGAGATGAAGGTGGTGATCCGTGTTGGCACAGCTACCTGCTGGGACTCCACGAGGATTTACAGTATGAACTGTAAAAGCACAGCTCTGCTCCGCGGAGCGTTGAGCTCGAGGAAGCTGAGGTTGGTCACGTGTCATTTTCAATACTGCCATTGAATTCAATTATCTGAAAGAAGTCCTGTTTGTTTCACTGCATCATTAAATGACACAACATCTGCTGATTTTAACACCAAGAATGAAAATGTGTGTCCCTGAACCACAAGCAGACCTGATGAAAATGACACGTTCTAGTTAGGACTTGAGAAAGGGCACATGATTGACTCATAATATTGTCATTGCAGCACAAAAGTTGTTGGATTTTGCCTGCCAGGTTTTACAGGAAATGAAAAACTGTTTATTCCTCCTCATTGATGCCAATATGGGTTTGAAACGAGACCCTGAGTGGGTCTTTACAGGGTTTTAAGGACCTAGGAAATAATTCAACACATCAACGTCTGTCTTAAAGGGGAAGTTTACGCGAATCACAAACAAATCTTTCATTTCACCTACTTCTAGTGGTACCTCGTCATGCAGACATTTTTGCCCAAGTTTTGAGATATTGTTCTTGGAGATTGCTGCAGCCATTCAAATACAATAAAGATGATTGAAATATATCTTTTAACTATGTTTATGTGATGTTACTTTTGATGCCAAAACTCCAAAGTGTCAGTTTACGCAAATTGCCACTAAAGCATCTTTTTAGAACATTTCTTGACTAGTGAAAAACAAGTCATCCTTTGTCTAAATCACAGTTCAGCTTCTTTGTTTTAATTTTACCGTCCATCTCCTCTCTGTGTTATAACTCAATATTCCAATTTTCCGGAAAATTTACTTGGTTCAGTCCATCAACTATATAAATAAAAGTGGATGGAGTCACTCGATGTCACCCAAGAGTTTGTTAGCTACTGTGTTGACACTTTGAGCATTATGGTCGTCTCCATCTTGGTTTTTTGGAGACAGAAAGACTAAATTTGGATGAGAAGGTGGAGCTCGGGTGGATAGGTATTGCTACACCTCTATGATGACTGGGTCCAGATGAGAACTACATTTATTTATTTATTTAATTCTGATTTTGGTGGTTTCAGTCCTCCATAGAGAAACTGGGGACATCGCATCCTAGTAACTTATCGATTTTTGATCGAAATGGGACCTAATTTTTACAAATAAACATCATGCAGCATCGAAAACTTCAAACTAGAGATTGAGATCATAAACTCATTAGGAAACAGTTTATTGAGGGAATAATTCAATTAAGATGTAGGATCATTTTCTCATTAGCTAACAAAGAATCAGACTATTTACTTAACAACTGGAGTCTCCCCCTTCTGGTCATTAGAGAGAATGCAGGTTTAAAGGCTTCCTTTAAAGTTTTAACAGTATTTTTGGCTACTTAGATACACACACTTTAACACAACTCTAACACACTTTAAGCTGTTTTGACCGGTGTAAAAAAAGACAGTTGTCAATCTAGATAGCCAATTCTTGAAGGGAACCTCTTTATCAGCTTAATTCTCCACTGTGTTCATCAATTAGTCACAATTTTTGAGACATTTAGTGTCAGGCAGGTAGTATTTATAATGGGTTCATCAGAGAAAACAGCTGAGGAATTTTTATTGTGAATTTGGTGAACGTATCATTAAAGCTCTCAAGTAAGAAAACGTGGTAAGAGTGTGTGAGAGATACCTTTAGTTTTCATGAAGCCTTCGTCTCTTCTTATAATGTGACATCCGCCGAGCTCAGTCGCCTCGTTCTGATTGGTTCTGTGATTTTGGCGTCTTGTGCGTGACCAATCTGCTCCTTTATTTTCGGTGCCCGCAAAATCTCAGAAGTGACTTCCTGTCAATAGAGACCACACAATAAATGGAACTGAATTTTGGACATTTTTTTGTGTAGATGGGAAGCAGTTTTTCTTAAGGATTTATGGATCTCTGAGCTGAGTTCAGCATCACCTCATATTGAAAAAAATCAACTTTTCATCACACACAGTGTTTTTTTAAATAAATGTTATAGTAAAGTGTGTATACCACAAGGTGAATACTACATATAATCTGTAGAACATTCTTACTTTGAGCAATTAAAATATACATTCACCCAAAGTTTTGCTTATAAAACGTCAGACAGGGAAAATCACAGTGGGACTAATTCTGACATCACAAAAAACTTTTGAGCACAAACTTGTGCATCAGAAACTCTAATAAATGAGACCCCTGGTGGAAACAAACCTAGAGCACATTTGAGTTTCATCTAACTACTGTATAACTTAAAGCTAAGGTGACGTAGAGAACACTGCAGCTGTGAAAACCCGCCCTGATACTTAAAGATGCTCCTGCAGTCTTGGTGCTTAGAAAAACTATCAAAAAACGTAGTAGGAGTACATATATTAAAATTCACTGCGTCATCATCTCACCCACATTGCTTATTTTGGCGAAAGAAAAGGGCTCAGGCAGTCACCCCTTCACAAAGTGAGGCTCCAGCTGCCAGCGTGCCCACCTGTGCTTTGCATATGGCGGCCCCAGCCTCCGTGTTTTGGGTCACCAGCTATGTGGGACAGACCTCCTGCCACCCTACATACTGTAGCTGCTGCTGCACGCTGATAAAAGGCTAAAAAACCAGCAGGAAGCTAAATACAGCCTGAGATCTGAAACCAACTCCTGACGCTGCCTTTTAAACATCTTTTGCAGAGATTCTTAACCTGTGACATTTTCAGATCCCCAAAGCCTTTTCTTCATCAATTAAAGATTCATCTAGTTTCACCAGCACAGAGAGCTCCAAATGAACTACATCCATACTAAAGAGAGAGATTTCACTCCTCTTTTCTAGTCTTTTTCTTTTTAAAAACACGTCAAACAAAACTCAGTGCAGAAGAAAATCTCAACAGCCCTCTGGTGTCTTTTAAAAGTCTAAAGCTAAAACAGCATTATGTTTAGCAAAACATGTGAGCCTGATGTGTCTGACTCATTGATCCTCTTGATCAGTAGTTACCAACTCCTTTTCTATCATTATGTAAATAGACAAGCCCTAACTAAAGGGCATATTTTATGTATATTTTATGGTACATTATATGCATAACAGAATCAGAACAGAGCAACTAACAACTGTACAATTAGCTCAAACAGTAAATGGAATACCTGCAGGACTTTTAATCACATGTATGTTCTGAGTTTGTTCTACAAATGCTGAGTTGATTGACAAGGAAACTTTTCTGAAACTGTTCCTTTCAGGCAGGTTTCAATAAATGTTTAACAGAGACTCACTTCGTTAATTATTTTGGTCACAGCAGTATTCAAATATATTTTTTTTACAAGCTGCAGTCTAGTGGGAACTTAAACTTCAGCTACATTAAAGCGTGTCCTCTAACCAACAGCTGCTCAACGAGTTTAAATCAAAGATGCGTTTGTACTGTCTATATGATATCAGGACTTATTAATGCAGGCAAAACATTCATAAAAGCATCCCAGTGTGTGAAAAGAGCTCTGAGACTCATCAAAACATAAAAAGACACCATTTACCAAGTTACAGCAGGCAAACCATGAAGAATGTGCAAACATTTCAAAATAATAGGCTAAATAAACTGTTAATTTAACCCTTATTAGCCTTTGGTAGTATCATATTGAAATACACACAAACAGCCTACACATAACAGACTGTCAAAGCACCAAGATATTCAAGGTAACCCCCTCATTGATTCTTAAACAACAAGCAAGAGCTTTTACTGTGACAGTCTATAATAATACAACATAATGACCAAAGGTTTCGGTTGCTCATACCTCTGAGGAGTATATAGGCCTAAGCTGACTAAAACTTCCGATAAAAACTAACATATTTTGAGGTAGTTTGAAATAAATAATGTCAGACAGGTGTATCAAAACAAAAACACCTTTGTTACAGTGCTAACAAACTCTTCTAGAAGTATGTTTGGGGAAAACTCACCTGTTTATCTGGTCAGTGTTTCTACTCCTGATTAACAGCTTCCTCTACAGGTGAGTTAGCTGCTAGCTGTTAGCTGCTAGCTTCCTTCGAGAGCCGCGGCCTTCCAAATAGTCGAAAAAGCCCACGCTGTGATACTGTCCTTCACTTTCAAAAGGCTCAATACTTGCAGCGTATGATGTTTGTGGTGTGTGAAACAAAAAACACAGTTTGAAATGTATTATTTTTCTCTCAAACAGTAACTTTTAGTTCGGCGTCCGTTCTTGCCGCTCGTCGTCTTCACCTCGAACTTGGAAGTCTTTCTTTCGTCCTCTTCCTCTCTGCTTAGGAGAAACTCACGCAAGTCGCAACAAAACAGCGCCCCCTTGTGTAATGGCAGATCACGCTTATTTTAGAACGAGAATTACACTAAAAACCACTATTCTTCAAAGATTGTTTTTTTTTGTCAAACCATTAACAATCAAAACGCAGGATTTTTTAATGTTTGAAGTTCCTCATTGCTCTCACTCTTTTCGTGGAGGTAAGTTTTTGGTTAGTTGTTTTTTATATTTTGTAAGTTTAACTCACCCGTGGTGGACTTTTAGTGCGGGCTATTTCTGCAAAACTTTTCCTAATAATAAAAAAAAAAAAACATAAGTAATCCAGGTTATGTTGCATTTGGCTCTCTGTGGCCATGACACATGACAGTCAAATCAAATCTAATAAATTACCTTTTAAAAAGAGATTTAGACAATTTACTACCAGCTCACATGTTACCTGCCTCTCAGTGGTCCTACTTTTTGTGACAAATACTGTTTGATAGAGAATTTTTATAAAATAGTTGGGCATACAGGTAAATGTGGAAGCAATTAGTGCTGTAAAACCTTCAAAAATACAATTGTTGAGGAGTTTTTGCACCAAATAATAAGGACAGAGGAAGAAGAGTCATTCAAGTTCATTATTAAGTCCATTAGCTTAATTAAGCTTCAGATCATGGTCCCTCTTTGCAAACAGAATTGTCCAGTTTCTAAAGAACAGCAGCTAAATGGGCCTTGGGAGTCTGATGGGAGGACAGTTTGAAGGCCAGACATCTTTGCAGTTGAATAACTGATTTTTCCACAAACAATAATGCTGTCTCGCAGATAAAACACAACCATTTTGTCCAATTAGAGACATTTTAGACGAAATCTATAATTTTACAAGAAACCTGCTTTTGTTTCGCGGCACCTCCTGCTCATCAGCAGACAGGTTTGCTTTCCAATACGGCTGCACTGCAAATTATTTACAAGTGAAATCCTTCAACATGAAAAGCACTGAGCGCTGAAACGCCATCATAAGTCAGAATCTGACAGCCGGGTAAAGAGGATGGAGCAGGGGCGGATGGATGGGAGCAGCTCCTCGGAGAAATGTTTGCTAATTGTGATAATGTGTCTAATCTTGTCAGCAAGAAATGAGAGGAGAGAAAAAAAAAAGAAGGCAAGAAAATACAAATGCAGCATTTCTGAGAATTACATTTTACCGTGTAACCTTTGTTCAGCAAATTTGAAAAACGATGGGGGGATTTTTTTTTTTTTTCAGACGTTATTGCCCCTGACAGCTCTGCTGAAAAACTGACTGAATCAAAGCTGAGGAAAGATAATTACATTAGACTGTTTGGTGAAAAGCAATAAAGACAAGATGACCTGAAAAATGGGGAGAGAAAAGTCTGAACAATCTCTGCTTATTCGGATTTACACTGGGAGGATGAAGAGGAGGAGGAGGAGAGAGGGATGGTTTCATAAACAATCTAATGTGAAGGAGGCTCAAAAAAAAAAGAAGAAGAAGAAGAAATAAGAGGCTCATTATAAGCGAACAGCTTCGGAGCCGCAGCGTTCAGGCTGTCAGAGTGATCAGGATGGATTCAGTCAGACCTGAAATCAAAGGGCAACACCTAATCATCTGTTTACACCACACAGGAGGTCCTGAGGCGGAGAAGGATGGAGAGAGGGAAGAGAGAAAGAAAGAAAGTGTGAAACAGTACAAAGAGATGATGGAAGAGGAAACAGGAAGAGAGTGAAGGGGAAACAGAGGTGAGACAGAAGGAAGGGTGAACGGACGTAGGAAGGTAATAAAGAAGAGGAAGAGCAAGAATTAAAAAAGGCAAAAGAATAAGAATGAAAGAAAGTAGGAGGGATGGGAAAAAAGAGAGAGAGAGAAAGTGAAAAGACGGTGCAAAAAAGATGGAGGATGGAGACAGAAAATGGAAGAGGGTGAAAAAATGAGGGAGGAGAAAGAATAGATGGATAATGGAAAGAGGGAGGTGTGGAACGGAGGAAGTGGGAAGAAAGAAAAAGACTGAAGAGACGAAGATTTGAAGGAGAGAAAGAAAAGAGGAGGAAGTGGCGATGAAAGAGACAAAAGAAAGAAGAGAGAAGCTTTGAGGGTTCAGAGAAGAAAAGACAACATGAGTGAAAGAGTAAAAAATAATAATCTGAGTGAAGAAATAAAAAAGATGGAGCAGAAGAAGAAGAAGAGATGTACTTACAAAAACCAGAGAAGAAGATTAATGAGGGAATAAAAGAATGAAAGATGGAAGGAT
>JAPZDZ010000007.1:3179143-3189260 GCA_029783805.1 Acanthurus tennentii | reverse complement strand
TTAAACTTTTATGTAAATAAAGAGAAATATGTTTATGTTCGTATCGGATAATGTTCCCAAAAGCCTCCTTGCAGGTTGCGTAACCATGGTAACCAACAATCAGCTGATTTATAAAAAAAATCTGTGATGCCCAGAAAAAAGATGAAACCTTCTGAATCAACAGTGACGTGACGTTTCGCTCCTGTAACTCACCGATGTCGTACTCCTGCACCTGGCTGATGTAACCGTACAGAGGACAGTGTCCGAACAGGACCAGCATGACCGGACCCGAACCCTCCTGGACCGGAGGCACGATGTGGGCCGAGTGACCCACCACGGCGTACTGCTCCTTGGCCCGCGGGCTCAGGAGGACCCACGTCTGGTTCTGGATGTGAAAAACCCAAAGCTGGCTGGAAACGTTTCCCGTGGAGTCGATTTTCCCTCCGTACATGTAGATTTTCCCCTGAAGGAGACATAAACAAACAGTAGAGTTATATATATGTTTAAATACAAAGGTCTAATCGTTATAAAAAACCCAGTGATGTTTAAAGAGGTTAAATTAGTTTTTCTTTTACATTTTTCTAAATAAAAGAAAAGAAACTTCAAACTTTTGATCATTCACATTAAAAGAAATACTGTAAAGTTTGATAACTTTTCTAAAATTAAAAAGAAATTCAGACAAAGCTTAAAAAAACATGGATTTGCATCGTTCGTCTGCGATTTTAAGGATCAAACTGGGACCATTTTTTTATTAATGCTCCTAAATGTACTTTTGCTTTAAAAGTCACCGTTTGACTTTTTATTTCTAACTGGAGACCAATTTTTTTTTAAGTGTGTAATTAATTTTAATTTTTTCTCTTTTTTTGTGAAATTAAATAAATAAAGATTTGAAAAGGTGACTTATGACTTTATGATAATTCAGTGTAGTAAGGATACTTAGTTAATGGAAAATTATTGATTCCTTTAATCAAACTGTTGAATCCTGATTATGTGACATGATTTGTCCAAATAGACATAAAGTTAATTATGAACCAACCATCTAATAAATCTAATAAAAAAACTAAAACAAGGCCAAAAACCACAAGAGATCCTCCAAGAAATAAAAACTTCAGCGCCAAAACTTTCCATCTGTCCTTGAGTTTTGAGTAAAAACAAAAGTTTATTATTATTTTTATTCTCTGGACGTCTGAAAGACCTGAAGACGGTCTGGAGGTCAGCAGAAAAATGTCTCCTGATATTAAAAGCCTGAGTTTTTTTTTCATGCATTTGATATTTAGGTGCAGAGAAATTCAGATGATATTGGACAGAGAAACTCGTGTTGTTATTAAGAGAAGCGGATGTGATTCAGTTTGTGAGCTTCACTGTTAATTTGTTTTGATCTGACATTTATTTTTTGTGCATTTGGTCAATTTTAAGACGAAAGAAGCCTTTTTTTAATGTGAGCAGCCAAAGCAGAAATGCTGCCTCATGTTTGAGCGCTTAAATCAAACAGTTAAGTTGATGGATTTAATAAAATTTAGAGATGATTGGGTGAATTTTTTATCATGCGAGTCCAATAAATAATTAGTTAGAAACACGTTAAGATGATGGGGACGGGACTGCAGAGGGCTGAGGGAGAGTTTTGTCAAAAAGGCGCAAAAAGAGTCACCTGAAAACAAAATATCAGAAAAACAGTGAACGCATCACACCCTCATTCAGCTCTGCAGCTCAGAAAATCTGAACAAACGGCTCAGTTTCAAGGTGAACAACTGCGATTAGCGTCCAAACAAGCGTGAAAACACGGTCGCAATCTCTGCTGTGAATAAAAACCAGAGAAATATTTTTGCAAAACATCATAATGTCACAGTGAAAGGTGACCTTTGACCTTTTTGATATAAAATCCTGCAAGACATGTGTGATATAACTAGCATATGCATGTTTAAGTCGTGTTTTGTCAGGTCACATTGACCTTTGACCTTTGAACTCTGAAATCTAATCACTTCCTCCTTGAGTTCGTGCTGATTTTGAGCCAGACGTTGCTGAAATATTGATAAGTTTGGACGGCTGGTTTGTTCTTCAGAGCCTGAACACGAACATCATCTGTTTTGTGAGATTAACATCAGTTTTTATCTGTTACACGTCAACACTGATTTGATTTCCGGCGTCGTCTTGAAGCCCGCACTGACTTACGAGACACATCCGTGCGTCGTGATGCAATTTGAGCCGCTGCGGCGTGTTTGTGATGCACAAACTCTCAAACCACCAGAGCAGACAGGCTGCGTCTCCCTCTGAATCCTCCTCTCTCTGATTTATTATTCCATCAGCGGCTCCTCGCAGCCTTTCAGGCCGAGGAGAAAACCGCTCCGCCACTTCACTGCAGCATATCAAAACCCGGAGATTTATATAATGGATCCAGACAACAAACAGACACGGCTGATATCATGAATAAAAGGACGGAGCGGTTTTATGGAATTCTGTTAGAGCCTCAGTTTTATTTAGCTGTCATCTGTTTCTTTTCTCGTCCTCTTTTGAAGCCTCGTCCGGCAGAAACCACAGACGCATGTAAAAGCTCGACAGTAACAGTGAAATGTACAGTGTTGGTTCACATTGTGTCGTCATGCATCCTGTTCCTCCCTTCCACATACCTCGTGCAGAGCCAGCGAGTGGCCATATCGCGGCGTGACGGTGTTGACGGAGGGGTCAAGGGTCAGCCAGCTCTTGCTACTGAGGTTATACCTGCAGAGAGGAAACAGCAAGGTGTGACGATCATGACAGAAGGAGCTTTTAGAGACTCTCTATTTTTTACAAAATGTGTTTTAAATGCATCCTGATCTCTTCTGTTTTCAGTCATTTTTATGAATTTTAAAACTCTTCAGTCAACATTCCCTCGATGACTCGAATGTGACAAGAAAAATAAACCCAGTTCAGCCAGAAAAAGACAGAGCCGGTGGGAAAAAACGCCGTTAAAAATGGAAACTTTGACTTAAAACTTCCTCTTTTCTCTCCTTCCCCTTTAGATTCAGAGATGTAGGGCAACAATCACACACACACACACACACACACACACACAAAAGGCAATTCTTCGCACTACACAACAGGTGTAGAGGCGTTAAATGTGGATTATCTGGATTACAGTCTTATAAGTCCACACATGTGTAAATGTTTTAATGTTTTTATGCTGTACTCCAAATTTCCTTCCGGAAAATAAGAAAGTTGAGCTTGAAATACAAATTCCACATTTTGGAGTTCGAAACTTAAGATGGAAAACTTAAATAGCATCTTAAACATTAGTAAACAAACAATGCAAAACATTAGAGTAGTTTAGCGTGTAAAATACTGTAACACATAAAGATTTATGTGATTTATTTCTTGACATTGCGCAACTTAAACGGCTAAAAAAAACAGTTCAACATTTGAGAAATTCACTTCCTTGTTTTCTTGCCAAACATTAAGAGGATGAAACCACGTTTGTACCCACTGAACTAACTGTTTCAACTGATTTAACTCTTAATGCTAAAGCTAAGCTAAGTTCTCCAGCTTCATTTCCAGCAGACAGATACTGATTGAGTGATGATCAATCTTCCAATCTGGTGCGTTTATTTCCCAAAATGCACCAGATTTTCTGACACTAATTTTTCCTTTTGGAGCTGCACACATGGGAGTCTGTCTGGTGCAGCTTTTATGGGATTTATTTATCCTCCTTTCAGTTCACTAACTGTCTCCAAACACTAACTTATTAACTAAAACAGTGTCAGTGAAGTAAAACAAGGATCCAAAGTCTGAGACTCCAAATGTTTAAGCTTTAAACTCAACAGCTAGCTGTAGAAAAAGGGTTACGCCCGTCATTACATGCCATCGTGGGGTTTTCTGTCTTTAAGCAGCTGTGTGGTTTTGTTTTTTCCTAAACTGGAGGAACACATTGCTTTGTAATATCTGTATCACTGCAACTATCTAAATATGTCAAGGTCACAAACACAGGAAGTGTGTCGGGCTGTCTGAAGGCTTCTTTACAGTCTCACATGACGCCCGGAGCAGATAAGGAGGAGTCTCAAACCTCCCTGAAACCCATAAAAACCAGAAGAGCAGCTGAGTGCCACCTTCCTGGGTGGAGTTCAGGATGATGCACATCAGCCTGTCCTGTAATTTTACGGTTTTAAATTACCTCCTCCGGTCCGTGCCTCTTTCCCCACAGCGGAGTGTTCAGCTTCAGCACTCAAACGAAAGCAGTTAAACAGATTCAAAATATTGTGCAACGTTGTGTTTCAAAAGCACCTTTTTTTCCTTTTCAGTCGCATAGCAACAGCAGAGCTCGTGTATCGCAGCAGTCAGACACCCAAAACCCGAGCGTGGACGCTCACAGAGGAGGGAGGGGGGGGCGCTGTACTTACGCTCTGACCATGTGATAGTCGGAGGCGTTGAAGACGTAGCCTCCGATGACCCACATGATGCCCTGGTCCACCACGGCCTTGTGGGAAGCTCTGGCCAGCCCGGCCTCGCTGTAGTCCTCCCGGCTCCAGAAGGAGGAGTTGGCAGGGACGGAGACAGAACAGTCTGGACCTGACGAGGGGAAGGAAACCACGGAGTCAGGAGAAACGCCACAGGAAGCTCAGTTAATTATCATTTCTGCACTTGCGTACAATAAAAAAACAAAAAAAAAACAGATTGCCTTCAGAGGAAAATCAGCGAAACAAAAATGCATAAAAACAAGGAAAAGAAAACTTTCCAACTTGTGAAAAAAGTTCCTGCATTCAAACCTTCACAGGCGTCATTGTTACACTTTAACGTCCTGCAGGTAAACAGAGTGAACCAGCAGGAGCATCTGCTTTCCATAAACCGAGTGTGTAGGTGAAAACACACATGATCCATTATTGTTTTCATGTCCTGAATTATGAAAACAAGAAGTAAAAGAAAGAGCGGAGAGGTCAGCGGAGAAGCTCACAGCTTCAGATATCAGATCGATCATGCAGATGTGGAGTAATTTAACGTTATAAAGCTGTTTGAATGTGAGGAAATCAGCCGCGTTGTGTTTGGAGATTGGAAGACTGAACCTCTTAAACATTCAAAAGTGAAACACTAACTATCAAGGCTTTACGGATGAGCGGTCGGAGCTGCCTTCCCGTTATTTTATGAGAACAATAACAGCAGCATAAACCGGAATCACTTCTGAATGAAGGGAAAAGATCAGGAGAGGATTTTTGGCAAACGGCTGCCGAGTCAGAAATAGAAAGATCAGCCCGTCCTGCTGCTTCGCTGCAGTTTGTGGGCAGTTTTGTTGATCTTTCTTCATGTGCAGCTTTTCCACTCTGCCCTGATTAGAGACACAGCGAGCGAAACAACTCGCCCGGAATATGATATTTATCACCTGACGGGTTTTTATCTCCTCATCTTGCGGCGGTGAAAGGAAGCTAACGGAGGGGAGTTCCTTATCAAAACAATGCAGGAGCGGCCGTGTGACAGCGCAGGAAGTGTTGTGACTCACTGAAGTGACAGTCAAGGTCACTTCGCTCGCTCTCCTGTTTGTTTTGATCAGTGGTTTGCACAAAAAAAAAAAAAAAAAATCCCCTGATGGCAAATATTCCTCAGTCTGACACCAGAGATCGCTGAGCAAAATAATAAAAAACTGCCTTTGCACCTTGATGGCATTTTCTAGGAACTAAACAAAAACAAAAACAAAAACGCGGCCTTGGCCTCCTTTTTAAGGTGCCGTTCGTCTGTGAAAGAGAGATTAAATGCAAGGCTGCTTCGACCGAACAGGCATCTGTCTCTGCTGCTGCACTGCTCGCTGTGGAAAATGAGTTCATTTGGAGGCTGGCAGCTCACAGTACACTAAGTGTGCTATTCCTTGGCTAACACACCATGACAGGGTAATAAAGGCTAAAAAAAAAAAAAAAATAGATAGAAAGAAAAAAATGCCAGTCTGTTTCTCAACTCCCTCAGCTTTTTTTAATTAGATTGTGAGCACACTGAGCCGCTGATATGACTGCAGTTAAATTAAGCCGTTGTCTCTGCTTGTGCAGGCCGACGCGGTGGAGCCGTTTAAGGGCTAATAGAGCGGTTCAAACGCCCATATGGTCGGATTCAGAGAGGACACACAAGTGTCAGGTCATATCCGAATAAAAAAAAGAAAAAAAATTCATGACTCAACTAAGAAAATGAGGAAGGCGATCCTGTGATGGAAAGTTCATCAGAGGACCGTCATGTAACGGCAGATGGATGATGTGGGGGCAGCAGGAGCCTCGATAACGGCGGTGGAGGCTTAAAGCTGGTGAGGCACCGGGTTGAATCACCAGATAAACAGGCAAAATCTGGACGGATCAAGTCCGTAACGCTCTTTGCTAAAACCTCCAACTGCTTCAGAGCTCAGCTGCACTTTGTGTTTACTGGGAAGGTTTGTGTTCATTTATTTCTGTGAATCGTTTGAAATAAAACAGATATGAAGCTCTGATTCTTCTGTAATGTTGGGTAATCTTGTTGAAAACTGATTTTTATAAAAGGAAATTGTTAAAATTTTATGTTAAATTTGGTTTAAAAGGAGAAAGCTGAGGTTTCTTCTATTAAATCTGGAGTTAAAAAACTATTATCCACCTCCATATACAGTTGTTCTTTTGGACTGGGATCATCCTTTGACTCAGCCGTCTGCATGATGTTTGGGTTTCATCATCAGGCAGCAGGAGGCCGAATCAAACAATCTTCACTCCTTCATTAAAACCTAAACACAGTTTTTCTTTCGCTCAATTATATGTTTTTTTTTTACCTAATTATATAAACTGAGTGCAAAAGCTTTTTCACTCAGAAAAACAGCAGATTTCTAAACCTACATATTAAAACATTAGCATAATTACATTATTTTCACTTCATTCTTTTTATATGAATCCCTGATCAGGTTGTAGTTGTCGGTGGAGATGCAGAGCTCCATGAACTCACCCTGGTCATATTATTAGGTACACCCACACAGTCAAATGCAATCCAGTGCAGCAGCTCGGCCACATGATCAACGTTAATGAAGCTTAAAACAGAGAGTTAAATTAAAACTTAAACAGCTTCATGTTTATTATTTACATGGTAGTTGGAGTTGTTGTTGTTCTGGATGTTTTCTGCATTAAACTGAGATGTTTCCTCTGAGTTTCCTTCATCCTTCTGTTTGTAAATGATGGATAAAACATTAGAAACACGTCTCAGTAACAGAGAGTTAAATTAACTGACCACGTTAGAGTGAAACAGAACATTATAACCTTTCTAAAGGTGGCGTTCAGGGCAGAGCTGCTGTGCTGGATTGCATTAGATTCTACAGGTGTACCTAATAAAGTGGCCACTGAGTGTTTGGTCTCTCGTCTCTCATTAGCTGTTCTCACATCTTTTCCCATCATGCAGCAGCAGCAGCAGCAGCTCTGAATCAAACAGACACAAAGGCCGAAGCGGAGGTGTTGCATCGATCCTTCGTTTTCTCCAAAGCACCGTATGTTCTCCTCTAAAAAAACAGCGTTAAAAAAAACAGGAAGGAGGCTCGCTGTTCCCTGACAGATTGATATTTCACCACTTGTTCAGGGTTTGGCGTGTGTGGGCCTGATGACGCCGCCCTGATGACGCCGTGGTTATTCAAACCAGCGGCGGCGGCGGTGTGAGTGATGCTGCTGCAGGGACCCGCCCACCTTGCCAGCCGGTGCTGCAGATGCAGGTCTTGTTCTGGCAGCGTCCCTTGTCCGGGTAGCCGCAGTCGGACAGGCAGTAGGGGACGTCGCAGGCATCGCCCTTCCAGTTGCTCTCACACTCGCAGTAAACGGCGCCGGTGGAGTTTCCCACGCGACACTCGCCGCGGCCGGAGCAGTTGTTGGGACACGTGTTCAGTCTGGAAGGAGGGGGGGAGGAAACAAAGTTAGAAACAAGGATTCATCCTGAAAACACAGACTCTGAATAAAACATCAGCAACACCTTTCCAACGATCGAGTTACATCTGCTTTCAGCCACCTCCGGGCTTTAGAGATGAAGCACGCCATATTTTTTTACCCCCCTTAGACAAGCAGAAGATGTTGTGATTTGGCGTCTTCCTCCCCTCATCGGTTGGTCAAGTGCCTGCCTCGACACTTGTCACTCATCTCAGAGGGCCGTCTGCGCCGAAACAGCTCTGAGCCGAACGCCACGGCGGCGTGAAGTCACAGCGAGCTCAGAGGAGCAGATGGTTAAACGCAGCCAATCTGCAGTAAAACAGCACTGCTGACGACCTCCACCAGGCCCTTTCTGATGCGCATTTAGCTTCTCCGTTAGCGTCCGATCGACACGTTTCGTGCCAACAATCAAACCTCTTTTTTCTCAGAGTCAGAATAAATCGTCCTAATGAAGGAGCTGCTGCAATCAGAGCAGCTGAGAGAAAGAATAAACCTCACGTCTGTCGCAGATTAACATCTTTAATTCTGATTTTCTCTTTAAACATCAGCTTTTTTTTTGGTATCAACAGTATTTCAGGTGTCGGTGAAAACAGAAACTCCTGGTTAGCTTTTAGGAAATAAACTTTATTGTCTTTTTGCTGAAACTTTCTGACTGAAACTTTCCAAAGTCAAAGTGTGACTGACGCCTATTTGCACACATGTTGCTCTTTTCCTGTTTCTCAAGTACATCGACTGTTTTTTTCACTAAAATCTAAAAACAGAGACGAGGAGTGAGCGTAAAGTTCAAACCGGGAGCTCAGTGATTCACAGCTGGTTTCACACCTCGGTTTTTAAGTCCTTATCGGTTCATCAAAAGTTCACTGCAGTTTAAAAAAACACTACTGAATGATGATAAATGTATATCTAGGCTTTGCAGAGCATTTAAAGAAGTTGATCTTTTAATGAAATCTGTTGACTATAAGAAGAAATTTTGCACACGACTAAATAATCCTCCATGTTTTTTTATTCTATATAACAAGAGCGAACAAGTCGGCGTTAAAAGTTTTGTTTAAAAAAAACACTATTATCTATTAAAGGGAGACGCTGCGAGATAGATTTTCTTCCTCTTTTCCCTCCAGAAGACAAACAAGTTTTTTTTAGGAGCCAGACAGACAGACAGACAGACAGAAAGGGCCCTCGTCCTCCTTTCATGTTCCTTCTGCAGCCTGATGGTTTGATGTTTCGGCTCCTCCACCTCCACCCAGACACCAAGGGGGGGGTTGCCTTGCTTTCATCCAACTGTGTGTTTCTCAGCCCAACTTCAAGCCCATCGCTATGGCGACGGTACCAACGAGGGAGGGGGGAGAGCGCGGGGGTCCATTGTGTCGTCTGCAGATGTTTGTGAGGGACGAGCTCCTCTTTGGTTCGTGGAACTCGTCTCTTTTCTTTCTTTCTTTTTTTTTGATGCCAGTTGAAGCGAACGAGTTGGGGGGGGGGGAGTGAATGACATTCTTGGCTCTTTCTGACTGTGTGTGTGTGTGTGTGTGTGTGTGTGTGGTTTGATCCGCCTGTCAGCGACGACCTTGTTCTGCACTGAAACTGGAATGTTTCGCACATAGGAGGAGTGAGATCACATCTTTGTATTAATGTGGGCAGATGTTTGTTGTATAAACACGGGAATTAATACATTTTCACTCGTTATTGATGCACGAAAGCGTTACGTAAGAGGAGAACTTCATGCTTTTTTAGTCTCTGGAAAGTTGACGCAGGAAACCGACTGGAGAAAAGACATCATGCAGCAGACAAACAACACATGCATGAAGTGAAGCTGCACTGTAGTTTTGGTTACTGATCCTGTGATCAACAAGTGAAAGGTGATCTGAACCAAGAGGGGATGGAAGATCAACACTGATCTCTGATGAATCTGAACTGTGAATAAAACACATTTGACAATAAAAGCTCATGTAGAAAAACAGGTTAAGAGATGAACATTAAAGTTAAAATCTGGAGTTTCTTATTAAAAACTGCTGCATTTCTTCAACAAAATGCGTCTCAGCCTGCGAGTGCTGATTGATAAGTTTGTGGTTCAATGCAGAAAGAGTTGAGTTTTGCAGCTTTTTGTTATTTGTGATTCTGCAGAAAGTTTGAGGTTAATAACTTTCGTAGCGTTTCTGTTTTCGGTGACTGATAATTGCAAATTACCTCTGAGGAAATGGACACAATCAGCCTTCAGAGACGAGCGACATTTCCAGTCTATGAACTCGGTGGCATTTAAAATCCCTCATGAAGGATCCAGC
>JAPZDZ010000007.1:3123991-3138765 GCA_029783805.1 Acanthurus tennentii | reverse complement strand
TGAACTTCTCAAGACTTTTCAGGCTAAACTGCACCCACTTGAGAACCACTTCACAGACCAATGTGGGGGGGTTTAAACACTTGAATGAGATTTTTTTTTCTACAGTGAGTAACATACTGAGACCGATGTATTTAGATTGTTGAACCTCAGCTGGAACAAGCTTATTTTGAGCTGTATATTTATTATGAACTTCCCAGAAGTGACCTTTCAAAAAAACATTTTTTTAAATCCACATTAACCGGATTCTTAACAGTTCATCTGTTTCTGTGGGATCAATGATGCGTCACATCATCAAGCTGTGAACCAGGTTTTTTTGTCCACCTGATAAAAGGCATTAAACCTCATAGACTGGCTCCAGAGATTGCTTTCTTATTGTGGGTTTGGAGAGTTTATCAGACTCAAACACCCCTCACCAGCACCAAAAGACTAATATTGCAGTGATTTCAGCAGCCACACAGACCCTTGTTAGTATCAGAGGCTTTTTCCCTGGAGCGAAACTCTCACAGACACAGAGCAAGTCCACATCAAAGTAAACCGTGAACATGTTTCTAGTATGTATCTCGGAGAGCAGCACTCTGGTCTTGCTCTGGGCTACACTTCACTTTCAGCATGTCGGTGTGGGCGGTTTAAGCCTCTGTATACATGTACAGACGAGGGTCTTGCTGTGCTAGTATGTGTAAACCAGCGCAGTCAACAAAGAGGCTAATCCCCCAGGCGAAATGCTACTCTCAGATATATGTGGGGGTGTACAGTATGTCTGGTGTGTGCTGTGTGTGTGTTTACATGAAATGAATGTAAGCAACGGCAGCCCTTGGTTGACTGTTCAAAGTGCACTGAGTTCAATTATTTGCCCCGGCTGTCTACAGAAAGAAAGCCAGGAGGGACAGGGTTTGTTCTGAGGCAAAGAATCAGATGAGATTGCATCCTTAACCTCACACTGACACGTCAAGACTGTGGAAAGTGAGTTTTTCATCTACTGGCAGATATTAATCAGTCTGAAAATGTCTGTTTAACCTGTCCAAGTGGCTGTGTGACTAGAAACCGCACATTTGAATACACAGACTAGAATCTATTTATTATGGTAAACAGAAAAGATTTAGATTGTGGATGCATTCAGCAACTTTTTTTTTGTATGTGTGCCTGTTCAGTATTGGGTAGATTTCCCAATTTTTTTAAATAAATAAAAAATATACAAAGGGAAACACAGGTGTTGGTCTACCTCAGGTTTGCTCAGGCTGGACGACACCAGGCACCCTGAGCCAACATCTAGGTCCCATTGCTTCCTGCCCTGGTTGTGAGGATCCAAAGCCGAGATCCGCCCATCCAGTGTACTGATGATCACAAGAGACCTGTGGACAAAACACAAAGTATTCACTCACTCAGATAAGGATTTTCAGACACCTGCTGCAGCTTAACATATTTGCAACACTCTTCTTTGTTTTGAAGAACAATGTAGACAAGACTAGCTTGTGCTTTTTTAATTTTAAAATTTGATTTCACAAGTGCTGTCCTTTACTTTTATGCTCCTATCGGCTGTTTAAGCTTAATGCCATCATAGATAAGACAATAAAGGGCAAAGGATTTGGTGGTGGCGCAGATGTTGTCTTTCTTTCTCCAGTCCTCAACCTTGTTTAGCAATCAGGGTGACCTTCAACTGCAGCCAACAGCACACCTGTGCCGTGACAAACCCCATCCTGTCAGCCAGTTTGGGTGCCATGTTGATTAAAGAAAGAAGGAACCAGACCTAAGGTTTATTAAAACCTGACCAGACATCCCACACATATCAACCTATTTCCATACAGGATACTGTGTGACTGTGTAAGGCAATAAATTCTTAGTTGTTAGTGAACCTCAACAAGAATCCATCCAACAGACACTTTTTTCATTTGAATTGCAATTTGCACAGCAAAGGAGAGCCATGTGAGAAAAAAATCAGTAATGGCTGAAATGCTGGATGAAGAGACGTTTGCTAAAAAGGCTATAAAGTCTGCAGAGGGAGCTGGAGGTGAACGAACTTTGCAAAAAATTGATGGATGAACTGGATTAATGAGCTCTGCTCAATTACTCAGAGCACATGACTCCATTTTTCAACCTTATTAACACACATCTATCAATCCTGGTCCAACAAATCGAGCACACTTGAAACAAGTGGGACCGAATCTGAGATCAGTCTCAAAATCAAAATAAAGAAACAAAGCTGGAGAGAAGATTTCTACAAACGCTGGAATTAATTTTCTCTTCTTATCGACTCATTTTAGAACAGCAGATTTTTTGCTTTTTTCTTTATTTCAGGGAAGACATAAGAGCTGCCCTTCATGTAGACTGTATGGGAGGAGCAAACCAACGATGCTGTGAAGCAGATGTAAACAGCAGCTGTTTAGAGTAAACAGGGGGATTTGACATGGGTACTTTTCTCAGGTTTAAAAACTGTTATCACTGCCACGAAAATTGGCTCATTTACATGGAAAACCGTGATGTGTCGACAAAGACCACATTTTATTCAGTGTTGATGGTTGTTCAGGACATATCTAATTAGTCTTGTCTGTCTTGTGGGCTTTTCAACATTGGCAAAAAAAAAAAATAGTGCTCACAAATTTTGGCTTGACTGCCCACGATGACAGCTCAGAAAAAAATACCATATCAGCGTTGTTCAATAAAAACAAACAAACCAACCTTCAGAGACTGGTAAAATTTCACTTTCAGCACAACATGGATGAAACCTTGGTTTAAGCTATTTGGTTTTAAAAAAGGATGTTTGACCATCAGAGAAAAAACTAACTGTGTTTGCTCAAAAATTGTGTTTCTCGGATTTGTTTTTTGGAGACTAAAAGGAAAAAAAAACCTCAATTACTGAATACTGTTATTGCAAAATATAGTGAACATATTTTCTAGATATTTCATTCAAAAGCATTGTTGGCAGAGACACAGTGAGTAGCTAAAAATAAGTTGCTGGAGGAAAAGAGGATGCAGGGGGTGAAAGTGTTTTCCCCCAGATGATGTATGGGTTACGAGTTTCTCCCAGCATGTCTGCTTTACCTCTGAGAATTTTATAAAAATTATTGTCATAATGGATTTTTACATTTTTTATCCCCCCTTTCCAAACTGTCCTACAGCTCCGGCAAAAAGTGCACTCGGTCTAGGGTTCGTCTTCATTAGTAGTAAAACACAAACTATGAAAACGAGTTCTGTTGCTCTTAAGTGCCCACACAGCAACATTCAGCTCCCCAGCTCTCCTTTCGTCTAGTAACTCCAGGCTAAATTCACTCTAACTGACTTGAATTAATCGAGACATCCAGCCCCACCCTTCGCCTGACTCTTAACGGTTCTGCCGCATTGCTTGTCAGTCCCGTCCTGAGCGCTGGCAGAACTACCTCCTGACTATTGATTTGTATCTGTCTAGAGGTGATGCTGTCAATGGGGCTTGTAGCTTTATTTAACCAGCGAGGGTCGGCTGAGCACACATGCCGTCTCTGGGTGCCCACCGCTTCACATCCGCGCAGCTGGGACCCAAACTGCTCCCCTCTGTTGGCCACTGGGGCATGTGGGGTTTTAACTGCCTCCCTAGAGGGCAACTAGACAGCAGTTGCAGAGGGAAGAGACAGTGTTACACTTGTTCACTTTCACTGCTCGGACAGAAAAAAACAGAAAACAGGGAAAAAAGTGAACTTGTCACTACCTTTTATCTTTAGTCTCACTGTGGCAGTAAGAAACTAAGCTGAGTGTATTTAATGTGGGCAGCACCTATCCATTATTTATACTAAGCAGGTGAACTGCCATTGACTGGTAATAATCCTTATTGATTCCACATATCGAACAATCTTCAGTAGTTAAGGGGATGAAGCATGTTCAAGGATGTTAAAGGATTAGTACGACTAAGAAATGGATTGTTTCAGAGGGTGCAGATCAATTTTAGGAAAGTTTTTCTTACATTCCACTGCAGTCACAGACACATTTACAAAGAGTTACAGTTGCTGCTCTGGACCAGCTAGCTGTTTCAGCTCAACTGGAGCTGGAAGTTTGCATAAAGATGCAAATAGGATCACTTAACAGTAATGAGCCATGTGTCTTTCAGCCCCATCAAAGCCAAGATTATCTCCCCAAATCTGCTTGTAGCATTATCAGTCTCGCCACTAGCACTGAGGTGTAGAGTACTAAGAAAAACATTGTTTTTCCACTCATCCACCAATAAAAACAGAGTGCTAAAGCCCGCTCTCACCCTCTCCATTGGCTGCGGGACTCTGCCAAAAATATTAGGCTGATTGGTTGTTGCTAAGCAGTCGGCTCTCTGAGAGGGTGGAAGCTTTGGCGGCCTTCACTCTGCTGGCCCCGCCCCCTCAAAGTCATGCTGTGAATGTAGAAGTGAAGACGAAGTCACTGAGAGCATCGAGTTCAACTTCAGGGATGGAAAGAGGGTGAGCAAGGGATAGAAGAGTTTCTGAGAGGGAGATCAAAGGCTTTTGTGGACTCTTTGTACTCCAGATAAAGGGAGAGAAGGAGTAAAAAAGGGGGTCAGGATGGAGGAGGGGGTTACTCTACAACTAAGGTATCATGAGGGTAATAGAGAAAATGAGCAGTGGAGGAGTAGAAGACAAAAATAGCACTAAACTGAACAATAAAAACAACTCATACAAAACAAACAGCCCGACTGTATCATTTAGAACTCGGGGCAATTTATTTTCCACGTCTGCGCCCCGAGACACCGCCGCTCTGCTCACCACCAAAGGGATGTAACATGTAGCCTGTGGGGCTGCTGCTGCCGATGCGACAGATGCAGGCAGCAGAGACGCTGGAGAAGATGTTTGAATGGAGAATGAAGAAAGAGAAGGAGTGAGAGCAGCGAGGCTGCCGACAGACTGAGGGTTGTTAGCGTCCTCGCCTGTAATGCTGTCAAAGTGTCATAATAGTGCGGAGAGCTTCTTCAATCACAAAGCGTATGGCGGGGCAGGGAGCCAATTAGCCTGACTCTCACCAGACTTTCTGCTCCTCAGAGACACTCAGCCTCAGTCTGCACACACCGGCAAAACCGAGCTGCTGGTAAACACACTCCATTGAAAGAAACAACCAGGATGTTTACACAGGCCGAGTCTCCAAGGAGCGGGAGCCGTCGAGTCGGACCAATTGCAACAGCCTGCCTTTTCGCAGCAGCCAATGGAAGCAGTGTTTTTCTACTCGCTTAACCAATGCACGAGCAGCTCTGTAGACACTGAGCAAATGGCAGAGCAGAGCTGCTTGTAACCATGCAACAGCGAGCAGCCTGAATGCACGTAAGACTGTGGAGTTTTGCTGCCACGCAGCTGCCACTCAGCCTGCCGTGCAGCCACCGAGAGGCAGAACAAAAATACGAGAGCATGGGGAGCACGTGGGGAGAAAGTTATAGATGCAGCTCCGAGCCGGCCGCACCCAGCACCACCAGCTGCACCAGCAGGAGGGGAAAATTGCTGCGAAGAGCATTCCTTTAAAGTGTGCACATTCTGACAGATAATGCCAGAGAAATGAGCCCTAAAGAGGGGAAGGTCTGAAACATTCATTTAAGAATATTTATTCAGAATGAGAATCAAAACAAAACCAGTTGGTTGCAGTGAAAACAAATATTTAAAGCCGCAAAGGCCAGTGCAAAACATAACCAGTTTTAAAATCCTTTTGAGCCCCTGAAGTCTTTGAATTTGTGGTAATCAAAGAATACAAGATGTTTTAAGGCTTAAGGACCTGTGTTTATCTTTGACTAACGTGAATATGTTCTGATATGTCTCACAACTCCTTATATAAATAAACACAAGAGGACTGTATAAAAAACTCAAACAAACCCCAACTGTGGGTGTCACAGAGGTGACAGACATGGAAATAATACACCACCCAGCCTAAAGACACATTAATAACAATAGATGACATAACACCAACACTTAAACACAGCTTAACCAAGCTCGAAGGTTTATATAACTGTCCTCTAAACCAGTTAAATAAACAAGGGGTGGCTTTGCTTTTTTTTATTTCTCTGTCACAGCAAATAAAGTCTGACGGGGACGGACCTGCGATGTGCAGTCTGCTTTAAAAAAATCTGACTTGACATCCATCAGGGTCACTGCAGCAGACCACCGCGGCAAAGAGCAAAGGGTGTGGTTTACAAAAAAAAAACTTTGAGTACCAGAATAAAAAACACGCACTCCGTTTAAAAGCGTTACCATCACCCTCTCTCTCCTCCTGCACAAGTGCGGTCCCTTCATCAACTCGTTTCAACTCACACGTGGTAAAATCCAAACTCTATGGCGCCACACTCCTGCCAGCTGATTGGCTGGCCTGCAGCTCTGATCCGAGGATCTGATTCGTTGTTGCTAAGCAGTGAGGAGCCATCGAGAGTGAAAACAAGTCAGCATGGTCCTACTAACTACCAGCTAACTCCTTGTTTTCATCCTCCTCTCCCTCCCTCCCCTCCTCACTCTGTCTCAGAGTATCCCACCTTTTTGCCTCTGCCCCACCCATACTGCAGTGCTGCAGGATGGGTCCTGCCGACTTACCAAAATAGCCACTGACCTAATAAATTCACTCCTCTTGGTAATCATATTAAAAAGGTGGTACTGTTTAGCAATCACACAATCACAGTGAAGAACCAGTTACTATTTCTGTCACCATGTATGGTTATGAAAGAGTGCAAAAAACATCTAGTCAAAAGAGTGAGAAGCACTTCTGCAACCCAGACTGTTCATCAAGTGCAGAGACAGTCAGTAAGTCAGTGACGACAAAATACCAAAAGTCTTAACATCTCTCAACAGTTCTCAAATTTTTATGTACCTTCTAACATTACAATAACATTACCACAGAGAGAAATAATGTAAGAAACAGTTAAATAAGACACAAAAACAGCACCAGACACAAATAAAAACATGGTTACGTAAGGACAAGACAATGAGGATGAAATAGGTTAAAAGAGATTATATAAGCTTGTTTGAGGTGACACTGAGTTCAGCCGCTGGTGTTTTACATTCAGACCTCTCCAGTGTAAAACAACCGCTGTACACGGACGGAGTTTGAAGAGTTTAAAGTGCTCTAAGGGAGTTCAATTATCTCCATCTTGACCTGTTATTCTGGGGACAGTTGCTAATAATAAAACCCACAACATCTCCCTGGTTACAGAGAGCAGACTATTGAAAGAAAGTAAGAGGGAAAAAAAAACAACAAGGAAATGAACTCTCCCCTTTCAAAAAAAAAGGGGAAAAAAAAGTCTTCTCCTCCTAACTATAGCCAGACCCATGCGGCCAACTCAAATTCTGAGCACTAGCCCGTCTCTCCGATGCAATTGGCCGACAAGTCGCCCGACTTGGCCGATTGGCTGTTGCTAAGCAGTTGGCTGGTGGGAGCCAGCCGGCGAGCACGGCGGCCCAGAAGAGCTGTTGCCGCTACAGGGCCCTGAGGGGGACGTGGGGGGGCGGGGGGTACAGAGGGTAGGGGGGTGGGTGTCAGTGGGGGTAGCAGGTTCAAACAAAGCTGACGTCCTCCCTCCTCTCACCTCTGAGTGCTCCCTAAGGTGCATGAGGCCCCGGCGGAGCGCTCACTGGCAGAGGCATCAAACCTGGCAGCGCCATCACATGCATGATTCACACACACACACACAAAAGCCTTCAAACATATATGCACACACACATACATGGAATGAGACAGATGTAAACACCGATTCTCCAGAGCAAAGTTTGTAACCTATAGACGGCAGAGTTAAAGGTGAGGTGACAGCCGTCAGCCGACATGACGGCAGCCCTCGTCACCTACTGAAGGCCGGATCAAAGCGAACATCTAGAATATTTATAGATTACAGGATACGGGGGCGGAGGAGGGATCGAGAATACAAAAACAACTGCGACTGACAGAAACATAAAAATGTTGACATCTGAGCGCAGACTGTTTTTTCAAGCTGTCCGTGTGAAATGTTTTCAAGAGTCTGTGTTTGAAGTGCTCCACTCCAAAATCTAATTTGGAAGGAGAGAAAAGGGCTTTACTGGAGGTCCATTTTCCTTAACACACAGAGGAATCCAGGCTGTGAGAGTTATGATATTGTCAACAAAGCACTAAAGTTGCCAAGATCCTTCCAAAGTGGAATAATTGGATCCTTGGTTGTTTGAAATTTGTGTCACAAACAGAGTCATTATTCTTTTCTTTCTTACACAGTGACAATTCATTCAGATTTCTGCAGATATTCACGAGCCAAAATGATCAAAGGGTGTGTTTGCATTGTTATTGTCACAGGATGGCACTTATCACCACGAGACCTGGTCTGTTTGACTTGGAAAACAGCAGCAGCTGCGAGTGAAGCTTTGAAAGGTCACGAAAGGAAGTGGCAATAAGTTTACAAAGGGCTGACCTAATTAATGTCGGATGAATACTTACAAAAAATGTTCAGTTTGAGTGTCTTGCAATTAATCATAGCTGGCTTTTCTCTCTTTTTTCAATTCATAGTCCAAGTTCACTGTCACTGTTTCAATTTTTAAGGTTTTATCATCAACAATTCATTATATGCTTTTGTTTACGGTAATGCCCCATGTGTGACATATTGCTTAAGTGATACATAACAACTCGCTCAAAATAAAGTGATCTCAAGACATCATTCTTCCACTGTAAATGTGTTTTCTGACATTTAGAAAGCCGTTTTGTTTAAATCGGTCCATTTGAAGGGAAACTCGTCTAAATCATGTTTCGTTACTTGTGACATTTCTAAAGTTCAACAGCAATTCTCTTGACAGATGGATGGAAACAGAGCATGGAGCAGATTATATACTCAAGGGGTGACATTAAAAAGCAATGTGTATGTGTGAAGGTAAGGGAGAGCATAAGGGAAGAAGCAAGTGTAAGATGAGAGAGACGAGAGTGAGAGACAATGAGAATAAATGCAAGGGAGAGACAGACTTAAACAAAGCCATACAGACAGAGACATACACGGTGTGATCCTGTTTTGACACTTCAAAAACAGAACGCCTTCTTCAAGTTCATTATTTTCTTATTTCACAAAAATGTTTCATGTTTTACATATTTCTTGTCATTTTACAGACAGGCTTTTTTTTTAAAAGTCCATATGAAACTGCATTTTGAGATTATCCTGCTTACGTACTGTGACGTCTTTCCACGTCAAAACAGGATACGCAGGCCACAGGCGGGACACAACACTGAGAGGAATATGATTCAAACACCAACACTGAAAAGTGGGTGTGTCATAACAAACATGAAAAGTTACAGTGATTCAGAGTTGGATGCTGGCTTCCATTCAATTGCAGGGGACTACTTGCCCTCATTACAGAAGCAGGCAGACATACTCTTTGAACTGCAGGAGGTGCTATCCTGACAGTGTGCACCACCTGGACAGCAGTAACCCAGGGACACAGAAATGTGCCATACTGTTACAAGCTAGGTAGCTAATAAACCTTAGCTTTGTGCAGGGTTAATAAAAGTTGAAGAATTTTAAAGGCATTTTTCTTTTAATCTTGACTTCAATGAAACATTCACCTGTTTTTTACTGTCATGCCACGTAAATTCACATTCTCTATGACAGAATTATGAAAACTGAACAGGAATGATATTTAAAATTCCAGGTAATTATTACATAACAACACAGGTACAAAAATGCCGTTTTGTGAGCTCAATATTTCAAGCAGCCGTTTCTTCAAATATTTCAACTGATTGCCAATAAGTGGTGACAGACAAGCTGTGAGTATGAGAGAAATATAAGGAGAGAAAGATAAGAGGAGGCAGGATGAGGACTGTGAATAAGTGAGAAAGAACAGGAATGAGCAGCAGAAACCAACAGAAAGTGACAGACAGTTAGGTATACTGTATAGGAATAGATGCAGGAACGAGCAGTGGCAGGGTGTGACCAGCAGCAGGATGGCACTCAAGAGTTTTCCTGCAGCAGCTGAGGTGCCTCACAGGGGATTAGCCCGCTTCTATCAGGACAAACTGCTCAGCTAATTACTTTCGATTTCCTCTTGATACTGTATTGCACATGACAGACTGAAGCCTTATTCACCCTGAAGTCCTTCAGCATGAGTTGCCTCTGTAAACCAAAATTATTTTACTAACACTTAAAAAAAGTCCTTATGAGTTTACATCCTGGACGGTGCACTGAGTGTACAACAACAATGTACAAATATTTTGGCTTTGTAAAATCATGTGAAAACATTTTTTCTCTACCTTACACAATTTTTTCACAATAACATACGACATACAATCACACCTATTTCTCTTCACTTGAGCTTCATGGGGCTGACTGCACAGTGTGCTCAATAGCTCCCTGTTGTGACAAAGCTGTGTTTGTATGGCACCTCAGATAATAGGAACTAGTATCGGATGCTTTGGGGGTTGTCAGAAAGCTTTCAAGTAAGCCTCAAGAATAAAACTGTTGACGGCAAACGGGAAATTTGCAGCATTCTTACCACCAAGAGAATAGAGCAGCAGCAAGTTGTGATATTAAAGTAAGAACAGTGCAAACAGCCCTCGAAAGATTTGACTTTAATAAGGATTTCAGTTTAATGACTGACTTAGATCCAACTTTTTCTTGAAAAACAGAGAGGACATTTATAAAACTACAAAGAGAATAATTTAGTGAAGGACCTTCTATGCTTCTACAAAGAAAATTCAATGAAAAAAAAATGATTTGAGTTGCTGCATCAGTCAGAAATATGTGTAATGGTCTTGGAAAGAGGAAAATAATGAGACAGTCGAGAAGTATCATCATGAAGAACACACTGCACCAAACATCCAAGGTGGGCGTCAAACCTACTGTTTACCAAGGAAGACAAAATCAATGCCCTACCCACTGCACCAAGAACTGCATCTCACTTTGGGCAACAGCAGTGAGTCTAACAGGGTTCGGTAAACCTGTGGACAGTGTGAAGCCATAAAACTTTTGACTGGCAGGTTTCAGGAGATTTTAGTCAGCTGAGAGACATGCCTTTGCATGACAGTCAGTCGTAAAATACAAACATGCACTTGGCATGTTTGATTTGTATTCATGGCGTGTGAGCCGAGCAGCCACCAAATGTTTGCTTAACATTTAGAACAACTGATTTCAGGTTAGAAAAATTCCTCCACTGGGAGCAAAAAATGTGTAATATATATATCTTAAGAAAACTGGCAGACTTAGCAACTTCTACTTGTTAGATAACAACAGATCCAAGCATTCAGGCAGAAACACAACATAAGAAGAAAACATTTCACTGTATACGAAATCCTTATTGTGCTGTGGAGCCACTTTGTCACAGCTTTAAATTACTACAACATTATTACTTGCTCCTTCTGCCAAAATGTCCAATTAACTCTGGTTAAAACAGCCTGCTTTTTTCTTTTAACTTTTTTCAGCTAAGAAGTAGCTTATCTGGAGACAGGAGGAGATAAGCGGTGGAACATGAAAGGATGGTATCTCTGTTGTCAAGTGATTAGGATGGTGCCCTTCATATAACGGGACTTTGTATGATAATAAACGGAAAGGAAATTAACTCAACAGTACAATCTGACGAATGAACGAGAAGAGAAAAATTGACAAGACAGACACAGCAAGCAAAACGGAAAGAGTTAAGCACATTACATCACACATCCTCAAAAACCCATCAATTCATCCATCCATCCACCTTTGTATAATCATTACATTAACAGAACCAAATGCAGAGTTTAATTGCCCAGATGCGGGACTCAACAGGACTGATGATCGCAGAGCAATAGTTTGTAACATAACATGCTGCCAATGTTTCTGTATTTCGAGTAAATTACAGCACATAACGTTTCTGTATCGACAGCATTTACAACAAACCCATACAATAACCAATGCATGCCAGCTTTGCGGTGCAATATTTAGAAGCGGCTGTTGTCAGTCAGTGCGGGAAGGACTCATCCTCCTCGCGCACAAACTTTCTGCGCCGTGAACGGAAACGCGTTTCGCCCCGACATGCCTCAGTCTACTTTCTGTAAACTTTTACTTTTACAAGCATGCTATGATTAGTGTAAATAATCACTTAACAAATTAAAATCGTTGCCTTAAGTTATAGCTAGGGGCATATGTCTGTCGACTTCGACGTTACGCCCACTTTTAACGGGATTTTCCAATCTTTAGTCGGAATTGTCGGAATACAAAGTGGCCCATTAACGCTGTGATTTTCATATTTTATTTTCTGACAGTTTGCCGACACTGCTAACAACTTCTCCCAAGACAATTTATCAATAATCCGAGGAGATTATATGAGAAAATACCCGTTAAACAAGGTTTATTTCCGTTGGAAATAAGCAACCGAGACCACAACAAGTTTGTTGAGGCGGAGCAAAACTCTGCATGCGCACGAAGCACGAGACTGAATGTTAGCTAGCTAACAGCAAATAAAATCGACGTTCAACTGCATCAAATTAGTTAAATTAAAAGTCATTGTGTGTTTACGTGCTTAATTGTTGTTTATTTGAGGTCGTACACAGTTTGCAGGTGCAAAAAGGTGTGTCACAGTGGACGTGTCCGATAATGGGTCTACGTTTCAATATTAGCTGCTAGCTTACATTTTTTTTTAAAAAATAACGCACCTCGTCTGCCGGACGTTTCCGTTACTTTCTCCAAATGATTCGTCGGATTCCCCCGCCGACCCGTTGTCGTCGTCCTCCACGGTTACGTCTCCTACAAACGGTGGGGTGCCTACGTTCTCCAAGCCCCGCTCCATGACTCTTGCACCATCTTCCTCCGAGGTCGAGCCTGGACCCCGGGTGACGGACTGCGGCTCCCTCCCGACGGCGGAGCCCTGAGCTTGCGAAGTCCCAGATCCGATGAGCGCTTTCAGCAACAGCAGGAGCACCAGGGAAATGCTCACGTTTCCAAAGTGAAGCCCCCTTTCCATTTGTAAGACTGGCACATTAGTGAAATATGAGATTTACATGCCACTGGCCTTGTAAATCTTAACATAAAAAAACGTAAAGTGCAAAAAACAATGTAACAGCAAAGAAAACTCCGTTGTGTCTCGCAAAACGCCCTCTCAATTCTGTTCTTTAAGTAAACATAAACAGCCACTGGGACACCATGTTATTCCCTTTATACTTGACTCAGACTTGCCTTGGTAACGCTAAGTCCCGCCTTGTTTCTACACTGGGATTGGACAGTAAAGTCTCTACGTTAGTAAAAAAATAATTTAACCTCTTCTCATTGCGCCGTTATCTGTCAGTCATTCATACTCACATACTAAGCAGAAAGTGATTGCATCAGATTGAAGTCACTCAAAGAGGCGGGCTCTGAGTGTTCCAGCCCCCCCAAACAGTGCACCCCATTGGCCAATCCGCTGCCTGTCAAATTTACGCAGGCGCACTGGCGGCTGACACACACGTGAGCAAAAGGTGACGCAAAAAAGTCCCCGATGGCGTTTCCTGTGGCGGACGTGTGATTGGTAGGAAGAGTTGTCTCCCGTCCAATGAGAGCGACCATGCTGATAAACAGCAACGCGATTGGTCGAAGCCTCCCATCGCTGAGTAAATGCAAACCCTGATTGGATGTCGCATCTGTCACTCGTGTGTAGTTGTCAAGACAGCCGATATGAAAGCACCAACGTGGCCTCACTGTAGATGATAGGTACAGTTCCTGTTCCTGATCACGAGTTATGTTTTTTCACTTTCGGACAAACAACGAGCGAGCGATGACATAATGTCTCTGACGAACTCTAAAGGTCAAAAAAGATTACGTTTTTAAAGGAGCCTTCTGGAAAACTACATCCCAGCCACCAAACTCTCTGTTATGTTCTTTTTATAGACATTTATTACATGACAGTTACTTTAAAGTATCTCACAGAATATTTGTTGCGTTGTACTACATAGTTTTGTATTATTTATTGGTTCCTGGGGCGCATCGAGTCACTGTAAACCCACAGTTTGCTATGCAATAGGTATACACCTTGCAGCAGAATCAATCGGCTTGTGTTTCTAACGCCCCCAAGTGGCCACATATGCAAATAGCAACATTAGGGTTTTCTTTCAATCTCAATTTTATGATCTTACAAAGCAATGATGACTTGGATTATTCATCCAAATAACCCTTTTTTTTACTTCTATGAATTTCTACTGCAAGTAACAACTATTTTCACCAAAATTAAATCTGAAGACCATTCTGTTGATGGGTGGATTGGTCTTTAAATAACCAGAATGAAGAACCACAGCTCTCCAGAGCCTGTGTTCAGGTTTATAATGGCTTGTTCATCTAACTAAGACAAAACTCAAAGATGCTGAGTTTGCTACCACAGAGGACAAAGCTGCTGGAGCTGATGAATTTGCCAAATAAATTTCCTACAACCTACAAAATGAACCATGACTGTCAGTAGTTTATGCTGAAGGATCTGGTTTTGAAACCAAATTTGTGTACCACTACACAAGTTATTGACAGAATGACAAGGATTAAATTTTCACAGAATCATTATAAATAAAACAAGGAGGCATACTGTTATTATTTTGGTCCTGTATTGGTTGACACACAAAAATAAAAGTACCTTTACAGCAAAATCATCATCACAGTCGATTGGTAAAGAAAGGAATAAAGAGAAATGCTGGTGCGAAAAAATATCCAGCACATTGTACAACTTGTACTGGACCCAAACTGGGTCACATAGTCTCATATCAGTTAACCGTCACTTTGTCTACAAACCACTGAGCCTGAAAACATCCCACTTCCATATGATTTATTATTGCAGATTAAGTCTAAAAATCAAATCTGATTACTGAAATCTTTTAACGGTGACTTGTAGACAAACTTGTCAGCCAACTGTATTTGCTTGATTGAATTTAATTTC
>JAPZDZ010000007.1:3070204-3080341 GCA_029783805.1 Acanthurus tennentii | reverse complement strand
AAGGTCGCTGATGTGATCAAGTGAGACGCTAATTAAGACACGCACCTTTGATATTTGTCAGTTATGTTAAGATTTCTGCACGGTTTCGTCAGCTTTTCGTATGCAAACACCACTGTTTCCACATAAAGAAAGGGGGGGAAAAAAAATCACAGATGCTCACACGCAGCATATCAAATGTGACAAACTTCAATGGAAAGTGATGAAAAAAAACGAGGACGGCACAGAAGGCTGGATGGCTGGATTGCCCTCTTTGATCTTTGGGGATTCTTGGTTGAATTCTTTAACTGCATTATCCACACGGTTTGGTTGGAGGGAGAAAAACAGATTGCAATTTCTGTAAATCACACGAGGATAATGCAGCCTGTCACAAATCAGGGAGAGACGAATCAATACGTACGCTAAACCAGTCGAGAAACAGTTATGTTAATGTTTCTTCTGGCGGAGGTGCTGCTCTGAAGTCGGCAGCAGAAAATCTACAGAGATGTGCCGGTTTAGAAAAACAGAGACTGGTGGTTCCTCTGTATGTTTGTGAAAAGGGCACGAATCCTTTGAGCAAGGAGACTATTTACATTATGATCAGAGGTGACCTCTGTATGACCCCCAGATCTTATTCTGCTTTTAAGATGAACTGTGGTTTTTCACCACTGGTAGACCTGCCAGCCAACACAAACACACACACACACACACACACACACGCAGGTACACAAGTGATTGGTTTCCTTCAAAGTGTGGGTTGTGGAGAGCACTTTGAAGGAGGTGATTAAACACAGGAGGGCTCCATACAGCGACAACACTTACTGTACATCAGGTATCCATCACAGCCAATCACCATGCAGGACACAGATGCTAGGATGTCACATGGCAATGAGAGGGCCACTAGGACTGGGTCAACACCGAAACCTTGTTATCTGGAGAGGTTGTCAATTCTAATCTTCGACTCGCTTGCATTACACAAACCACATTAATGGTGAACAAACCAACGCCTCACATGGACACAGTATCAAGGTCAAGTGCTGCTTGTTTGACCAGCTAAATTACAATTATGTAACACTTTTGAGAGACAATTTATCTGAATATAAAATCTCCACAACATGTCTCTACCATGGGCAGAACTCCAATGAGAAATAGCTTGATTTAATGATGTGAATTTCAACCTTTTAAGCCCAATCAAACAAATTTTCGACTATTTGAACTCTACGTATTCACACGGAACAAGGAGGCCTCTAAAAAAGGACTAATATTATTATTGGACAATGAGTCCGCTGGACGCAGAGGGCGTTGATTTGAGGGGCAGCTGAAGAGGCATCGATATCTGTGACACGGGAGAGATCGCCGGTGCCTGTAATCATTTGATGACTCAATGGATCGACCCAGTCCCGAGCGTGGAGAGGAACACAAACGGCATACTGATGGTGATTGGTGCAGAAGCAAAACCACTGATTGCAGCCTCATGGCGGCTGATGCTGACATTTTCATCCAATTAGCACAGCTTACCGTCATCAAAGAAAACGAAACTTTGAGACTTGTCTGCAGGGGGAGAAGGAGGAAGAAGAAAAAAAAAAAAAAACCAAGAGGAGAGACCAGAGAGTCAGTTCAGTCACCTTTTCCGATCAACAGGCGAGCAGCTTCTTAGCTACAAAAACAGACACTCAAACACACACTCTGCAACCACACACACTTTCTGGTTAACAGGCACGCACATAAATATCTCTGCTGCACAGAAGCTTCATTTCCTGCCCTCCTTTACCTCATGCATATTAAATATCATTTTCCAGAGAAAATCCCTCAATGTCTGGTCTTTGTTGGGCACAGAGAGATCTTATCTTGATTACCGTCTACGGGCTATTAGTAAAAATTGGATTTTATCACTGATAGCAGTTATGTCTTAAGCAAGTGCAGAGAAACCCAACGACGTCGATGAAGACATCAAGATGAGGAAAAACGACATGTATGACCGCCATTTTTCATGTGGTGAAGAGCTTGAATTAACGGTTTCACTTTAGTATTCTGATCATTCCTGCAGAACGTTACAGGGAAATTTTCACAGTGAAAAGTCATGCCGCCGGCCTGGAAGAGATGTGTTATTACAGGGGAGAGACACAGTCAGGTGATTCAAAAACACACAGCATCTTTCCTGTTGAACAGAGGTAATTATATCCAGATTATTTACAGTACCTGTTTCCTGAAAATAAACATGAAGCTGAAACTGAACTACAGACATATGAATAAGTAATAATCCTCCTGCTTTATCAAAGACTCTCATATATTTTTTGATGTATTAAACATGTTCTATGCGATCGCAGGGCCTGAAGGAATTTGGACTGTAGAAATGACTGTGTACATTTCTTGTAGTTTTATCGTTTTCTTGGACAGTTCTGAACACACACACAAGCATCTTGTTATGAAGGAGAAACCAGAGCTACACCTTTGAAGCCTTAAAATTACGGATACGTGACTGTTTTTTCTGCTCGACTTGAGCCAGAAAATAATAAAAAAAAATAATAATAAAATAAAAAGAATAACAGAGGAGGATTATGCAAATCGAGGCAAAGTGGAGAGCCAGTGAGATCGATCAAAGGTGACAGCAATTTAGGGAGAAATTATGGTACAGTCATCACAAATAGGGCACACAATCAGCGGCTCACACTGCACTGAGCGCTGTAGCTGTGAACAGCGTCGCAGAGGTAGAGAGGAAAATACGATTATACAATACATCATTACTCAAAATATTGACAATTAGTCATTCTGCTACAGCTGCTCATCACTATTGTGAGCACTGTCATCGTCCTCAGCAGCCCATAATTATTTATTGTTCAAACTATCTTAAAGGATGAAGTGGAGTTTTTTTTTTCCGATAGACGCAGCTTTAGTTCTTATAATAGAGGCTGAAGGAATATTATTATCAATTCATTGCATCATCATCAGAAATGCTGTTCTCCTCTGCACAATGTGAATATTGTGCTCCATCACCAGATCCCAGGAGAGAAGTGAACAAAAAAAAAAAAAAACAGTACGAGTTGGCCTCCAAAAAATCGACTCCTCTGTACAAGTTGGAGCAGGACTAATTATCTCTGTGGGCTTTCATCTTTTTCATTTCTGTAATTCTCCGTTCTTTCTGTGCCTGTTATAATCTCGCCCTGTTCTCTTTATCTCACAGCTGTACAGTATTACACTCCAAATGAGCCGGTCCGCTCGCCAGCCGTATCGCCCCGCTGTGGCACGCCGAACGCAGATATGGCAGAAATTAATACCTGAAGAGATATGTCCCCTTGATTACATACTTATGTGCAATGTGAATGTATTCCCCCAGGAGGAGCCTTTGTTCCTCCCCCCCGGAGATATTTCTCCCCCACAGCCGTGACATGGACAGTTTTGGCGTGTGAATGTTAGTGATTTCAGTTCGGGGATCCTACATGCAACGTGGGGATTCGAAGCCTCAGTGAACTCTGAGTCATTGCTAAACAAGATGCTGAAGAGAAAGATTTTAAAAATGAAAAATCAATCTTTTGAAGGGGTGCATGTCCTTTTGAAATAATTAGTAAAACCAAAATTAAAAGTCGTAGGTAATTAAAATCAGAACACTGCTGGAAAAAAAAACCTTTAATCACGAAATACTTCTTTATATCTTTTTGCACTTTTGAAAGTATTTTCTTGAGGCACATTCATCTGTGGCTGTAAGTCAATAGCTTCTGTACAGTAGCGCTGCTCATTTGCATGTTTCAAACTGTAAATATTTCCCATCTTTATTTGTTGCAGAATTGTGGAGCCGTTACATCATCCTCTGCGCAACTAATTATCATCTAATTCTTATCTTTGCAATTATCTTATGACTTCTGCTGCAACTAACGCATTTCCCCAGAGTGAAAACCCGAGTTTCAGCTTATTTAAAACTGCTCACATTGTTGCAAAATATAAAAATAAAGTCATAACTGCATATTGTTTCTGTGAATCTTTGGTTGGTTAGTTAGGGTTCGTAACTATAAAAAGGATGTACACTTTACTAGACTTCTTGCATATCAGCAGAAAATATAATAAGACTTGATGGAACGGAGGATTTATTAGCATCAAGCTGCAAAGTTGCACGTTGAAACTGACTGAATATTCCTCTGTTTACCGTTTTCTTCCAAAAGTGTGGGAGAAGCTACAGTGTCTGTGGAGCTCATGAATAATGTGAAAGAGCCAGTGTTTGTTCTGTCCCTTCTGGGCTCCTGTAGAAACATGGTGGACTGCATGGAGGATGAACTGCTCCCTCTGTAGATGTAATACTGCAGATAAAGGGCTCATTCTAATGTGATATAATGTTAAATAAACTGATAGAGAGAGAGAAAGGAAGCAGTCGGGCTCATTTGAGCTTCCTGAGGTTTCGTCCAATCAGGTCACACTCTCAGAGCCAATCGAGGACTGTCGTATTACATCTAAACCCTGCTTCGAAAACTGATCACTATATTTTGGTGGAAAAAAATACAAATATCTCCCATGATTAATTGACTAGTCGACATCTTCGGGAATATTTGATGACCTCTGAAATTAAACAGTCATGAATGCCCCTTTTTATAATAAAGCATCACTGATATTAAATTACTTTGCATTATTTTTCCACGCTGCTTTCATCCATTTCAAAACAGTGCAACCCCCGAAAGCTCAAACTGATTTTCAAAAGCTCAGACTTGTGCAGGAAGCCTTTTTGTTAAGATGGCGGCCACAAAGAAAAAAAAAAATAAAAAAGTCTCTGTCTTCGCCCCCTCTTTGTGGGGTATTCTGGGAGAGAAATAGTCAAGTAGCAGCAGCCGCCACAGCCTGAGAGTCTCAGAGAGCCGTTTGAAAAGCTAAGCGAGTGATCGATGACAGAAGTCAATTATCACCTCGCGGATCTGTCAAAGGCGGCTGTGCAGGGTGAGCGTCACACACCACCCACCTCTGACTAACCATCAACAACTGCGGACACCCGCCCAGCCAGACGAGAAAACATTGGAGACGGAGTGTGTGACAGGCAGCCCTTACAGTACCATTACCTCCACACGCTCTTACAGCGGCCAGAAAACCCCCGTCATGTTTTTCCAGCATCTGCTCAGCATCTTTTAAGCTACAGCAAAGATTTAACAGTCGGGCGAAATTAACGTACTGAAAAATAAAAATGTTTTCCTTCAATTCTTTGTGAAATCGTTTTAATTCGCCAAATAATATCTTTTGGGACTGCGGTGTTGGGTACAGCTTGCAGCAGACAGCGAGGCTCCAACAATGGATACATACTGTTATGTAAGAAGGCGGATTTCTCCTGCTCTAATGGGCTGAGGAGATTCATCTTAACCAAGAGGCTTTGCTGCTCAGCCAAAAGGACCTGCGCTGGAGGGACTGAACTAATGTGACAGGGATCTGTAAGCCCACAAACGGGCACCAAACATGGGAAACTGTGGCACATAGCAGAAATGAGTTTATGCATTAGAGGTGTGCAAGAAACTTAACTAAGCATACCTTAAACTCTTGTAGATATATTAAATGGAGGCTTTAAGGTTTTCTAAGAGGAATAATAATATGCATGTGTGCATTTTTTTTAGGGAAAAAATCTTTTTTTGTTATTAGATTTTTAGTGATTTAATGATTTTGGGGTGGTTTTGGAGGTTACAGGGCTTAAAAAACTGAAAAGAAACATCTCAAAAAATTTTAAATGATCAGAAAAATATTGAACTACTACTAGAAGATAAATGGAAGTAACAGATGTTATCCTTCATAGCTGTGATTATTAAAATATATATATATCTATCTATCTTCTGCTTGTGCATTAATGTTTACGATAACCACTTGGCAGTTTTCCTGGGAAACATTTGATGTCTGCACATGTAAATGGCTGCCAACACGATTCAGCACATCGAGCTCTACTTGTGTCTTCTTAGCAAAGCTGCAGGGAAAGCAAACAACCTCAATTCAAACATCACAAACTTTCCTTTGGGTCTTTAAAGCTTCCTGAACCATTCTCAAGTCCATCTGACATTTCAGCCGCTGAGCCTGAGGTGAAGCCATTTCTCAGGTAGGTGTTGACGTGCGGACGTCAGATGTTCTTAGGTCAGGCGTCATATGTTAGAGGGTCTTGGTCTGAATGCGGGCAGGCAAAGTTCTCAAGCTCCAGTTCCCTGTTTTGTTTCGCTTTGTGTGCCTGTGACAACATGTTAGTTTATTTCTGTCAGCAGGTTCTCTGCTTACCGTTGACCTCCTGGGCTCCTGCATCTGTGAAGAGCATGCTCATCACCTCCTCGAAGTTGCAGCTGGGCTCGGACGCTTGGTTGTCCTGGCCCACATGGTGCAGCATTCTCTTCAGAACATCGTCCAGGGAGGCAGCCGTCTCATCCAGCAAGATGGTAGCCCTCGCCAGGAAGCCGTCAACATCCCGGTGTGCCCGAACTTCCTCTTCAAAGTCCATCAGCTTTACATACTGTGGAGAAAATTTTTCAAAGACTGGTATGGTTTTGATTGACAATTCTGAGCTGATATTGATAATCAACATCATTTCAAAGACCAGAATTGAACCAAAGGCATCATAGTAAGTTTGTACAGTTGTTTAGTTGCATCTTTAATTTGATCTATAAAGATAATTAGATAAGTTTCTGTGATAAATTCTACCATCCCCAACAGGTTAGTTAGTTTTGTCCATGATGGCTTCAACATTGCAATTGGGAAATTACAACTACTAAAACAGGCTTTCAAACTCGTTTTGAGTTTTTCTGATGATCTGTGTTTGCTAGCATGATTGATTTTGGAGCATCGGATTTTAAAAGACATTTTATTTCACCAGACAGCAGACGTTATTGGTTATATCTTATTTTAACCCCAACAGTTTTAGAGTCAGGATGAGTTTTTTGCTGAATCATTTGATTGCAGCTGATTATTTCAGTCAAAGATCTGACCCTCGGATGATTTGATGCATTTCTAGGTCTGAAATTCTGGTTGGTTGTCGAGCAGTTTGAGCAGTTCTGGTCCTGCATGGCAGCAGCTGAAATATTCAAACTTGCATGAGTTAATCAGGCCGTTAATACTACAGTTGCATCACACATGAAGTGCTTACTGTGGGTGAATACAATTTACAAAAATAAAACAGTTTCTGCTTGTTTTAAGTCAGCGCAGTTTGCATCTGATCCTTCTTTCATGTCTGTTGTGGTCTATTCTCCTGTCCCGGTGTAGATTCAGAGGCTGCCGATTCATCAACATAAATTCAAAATTTTAACACAAAAGCAGGTTTAGAGTCACTCAAGCCTCAGATTAGGCCGATACCACAAGTGTCCTACAGCTTCCACGACTCTGAGTCAAACAGAGCTTTTTTTGTTTTAAATTAACGGTATGGGGCAAAGGCCTCACGCCTCCAAAGTCCTTTAGAATTGGACCATCGGTGTCTGAGAGTCACCTGAGAGACTTGCAAATGGACAGAGATGAACACAGCTCGATTAAGAGCCCAGACACCCGGGGAGCCTCGATTTCATTGATCTGGTGATTGACAGAAAGTCTGAAGATAAATGGATTTCCTGCTGCTCTTTTTAAAAATCTAACAACTGGGCAGGAAATCCGGAGTCTCTGGAGTTATTTGTGTACAACTCTCCGAATCAATTTTTATTTTTGTTTGTGCAAATAAGTCAGGGCTGAGGTCCGAGGGTCTGTTTTACTTTGGGTGGAGCGATTAAAAAGTTGAGAAATTGAATTCACCGGCATTAATTTGTTCATTAAATTTCATGAATTGTTCATAAAAGCAGCGAAAAAACCACACGGTCGTAGCAGAAACATGACAACAGCATGTCAAAATAATATGGCGACGGTCTACAAAATGCAGAGGGAGAGAGCAAAGACACAGAAATGTAATACAGAACGAGCGGATTAGTGGAAAGAACGAGGCGAGCGGTTGGCAGGAACAAGGCACAACAAACTGAGAGATCTGACAGGCTCGTTCTGAGGAAGTCGAACTCTTGACAGCCTTGGTCACCAGTTTAAACTGATGCCCTCTGGGTGCCGCTTTAAACTCCCCGAACTGTGAAGGGAAAGAAACATCCATTATCTCCACAGAGAGAGACGGCTCGTTGTAAACACGAGAATCTGTTAATATTTTTTCTACTCTTTAAAATGCTCGCTGGCATCAAAGAGCATGTTTTGGTTTAATAGCTTTGGACAGTTTTAGCTTTTCTTTTTGGATGTTTTTATTGAACTTGAATGATTTATTTTTTGCAATGCTAACATATTAGAGTCGATTTATATTCTGAAAACAATCACGCTCACTCGTGCTGCTCAGCCTTTACATGAGCTCACCGGGAAAGACGCTCAGGGATGTTGGAATTGATTTACAGAGCTTCAGTATGCAGATGATACGCAGCCGCCGCTCCATGTGACACATTAGTATTAGTCCCATTGACAAATATGAGATATAATTATTTTGTTGGTTTGTTTGTTTTCACTGTCACACAGACTCTGTAAAGACATCTGCACTGCTGATATGTGAGCTGTCTGTCGTCACCAGCAGCCTCGATCACTGCAGTTCTCTCTTGTTGGGTTTACTGTTGAAAGCCATGAGATGCAGATGATGTAAAATGCAACAGCAGGTGTTATATTAACGTCCAGAGACGGAGGACACATTGCATCTGTTTTAAAGTCCTGACGCTCAGAGGAGATTTTAAAATAGTGGTTTTTTGAATCACTCGACTCACCGGTTTCATTTGGGCTTCAGAGTCTGATATGTTACTTCAGTTTGCTTAAATGTTTTAATCAATGTTCAAACTCAGGGAAATTCCTTTTCTTATTCAAGGCAACAGTGTGTTTTATTGTGTTCTGTCTCTAGCTCAGAGAGCGAGGAAGGAAGTTGTTAAATGTGACTAAACAGCATAAACTTTTTTCCTTATTTGCAATGATTTAAAACAAGATAAATAAAAAAATCCCATGATCCCATTATACCTCACGAAAACTACATCTTTTGTTTTCATTGTTTTGAAGGAGAGACCTCTAGTGGCAGAAATTTCATATCGGGCATTTCAGGGATCCATTTGATTATTCTCATCACGCTTTTATCTTCTGCTTTAATTGAGCTTTATTTCATTTATTTTATCGTTTTATCACTTTATATCTCTGCAATTTAATGCAACAAAACATAAAACAAAGGTTTAATTTGTGTGATTACTTCCTGCTCTCTGAAAGAACATTAAACAAACAACAAAATCAGCTGCCGTAATGTTAGTTCGGAGTCAAAAATCGGCACACAGTTCACAGGTTTTGTCCCTAAAAGAAGACTTCTGGTTTTGTTCACAGAAAGCTCAGTACGATAACAAACACACATCACCTCAGGCTAGCTATCAAACCTATGGGACCAACAAACAGGTAACGGCATCACAGATGTTTTGTAAAACTGTAATAAAATACCCCAAATCACCACAAAACGATGACATTATTGGGATTCCCTGAGCATTTCTTTAAGCATGATTCAGGCGTATTTTCATTGATTAGATTTATTATGACATTTCTGGAGAAACCACAGCCTGAATACAAGACATGTTGTAAGGATATCATCATTGTGCCTTCGGTTAAAAAGAAAAACACTGGATCCAACTCCTAACATGGAACAAAATGAGCCAACAGTAAAGTGGCATGAAAAGACAAACAGCAGCAGTTTCACTGAAGATATTCACCCTGACAGCAGAGCTATTCAGTTGTCAAGCGTATCCTACATATATTGAATTGAAACCTCAGTGTCCTTCAGCAGTGCACAAGGAGCTGAGGGCTATTTCAGCATGTAGGGAAATTAGATGTAATAAGAAAGCAGACTTGGACTCTGTCTTGGATAATATTCATGACTCAGGCCAAAAATCTTCATTAGGACCTCCCTTGATGTGATAAAACTTGGAATAAGTCACTGAACAGGACCAAGGGCTAAGGAGGGATGACATCATTTACAAAAATATTGTTTCTAGTCTCTTGTCCATTGGTCCCGCTTCACTTCTAATGAATTAGAGAAAAAATCTTTTATTTTAATCTGCAAAAAAGATTTATGAAGGCAGCATTGATTGGGATGCAGTAGATAAAAACCAAGGGCAGTGGTGCCTGTTTGAAGAGGTACCTGCTTCTTCCTCCTTATTGTCAATAAAGGATTCAAACTCTTTGCTTCTTTTGCAGGAC
>JAPZDZ010000007.1:2798656-2810617 GCA_029783805.1 Acanthurus tennentii | reverse complement strand
TTTGGTCCTCAGACAACTTAAATTACACTGAAGGTCCTTCAAGAACCTTTAAGGCTTCTGGAAAAACCTCCAACAAGTTTCCAGTGAACCTGTTTGAATCCTGCAGGACCTCTGAAGGTTCCTAGAAGAACCTGGTGCAATCTGCTGCTCCTCCTCCTGTGATTTATGACGTGATGACGCAGATTGTGGCAGATCGTGGTGAAGAGCTCACCTCTGCAGGACAAACACAGATGGGCGACGGCGGCGGCACACTCCGTCCGGCCTCCTCGCAGTCACTTAGCGAAGACGTCTCTGCTTTATGGCGTCATAAAGTCGCCTTCTGAAAACACAGTTCAGGAGACGAGCCGTTTAAAGCGGCGTTAGTGCCATCACCTCTGCTCTGACGGCGGCAATTAGCCCACAGGCTGCAGTGTGTGTGGCAGATTAAACGGGTGGTTGATGATAATTTACAGTTCGCTCTGCACACACACACACACACACACACGCAGCTGACTGGTCAGACACTCTAATGAACCTTCTAACGGCAGGTCTGCATGAAATACGAGATAATTTACACTTTAACAAGCGGCAAGTTACAGCAGTGAGATATATGACACAGTAAGGCAGCAACAGACTGCGAGAGGGGAACCAGGAACAGCAAATCTTATGTTTAGTGAGATAAAATAACACAACGAGACATTAAATCAGGTGAGAAAACATCCTCACAAATTCAAAGAGCTGTGCAACAAAGGAGCATTTTTGCACCTAAACTCTCCCAGCACTCTGAGATCCATCAGCTGATTAAAAGCATTGAAGCTTAGTTTAATTAAATGTAATCAGATTACTTCACAGAAAGAGATTTCCGGGTTTGTCACATCCAGAACGAAGAGTGGAGCGAACAAGTTTTAGGAGAAATACTTTTTACTTTATTTGAGTCGTCTGTTAGGAAACTGAGGAGACTTTTAGAGGGAACAGTTCAAAAACAGCTCACACACTCACACACACACTCAGAAAGTTATCTCTTATCCCTGACATGTTCCAGGGTCCCTGTGCAGCTCTGAGCCCCCCCCCCCCCAGTCTTTCAGGGTTTTATCCCCTAATGGCGCCTGAAGCCCCCTCCGGGTCCCTTTATGTTCCCTGAAACCCCAAACTGGCCACAGCTGACTGTAAAGTGTTCACAGATCGTTTTAACGCTCCTGCAGCGGCTCTGAGTTCTGCACCGACGCCTCGGCCTGATTGACTTTTTCTGAACGGGGGTTGAGGAGGAGATGGGAGGCGCTTGGATCAGGCGCCTCCAGCAGACCCGGAGGGGCGGCGCGCCGAAATCTGATCCCTCTCCCCCCCGCCGCTGCTGCTGTCGCGGCCGCTGCTGCTGCTGTTTGTCCCGGCGGCGGAGGCAAGAAGCAGCCGGGAGGCATCCCGGACCGCGGCTGCAGCGATGGTGGAGGTGGCGGTGGTGGTGGTGGAGGTGGTGGAGAAGAGAGGAGCGTCAAGTCCGACACACACGGACGCGCACTCACAATGAGACACATGCGACGGCTCAGCTTTCAAAACAAAAGTGTTTTGTGAAGCTGCGTGGCAGAAAACAGCCTCGATCCTTTGATGACTTAATTATGATCCACCTGATTGAGGCCTATTTGCACTCGTACAACGACTTTATTTGCTTATTCAGTCGTTGCCATGCTGCTTAGTTAGCTCCTTAATCATTATATCTGGCCCAGAATTGGTTTCCAAATAACGTTTTCAAAAAGTACTTTAAAACAATTGCCAAAAAGAGAAGAAATAAACAGGAAAAAAAAGAAAGAAGTGTTATAAATAAAGGAAATCATGCTATATAATAAAAAATAAACTCATTTTGGAGAGATCCAGAGTTTTAACTGCCTTTAATTCTATGCAAAGCCAAATTATTTAATCTATACTGAGCTATTTTTTATTAATTGATCCCGTTTAAATTTAAAATGATTGTTTGTGAAAGATTCAAGACATTAGTTTGACGGTTGCAATGCAAAAATAAATCCTCTTTAAACAAATTCAGACTTATCTGGGACTTGATTGAGCTTTCACAGGAGCATTGCGTCACTGGTCTCTCGCCGACGGTTTTATTTTGAAAGGACAAACGGAAACGCCTCCTTTCCAGCAGCCGGTTTCTCTTGACGGCAGCATCGTGCAGCTCCGATACTTCACAGGCAGCTTGCGGAGGAGAGCCGCCAGTCCGAGTTGGTTGATCCAAGGCGACGAAACACACCGACTGGCATCCGCGCCGGAGAGGATCGAGGAGCCGCAGTCTGTGCGTCCGGTCCGCCTCCGCCACGCTGCGCCGTGAACCCGCAGGATGAACGCGTTCTGGAGGTCTGGACACGCTGGACAGCAGCGCGCACTGGAAAAGAGGATTTAGTGGAAAAGTTGGCTTTCGCAGCGGCGGCGCTCGAGCCGAGGACTCTCGCTGTCAGGTCGCGAGGGGGATTTCTGACTTTTTTTTTTCACTGTCGCCAAACGGCTCCCCGACGCGCGAGGACTTACGGATTTTAAAGTAGTTTTGTGGGTTTTTATGAAGTTTCCAGGAGAGTAACCGCTGTTTTTCTTCTGTTGAGCGCCTGGTGACATTTGAAAGGCTGATACTTGCTGTCAGAACGGGATATTCTGGGTGAGTAGATCACTTCTGCCATTATTATCTGTAACAGTATCAATATTATTATCCCTATGATTGATATCATTATTATTATTGTTATAATTCACATAAAACTCTCCGCAGCCACTGAGCTTTGAGAGAAATAGCTTCACTTCCTTGTAGATGTTCGTCAGACAGGTTGAGCTCTCCAGTGTCTCGGCGTTAAGTAGCCGTGTTGTGCTTGCGCACAGTGTGTGTGTGTGAAGCGTGGAGCTGCGGGAGCAGGAGCCCGCGGCCGGGCCCTCAGCGCAGGTGCCGCAGAGGGAACGGCTCGCCCGTCCCCGGTCTGTGCGCAAACGGCGCGTCTCGGCCGGTGTCAGCCAAGGACCCTCTCTGCGCGTATTTGCATCATCTTTATGTTGGAGTAAGTGCGCAAAGGTGCCCGTTTCATGGTTTATTAATGCTGTCAGCGCCGCGTGTGGCGCAGGTTGGTTACATTGCGCACGCTGCGGGACTGAAAATGACAGTTTCACCCTAAAACTGTTTTTTTAATTAAACAAAATAATTTGTTTTTAAATCAACTTGCTAAAAATAAATTTCTCGAAGTCATTTTCAGCGCCCTTAAACGCATCATTCCGTCCAGTATTAAAATATTGGCTTTTCTAGATTATTCCTGAAACGAGGGATGATGTGAATCTCAGTGTTGGAATTTTAAGAAAAAGCAGATGCGTGAATTATGAAATTACGCACGTTAATCTGTCGCGCGGGATGTCTCGCGGATGCCCATTAGATGCGTCTGATGTGACGCTGGTTTCCACTAATCATCGATCAAACGTTTCCGTGTATAATTTCACTGTCAGAAAGTAAAATATGGACTTTCACCGCCGCGCTCTGCTCGTTAGGACGAACACGCCTTTTCTGCGCGCTGCACCGGTGACGTCTTCTCTGGTCGGGAGCGGAGATATGAATTACACATCAGCCTCCTCCGCGGAGCCGCGCGCCGTAATGCCTCTGATCATCTCTGAAGTTTCTCCAGAAAGCAGCGGATTTTTTTTTTTCCTCCTCCTCCTCTTCTCTTCCCCTTTGAATGAAGGAGCTGCGGTTCTCTCCCCTCAGCAGCAGATCAGTCATCCCCTCTTCAAACACATGCGCTTCAATGGGATTCAGATGGTGATTTCTGGCCACTCAGCTCAGCTCCGACTCCCCCCTTCACCCACCCACCTTCCCCCTTCCATGTCAAGTCATCACCGGAGAAAATTACCGGATTATAGCATCCTTATGAGAGGACGGTTTTCAAAAAAAATGAGATTTGAGACTTGTATCGCGTTGGATTATTAAATTCCGGAGCCTTAAAACAAGCGCGCGCGCGATAATAGCAGGTCTAATGCTGCAAATTAATTGTATCTATTGACCCGAGAAATAACGCACGCCAGTTCGCAGCGTTTTCAATCAGAGGCGAGCCTCACACACTCGGTTCCAAATGAGACTCTGATTGCCTCTTTTCATTACCGAAATTGGCCTGAGACCACCGCTCCGCGCGGAGTGTGGGCCGCCTGTTTTCTTTTACTCCTTTATAAAGAGCAGAATGGTGCATTAATTGGCTCCAACTTGTCTAATTTGAGAAGAAAAGCCGATGTTATTCACGCACAAGCACAAATTTACTGACATATTACAATGATGGAAACCGTATGTGTGGCAGCAGTGACCTTATGTGGCCTTTTTTTTTTTTTTTTTTTAGCAGGTTTGGATCTTATTGTTTGTCTGTAAAACTCCAGACTCTCAGAACATGACTCTGATTATGGAGTTAGTAACTTTATTTGTCTGTATTTTACAGCTTTACAGTCTCAGGCTGCACATGTGACAGGACAAACAAAGTTTTAGTGGTGTTATAGGACTTCATGGTTGCACCTTTTCCTCACAGCTTTGCTAGAATATCCCTGTAAACTCCTATAATTTATCTGAGGCGTTTAAAGAGGAGATATCTGCATTTTTAGGAGTTATAATATAAATTTCACATCATCTTTAAATGAGTTTCGTGTCTTGAGCACTCGATTCTTCTGCAGCTTGTGATCTGTGTTTTGTCTTCTCTGCATCCTCTGTTTCCATGCAGAGGACAGATTTGAGCTCAGGCATTCTGGTCCTTTACACATGGCAGCTTGTGCCCCCCCCCAAACCCCCCCAGGTGAAGCTCAGTCCACAGCCTGCGGCGTTTTACACCTGGAGTGTCACACTTCACCTCTGACACTCTGAAAAACACTGAGCTCTCTCTTCTCTTTTTCCGCTCAGCTGATCAATATCTCCTCTCACCTGAGGGTGCGTTCGAGTGCGCTTTGAAAAAGAGGGTGATGAGATGAAGGCGTGGAGGAGCAGTGAGGGGACAGGAGGAATGTAGACAAGGTGAGGAGCAAAGAGGCAGGAACAAACTGCAGGGATAAAAGGGGGAGAAGAAGAAGAAGAAGAGAGAGGCTCTGGCATGATAGATTACCCTCCTGCCTGCCTGTCTGTCTGTCTGTCTGTCTGTCTATCTATCTGTCTCTCTGCCCAGCTGCTGTTTGCACTTGCAGTGCTCTCCCCCAAAAACCTCTAATCCCCTTTTTCCCAAAATGACACAGTCGATCTCGGCCCGGCTGTTGATTCTCCGGCTTAATTATTAAAGATTCCCGACACTCCGGAGAGGTGTGACTGGCATGTGACCGCCGAGCATTGATCCTCTCTGAGGGGGGGGGGCTGACGGGGATGTGAACCCCGGTTAGAGCGTTTTTCTGCCTGCGAGCTGCTACAATGTGAAGATAGTTCTGCATGATTAATGTTCATACATTATTCACCGCTGCGGTTGTGTTTCCCTTTCATGCTTAAAGAAAATATCAGCATGAAAACACTTCGGAGGCTTTGAACTCGGTGCTGGGTCTCAGGATCCATACTGCCTCCTTTTCTTCCTCTTCTTCTTCTTCTTCTTCTTCTTTGAGGTTGTTAAGTGAAATCAAAGTGTTTTCAGCCGGTGAAGAGTTCACTTCCAGTCTCCAGCATGTCCACTCTGGGCTTTTAAAGCTCCTCGTTGAGTTTAATTACTTAATATTTGCAGAAAAAAAGGGGATGTGAGGTTGATGTTTTGGCAGGGAGGTGCATACATTACTGCTCCTACAAAGGATTTAATTTGTTTCAGTTTCGTGCCATCAATCATGTTGCAACGCTTGGCTGCTCCTCAAATCCGAGGATTCGCTCCGTGCACGAGCTCCTCTCAGTTGTTACCTGCCTTCAAATTAGTCTGCAGCCTGCCTTGTTTTCCGGTTTCTGCTCAAATGTCACATGTCATGCCGTCTGTCTGTCTGTCTGTCTGTCTGTCTGAACAGATCTGTGCACAGACATGAACCGACTCGGGAGCTTTTGTCAGCCCTGGAAGCCAAAGTCCTCGTAAAAAGCTTAGTTTTCTTTTTTTTTTTTGAATGTGTGTGCGTTTGTTCCTGCCAGAGAAAACAAAAAAGTTTTCAAAATCGGAGAGGCCTGCAATCAGCTACCTCCACGCCTGGAGAGCGCAGGCCTTATCGTGCTGTGTAAACAAACCGCGGCAGCAGCAGCAGCAGCGTGTAGGCGTCCTGTGTTGTAAGAAGAAGAGGATGGGCTGAGAGAGAAGAAGAAGAAGGAGAAGAAGAAGAAGAAGAAGAAGCTCTCCAAAGTGGCACAGAGGAGATGAAAGGCTGCAGCATGTCGAAGCGAGAGTGTTTAGATTAGACTCTCTGAGTGTGTGTGTGTGTGTGTGTTGCTTTATCTAGCTGCATGTGTCTTGTGAAGTCCCCCCCCCCGGCTGGTGTTTTCTGTGTTGGGGGGTGATAATGTGCAAACGGAGCCATGCAGAGTCGGCCCGGCCTTCGGTTTGTGCTGAGCAAGGAGCAGGTCACAGGTCCTCGGAGAGAAAGAAAAACAGTACTGTTAAGACTTAAGACAACACAACCTTTCTGTGGACTCTGTGTGTGTGTGTGTGTGTGTGTGTGTGTACAATGCACCTCTGTGTGTGCAGGCGAAGCCGCGCTGACATCGGTTGCTTGTGTGTGTTCACCAAAAAAACCTGTGCATGTGTTTTTTGTCGGGCTGGACGTCTCGCGGCCAAGGCTATTCTGAAGCTGGACAGAGCCGCTAAAGTTTAAACTAACAGTTGTTTGTGTGCGTGTGTATGTGTGTGTGCGTGTGTGTGTGTGTGCGTGTGTGTGTGCGTGGTAAGGGGGGGGTTGTGCTCTTGCTTTTCTGGGCACCTTGCTCGCTCGCAGCTTTTTCTCTGCGAACCTCAGTGCATTCCTGCTTCTCCCGGCTTAAGCAAACAGAGAGCAGAGCACTTCGCCGTCGCTCGCCGTGGCGGTCACGCTCCCTCCTCCCCCTCCCCCTCCTCCCTCCTCCCGCCTCCGATCCGCCCGCGAGCCGTCGGGCACGTTGGGCAACTGATACTGTAGACTTTCGGCATTCCTCATCCTGCAGGAAGATGACTGAATCTGTGTCAGTCGCTTGCTAAATCATGCAGAGGAGTTTCTCAAGCAGAGACGAGTCCCGTGGCAGGAAGTGACGGGCTGCTCGCCTCTTAAATTATGCGATTTTCTTCCCCCTCACACTAATCCTATTGCAAGAAAGTTAATTGATTGGTTAATGAGCTCGTACTGGAGGCCAGGGCCACGCTGTGAAAAGTTCTCCTCAGCTGTTTCAACACTGCGGCTCCCATCCGCTCGTCTTGACGATCAGGTGCTGGGGAAAGTTTCTGAGAAAAACTGCAAAGATGGATTTCCACCCTAATCCTGGAAATCTGCGAGGAATTTCAGGTCAGAATATGGCGGCGTGTGTGCAGACCTCAAGGCGCTTCTTTGTGCTGAGTTCAGTCTGCACTCCAGTTTTTTTTTTTTTCTTTTTTTGTATTTCAGAGTTTGTTGCTTTTTATTTTTAACCCTGAAGCATCTCCTGCGATCACACAGGCTCCTTCCTGCCATCCATCCCACTCATTCCTCACCATGTTGCTTTCTTTTTCAGGGGTCGCTGGAGGGGATCGGTTGGATAGCTTCCCGCGGCGTCGGCGGCCGCCCTTCTGCTGGACAGCATGCGAACGGAGGATGTTGTCTGAGTCGGAGTCGGGCCTCGCTGCTCTGCGTCTCGCCTCGTCCTCCAGAGGAATGACGGCTCTGTGGTGCTCACTCTGGCTTTCCTTCCTGCTGCCTCTCTGCGTCGCTCCGGCCAGGCTGCCCACGGCTCAGCCCACAGGTAGGACCAACGCCAGGCCGCGCCGCGTTTTTTTCTCATGAAAACACCTGAAAACACACTGACAAACACATGAAAACACACTGACAACAAGCTGCAAGAAAGTCTCACACACACCTGAAGCTCTGCTGACACTCTGAAGCACAACAGAGCAGAAGATGTCCCTGAAGGCATCATGAATGAAACACATGACGATGCATGAAGGTGCAGCTTTGCATCGAGCACATGAGCTAACTGGTTGTCAGTCCATTAATCATTTCTTATGACTCAGAAATGACAAATATTGACATCTCAAGCTTCTGAAAAGTGAAGATTTGCTGCTTTTCTCTGTTTTCTGTCACTGTGAGCTGAACATCTTGTGGTTTTTCTGACTGTAAAGACGGACAGAACGAGCGAGAGAAAAAGGAAACTCAGAGCGACACTTTCCTCGCGGCACAAAAACAAAACACAGCTGAGCCGAGTTCTCCTCACGCTGGCTTCCAGCTCCGTCGTAAACCAGGAGAGGAGAGAGCCCGGAGGGTTCTCGTCCAAAAACACAAGAGAGAAAATATTTAGCTGCTCCTCGATTGTTCCTCCCCTCATTTTCCAAGCTAATGTGACATCTGCTGAGGAGCACGTCGGGCTTTCTGCGCGCTCGTCACTTCAGATGGAGGCCTTTTTCAAAAGGAACCTTCACTGTTTGTGCGAATGTGGCGGAGTCTCTCTCTCTCGTTTTTTTACGAGGAGGGTTTAATTGGACTCTTCTCGGTTCGCTGAGCTTAGTGCGATTTTTTTTTCCCTCTTTGTTCCGGAGGCAGAGAAATACCCGAAGATCAATCCAAAGTAAACGTCGACTGTGTTTGCTTTAATCTCTCCGTGTTGTGCAAAAAAAAAAAAAAAAAAAGAAACTAACACAGCAGAGAAATCTTTTTTTTTCTGAGGCCGAAGCCAAGTGTCCTCCTTTTTCTCTGTTTTAACGTGAGTTATTTAAAATGAGTCTCTGACACACTTTACAAGCTACAGTGCGTTAAGAAAGAGGAGACGACGGAGTGTGTTATGCAAGCAGAGACACACTGCGAGTGTGTGTGTGTGTGTGTGAATAACTGAGGTTGGATTTGAGGCTCGATTCACCGACTAAAGTCACAAAAAAAGGACTTATGATTTGAGATTTCATGCTGTTACACTCGAATAACTTGACAGATGTTCTTTAAATCCACATGTTTACGTTTCTGATGTTTGTCGGAGCACAAAAACAGGAGCAGCTTTGTTTCTCATGAAGAAATCTTTTCAAAAGATCTTTAACTTTTAATTTTTTTAAACTCTAAAGAGTTTAGGAATGAGGAAAGAATGAAAAAGGAGCAAAGTTTCTGCTTTTCCGTCATGTTTGTCAGTGTTAGCATGTCTGATATGATCTGTATGATGCAGAATCTGCACTTTGCCTTTGAATCCTCCCACTTTCAGGTTGAATCCAGTCTTTTAATCCACACATTTCTCTTACTCTGTGTGTTTTTGTCTGTATTTTGTTGGCAAAGCAGCTAGAAAGACTCCGTCAGTTGTGGGATTTCGATTTGAAATGTCTCATTTGCTACCTGTCAGCGATGTGTGGGGGGGGACGGGGAGAGGAAATAGAGCAACGGACAGATCCAAGAAGACAAACTAACATGTTTTAACTTATTTAAAACATCTACTAAAGATTTATTTTAAATCATTTTTCCTCTATTAGACAGATGAACTGAAGAGACAGAAACAAGCCCCCAAAAAAACACAAACCAGGACTTCGGATAAACGACTTCAGAAAGCAAACAAGCCTGAAGCTGTTAAAAATGAGCAACTTAGCAACTGTGACGAAGACTTGACCGACTGAAAAGCAAAACTGTTCAAGGCTCAAGTTCGGACGTGTAAAATCGCCTGGAACAATAAAAGCTTTTATGTTTCAGTTTGAGGCTTTTGCGTTTAAAGTTTTTGGCATCAACTGTACAAAAAAAACGCATGATTGACGCAATTTTTGAAGGAAAACACACAGACGTCATGTGATCATGAGACCGTAAAGACCTGCAGACCGACTTCAGTGTGACGAGGACGAAGGTTTTTTTAAAGCAGCTCGCTCGGGTCGGTCTGAGTGTGAATTCCTCTCTTTACAGCCCAGAGATCCCTCTCCTCCTCCTCCTCCTCCTCCTCCTCCTCCTCCTCCTCCTCCTCCTCCTTCACCTCCTCCTCCTCCTCCTTCATCTCCTCCTCCTCCTCCTCCTCCTCCTCCTCCTCCTTCTTGCCCCTCTTGCCCTCTCTCATGTAAAAAAAAACCACCCCGATGTTACAATAGACGTGTTGTGATTCTGTCTGCCTGATTGCCTTCCCCGCTGGGAGCCATCACATCCCATCATGCTTGGCATCATCCAAAAAGCAAGAGTGTGTTTTTCAAACCCCCCTCAGGGTGGCGGCGCTTCAGGGCTGTGATCTCCGTATCCTACCTGCACGATACGAAAACACGGCCAAACGCAGCCGAGGCGACGCGGCTCTGAGGAGGATTCTTGTTTCCCGTCTCCGGTGTTTGTTGTGTTAAAGGAGTGATGATTAATCTGACGTGAGCCGGACGGCGGTCAGGTGATAACGCGCTCCACGTGCAGCGGCGTTTCCTGCTGAGGAGGAAAGTTGTTTTTGCTCAGCGTGACGACGGTAAAACTTCTTTATTGGCCTTTTCTGTAGTCAGAGTCCACCTTAAATCATGACGGAGAAAGGAAAGTGATAAAATCTGGAATTTCTTTACCTGCTCAGAAGCTACAAACCTGTCTGAGATTAGTTACGGTTAAAAGTCAGTGTTAAGCTGATAATCCGCTGCCTCTGACAAACTGAAGAACGTGAAATATATTAAAACTGTAGATACTGAATCTGATGGTCAGACTCCAAAAAAGAAAAATTCATCCTTGACGGTTTTTTATCCTCTTAAGCTTCGACCTTCGACAGCATCCCCTTTTTTATCCTCCGGCAGCGAAGCTTTTGCATTTTTCCATATAATAAGTTAAAGAAGCTCTGCGACTGGTAGAAATCTACGTCCTGCGTCCCCCCCGTCTCCTCCCCCCCCCAGCAGCGTTTCCCACGTCCACAGATGGACGAGCAGTAGGGATAAAGTGACTGTCGTTTACTGGCAGATGGCACAGTTTCCCCTCCGCCGCCGCCGCCGCAGCACCGCGATGCAAAGTCGTCACAAAGGTTTGTGTTTTCCTGTGTGCAGAGTGTTTGTGTTACTGTGGTGTGTGTGTGTGTGTGTGTGTGTGTGTGTGTGTGTGTGTTTGTGCAGATTAATGGTCAGGGTCAAAAATTAGCAGGCGTTAAGGACGAAAGTGTCCTTGAAGGTTCACAGAACGACGGAGTTATAAATGAAAACTAATGGAGCTGCAGGTCGGATCGCCGCGTTGATATTTCAGGTTTGTTTACTTGTTTTCAAAGATTAATGTGTGAATGTGACCGTGTGGGCCTCCGTAGTCACGTTTCTGCCCAGAAAAAAAACGTTTCATTAAAAAACCACTTTGTTTATGTGTGTGTGTATGTGTGTGTGTGTGTGTGTGTGTTTCCATTAAACCCGCCGTGATGTCGTCTCGAACTCTGCTGTTGTTTATTTCTCCGAAGCTTGGTGCCTTTTTTCCAAAATGTTGTTTGGGGGAAAAATGTTTTAGAGGCCGGGTTGACATGATGTGGCAGACTCCTGACAAAGAGCAGAAGCTGTGTGTGTGTGTGTGTGTGTGTGTGTGTGTGTGTTTGTCCTCTGTATTTACTGGCCACACACACTCCCCCCGTCGGTGCCCCCTCGGAGCTCAGATGAAATATGTGGCTCCTCTGCTCTGACGTTTTCTCTCAAACAGCAGACATATAAACTCAACACACTAAGTTTTGCCATTGCATCTTACTGTGTGTGTGTGTGTGTGTGTGTGTGTGTGAGACGGCAGGCCTACGTGGACTCAGCAGTTAAGTGAATGCTGTGTCTATACGAGCAGAGGCGGAATATGAAAGGGAGGCAGTAAAAGAAGATGAAAAGAGAAAAACATTAAAATTAAAGGATTGCAGAGTAACAGAGTGTGTGTGTTAGTGTGTGTGTGTGTGTGTGTGTGTGTGTGTGTGTGAGTGTTAGTGTGTGTGAGTGAGAGAGAGGGTGTGTGTATGTGGTCAGT
>JAPZDZ010000007.1:2524449-2534565 GCA_029783805.1 Acanthurus tennentii | reverse complement strand
TAGTGGATCAGACGTGATGATTGATGAAAATTACTTCTGTATGAGTCTACACACTCCTACAGATTATGCTTTTTTTTGCTTAATAAAAGCCCTTAATTTTTATACTAAATTATATTAGATATAAGAAAGCAAACGGTTGAAAGTTAGTTTATTATTTAGATGATTTTAAAAGTAAGGTGTTTAAGGTAGTGTTAAGAGTTAAGTCTTTGAAATAAAGTCAGGACATTTAGAAATCACTTAATTCAGTTTGGGAGTAACACCCAAGGTATGACTGCAACCTCCCCGCCTCCTTTGACCATCTGAGACTGAACAAATCACTTTAGCTTTTAAGCAGTTGACATTCACGCCAGGAATGTTTAATGTTCAAGGGCAGTTTGGACTCACGTTATTAACACTTGAGCTTATTTCCGGGAGTTAAACTTACAACAGCAGAAGGTAGGTGAGCTGTCCTTTCTGTTTCAGAGAAAGGGCATTAAAATGTAAATTCTTCTAGTCGTATCTGATCTAAAGAGCTAGATGGTGATGACTGCTGAACAAGGATACAGCACTTGAGTTAATAGTGTGTAGGCAGCTGTAGAGACTGTTGATTATTGTATTTCACAACATGTCTAGACTGTGGTGTGTTAGGAGTTCACAGTGTGAATCTTCTTTGCTGTCAGATAAGTGTTCTCTGATGTTATTTCTGATCCTGGTGTCAGATAAATGTATGTCTGTGGTGACAGTGCAGGCTGTGTTACAGGTATTCTTTGCAGTATCAGTTGAGAAAATATCAGAACTATAATGTCATTTGATAGCTTCTTGAACCCTCTTTAATGATCAACCTTAAGGCAGGAACACAACTTGATACAGTAGGAGGTCTCAGTCTCTTGCCTTAACTGTCCTCTAATGCACTCAGACAATAAAAACTCTTCCAGTGATTGAAAATAAGGCAAAGGGTGGGGTGGCAATGTGGTGTCTGGCACTATGTTATGACACTATGATGCTACATTATGTACGTTCAATACTGTGCATACTGCAGGGTTGTCACATGTAATAGCAATTTTTGAATATAACTTTTTTATTAAGGTATTGAAGGAATATTTAACCCCTAAATCACAAGTTTAGCATCAGATATTTGCCTGAGGACATATTTTTTTAAACTTTCCAAAGCAGTTCACAGAGTTTTGACCTCTACCCTTGTAACTATTTTGGTGCAAAGCAACTGCAAAAGAATATCAAAACAACTTGGATTTTTTTTTTTAATTATTTGTGAAAAATACCAATTACATCAATACAATATATTTGCTTAATATATAACTTCCCTAATGCTCTGGCTGCCTTTTATTTATAGCTCCATATATGCTTTCATATTCAAGGTTTTTATTACGCTGCTATAAGCATTTTGAGCTTGGTTTAAGTTTGGGGGTTTTAGTGCTTCCAAAAAAACCAACAGAGACAGTCACACAGTCTTAGCCATAAAACTTATCAGCTGTCCCTTGATAGAAAAACATAAATTAGCTGCTCAAAGACCAAAAAGTTTTATCTATAATGGAAATTAATTGACTCTCCATGCGGATAGTAACCACATGTAATAAATACTAATTTCTTTGATGACAAAACATCCGCTGATCAATGTCATCTTAATGATGAGTATTTATTGGCCACTGAGGAACTTGATCTGCAGAAAATGAGGAGATTTGGAGACAGAGCCTGATTTATTCAAAACTATTCATTTGGGAATTTCCAATTTTTTATGCCTTGCATTTTAATAACCAACAAATGGACTGTATCCCTGAAAAGGAAACCTGACACAATGAGCCTCACATTAACATGGGCTGAATAATGATGTAGTTGAAAATGGAACTGAGGTTAGGTATTAGAGCAGGTAATAATAATAATTGGACTAACCATATTCACGGGGAGTCAGACTTTCCCTTTTCAGCAGCCTTGAGCGGCTGAGCTGAGAGGCTGCAGAGTCTAATCTGTGGATCAATACAGTGGATCACTTAACAGTGGAAAGAGGCAGAGGCCCCTTGGGGAATATTTGCCCGGAAGAACCCTAAATAGTCCCATCATCGGCTCCAATGTCTCTCTGAGCCTCAAAACAACTGTCAGGAGTCAAACTGGGTGAAAGGCTCAGCTTACTGCTGAAAAACACAGAAATGCAATAAACTACGATGCTTAACTTCTGTTTTTGTGCTCATGCTTTGATGATATGATATGAAAAGTGAACTTTTCATTCTAATCATTTAGTACAATAAATAATGACACACTTAATCTGGTTGCATGCATTTTATTTGCTGTGTTTGTAAAAGCATAATGATGTGTGCTTGTGTGAGCCTACGGAATTAAAGCTCTGTTTGCTAATATTATTACGACAATGAAGAGATGTCATACCAGACCTTTAAAGTATGTATGTGTCTTATATTTTCCCTGTACTTTTGTGTGTTTGTGTAAACAGGAGCTGGTCGAAGGCTCAGAGGACCAGAGGCGGGTGCAGAGGACGATTCAGTGAGTGACTTTATTGTGAATACAATGTTTTATTTTATGTAGTCTAGTTGGCTTTCTTATCTGCCAGAGTCTGGTTTTATGAGACTTTATGAAAACTTCTATCTGTGTAACTGTCTACTGTTGAGTTTAAAAATTGTTTTGATATAAGCTGACAGTGGTTGACGTGACAGGAGTGCCTGTACCTGAAGAAATTACTGTGATAGACACAAACACTAGGTTCACCTAAAAGGACCTTCTAAAGACACTGAAAATGTTAAACTAAGGCAAAACAAAGCAACATGGAGAATAAAACTGAGGTCCATAAATTAGAAATTATAATAAGTGGAACAGAAAGTGCACAAGAAGTAGCCATTCTTTAGACACAAGACACTGAGAAAACAGATCTGCAACCATTACCATCCCTGGAAACACACTACTAATGTGACAATTATTAAATGCCTGACAGCCAAACACCCAGTCAGTTCTGCCTTTGGCACAGCAAGGTGTTATCACACTATTTGTGATTCAGTTTTCTCCACACCTTTGATGATCATTCTGCAGTTTTAACATTAATACTGTAGGCAGAAAAAATGTCCGACTGAAACTGACTTAAATTACATGATATGTCTTTGAAATTAAAACAACAACTGTTATGGAAATAGACCATGTGACTTATTTTTTTTTTGCTGACTGACCTCATGTCCACACAGATATGTGACGAGCCTTCTCAGTTCACAGAGGGAGAGAGGCCGCGCCCTCAAGGATCATCTCCAGTCGAAGAGTATCCTGAAACAGAAAAATACACCGACAGTGACAAAGAGGTACACAGCACCCATATTACACTATGTTACACAGACACAATAAACAAAGTTACAGTTAGAAATCTGCTAAACACAATAAAAACAAGAGAAGCTGTTAGCAAGCACATCTATTACTTGGATATTCAGTTAAAAAAATATATAAAGAAAAAAGAAACAGGTTTTCTTATTGATTACCTCACCGAGAAAAATTTATTGAACATGATGTTTTTAGAACGAAGTTATAACAGAGAACAGACTTGGTTTCTTGGTTTCTTAAATACCTGTAAACACAATAAGTCATTCAACAATCTACTTTTTGATAACAGAGCCAGATGTGTCCTAAAGTCTGCTCCACATGACACTCTACAGACAAATTCAACTCAAATTTTACAAATTTGTAAATTTAATAGTCACTGAAATGCTACAAAAGCCTCATTTCAAAATCACACTGTAGTATTGAAAACCTAAAACTGTGTTTTATTGTTCTATTGTTCTATTACACACAGGGGATGATTAACTCAAACATCACGCTTAGTGTGGAGTTGTAATCACAATGTGTAAAAGCTGGCCTTAAACAGTCCAAAACCACATAGTGGTGATAACAGAAATGTGTCATCAACTTTGGTGTGTTCATGTGTTCGATGGAGGGAAATGTTCTGCTGCCTTTTTTTCTGGACACACAACCTTAAAGCAGCTATGGCTTTGGAAAGCCTGCAAAGGGGTGTGTTGGGGTCTAATAAGTCATTCCCTCAAATTAAGTTCCAACTACTACTATATTTACTACTACTTTATTAACAATAATCTTTTATGTAAATCTCAACTTCAATTTTTTAAAACTTCCCTTTCCTACAGTGTGAGGCGGAGCATGATACTCACCACGAAAGTGGGAGTGGAAAGAAAACTAAAAAGTCTGGGCTTGGATCTATGTTCGAGAAGCGCTCAACTCCAAAAATGAGTAAACTGAAGGTGAGACATTCCCGTCTGCTTCTTTCTGTACCATCTCTGTACAACCTTTCAGGCTGTGCTGCAGCAGAGAATAGCACAGCCAAAGGTAAAATGATTGCATCCCTGCTGTTTTGATGTATTAACAGGAAGTTCCCAGCCCTGAGTCTGGGGTGATAGTAAAAACAGCAAAAGATGGATGTGCAGAGGGCCTTGTTTATGGTGGAGGGGGGAGAGATGGGATCTTCATTAAGGAAGTGGTACCAGAGTCTCCTGCCTCAAAAAGTCTGAAACTGAAAGAAGGTAAGCTAGCAGTTGGTAATGAGAAACAGTAACACTGACATTTTCTCTCCATTTGCAATGAAGAGTGAATTTGTTTCAATCGGAGTGATTGCCTAAAAGATCCATGTTTCTTTTAAATTTTGAATTATGTTTTGTTGTATAATTACCTAAGTACCTCTGAAGTATCTCGCTTTTGTTCACACAGGTGATCAGATTCTGAGCGCCACAGTGTATTTTGACAACATGTCATACGAGGATGCCATTCAAATTCTGGAACATGCTCAAGCTTACAAAGTGAAGCTTTGCTTGAAACGCAAACCAGACATCACAGAGACTGAGCCAACCATCGAATCTGACATCATCCCTGTAACTATTTTCCATTGTCTGCTTACACTCTTTGTGACAGATAGTGTCAGAGCTAAAACTGACAATTTATATTTCTGTTGCTTTGCAGGAAGAAGACCTTGATGCTCCAGAAATGAGGGAGCAAGGGAAAACCAAAAGGCGGGGTGATGCTCGAATATCATGGCCTAAGTTTCCCTCTTTTGGAAAAGGACGAAAGTCCCGCTTTACAAGGTCTCACAGTTCCTCAGAGGCTGATGAACAGAAAAAGCTTGAGCTCAGTCCCACAACAAGTGACACAGAGTCACCTATAAAATCTCAGGATGCTCTCAAAGGCAAGAAGAAGCATAAAATGAAGCTCTCTGCTCTGAAAAAGAAAGGCCGGACAAGTTCATCCGAAGACCAGGAAACACCAACAACTGGGCAGATCAGTGGCAAAACTGTCAAGACACATGATTCATCGGACATGCTCTCACCTGAGTGCCTTGAAAGTCCCTCAAGAGAAACACCTGAAGTCTTTGTGACAGAGGGCATGAAGGTAGTGGAAGACCTAAGACTTGAGCAAAATGATCAAAAGCTGACTGAACAACTAATTGGTCAGCACAAGGTAGAACTCATCACTTTAGACAGCACTTTGAAAACAGCAGATCTAACTGTGGCTCTGGGAGATAAAGAAAGCCCCTCAAGTATTAAGTCTCCTGATGGCAAGAAAAAGAAAAAAGAGCGGTCCGAATTAAAATTGAAAATTTTGGGGAAGGACAAATCACATAAGAAAGAGGCAAAAGCAAAATCCTCCCCGAAAAGGCTGAAAACACTGGGGGCAAGTATTGAAATACCAGACCAACCTGAAAATGAAAAAACACATATCATCCAGAGTTTTGAGTCGCACACAAAACTACAGGGAGATCAACTAGCACCAAGTACAACACAGATTGAAATGAGCATGCCAAAGGTGGAACTTGATATGCCTGAAGTAGCATTTATACGTAAATCTCCACAGAAAGGTGAAGAAAAAATTAAGACAGGCAAAGAGAATAAAGAAAAACAAGAAACAAAGACATGTCCAACATTTAAACTGCCTAAAATAGACTTGAGTGGCATTACAACAGAGAGCATTATACAAGAAAATAATGCAATTCTGGAGGAATCCATAGTGAAAACTGAGCAGCTTAGAACTGAAGGTACAGGAGTAAAAGAAGATCCATATGAGCAACTATCAAAAAGCAGTTTTACGAGGACGCAACTTCCCAAACGTGAAGAAATTGAGATACCAGGTATGGAGGACATGTCTACGAGGACCAAAACCAAGAGACAAAAAGAGCCTAAAGCTGGTTTTATGGGACACTATGAAGAACTTCAAGCTGAAACTGTGCAACTGTCAATTGATGTTGAGAGTGTGAAAGAGGCAGTTTCAAAATTGCCTGGATACAAGCTGCCAAAGGTTGACACATCAGGAGTGCCTATTCCTGATGAAATTACTGTGATAGATGCAAATGCACAGAGAATATCAGTTAAAACACCAACTAAAGTTGTGGATACCAAAACAAAACATGAAACACACTCCACTTATATTGACATAACTGCCTCTCCAGAAATCTCCAAGACAACAATCAAATTACCAAAGATCACACCTGCTGATATAACCTTAGAAGAACTTGTAACTGAGACCAAGATAGATTTCAACAAAATTGAAAAGGAACACAAAACTAAGACAAAACAAAGTGACACAGAGATCAAAACTGAGGTCTATAAACGAGAAGATATTATAATACCTGGAAAAGAGAGTGCACACACTGAGATAAAGCTTGCCGGAGAGGACATCATGTCCACAGCGAAACTCAGTCCAAAGAAATCAAAGCACACAATTATGGCTGACATAAAAGTTCCTAGCATTGGAATTGACTTACCAAAACAAAAAGAAATTGAGAGCATTGAATACATCGATTCGGTGGATGATCAATTGGCCAAAAAGGATGGTGGAATTACAGGTTTTGGTGTTAAGCTTGATGTTGCAAAGCAAAATACTGACACCTTTATTCCTGAGATCAGAGGTGAATTAAAAGATTTCAGTGTTCCTGATGCAGATAAGGGCATAAACATTGATAGGGCAGAGATAAAAACATTTGAGAGAGATGGAAAGGGTATTAAGTTTAAAATGCCAAGTCTGGACATATCCATGCCTAAGGCGAAAGGATCCAAAATTGATTTTAGCCTATCAAAGAAAGATACAGACGTCATCTTACCAGATGCAAAAGCTGAGGTCACACTCCAAGAAGTTCCTCAGGTTGACACTACTTTTGGAAACACAGATGTTTCCGAACCCAAAATGAAAATCCAACCACTGCAGACTGATGTTGAAAAAGGAAGCAAAATGGCAATCACAATGCCAAAAATAAAAGGTCCTGAAGTTGATTTAAGCTTCTCAAAGAAAGAAAAAGACGTACCAGAGGTTAAAGCTTATGTGCAAATCCAAGAAGAGGCTAACATTTCTGTTGATACAAAACAACTACAAAGTGAGGCAGAAATGGAGGTGCAAGGGAGTAAGTTTAAAATGCCAAAGTTGGGAATCACAATTCCAAAAGTTAAAGGGCCTGCCATTGATTTTAACTTATCTCAGAAAGATGTAGATTTGACACACCCAGAAACCAAAGCAGAGGTCAAACTCCCTGATATTGAACTAAAAGAACCTTCTGCTGAAGTGGAAATTAAAGCTACTGAAATTAAAGAAGGAGAAAAGGATGCAGAAGGATCACGATTAAAATTTAAAATGCCAACCATAAAACTACCCAAGTTTGCAGGTGCTGACACATATGTCAGTGATGATGAATCTAATAAAATGAAAGATATTCAGTTTCCAGAGGCAAAGCTGGAATCATCTAAAGAAGGTGTAATAGCTGACATTAAGACACCTAACACTGACATCGAGGGTCCATCTATAGATGTGACAACAGCAGCTGAACTTAATGAAAAAGAAAGCAAGTTCAAAATGCCAAAATTTGAAATTTCTTTGCCAAAAGTAAAAGGGCCTGAAATTGATTTTAGCTTATCCAAGAAAGACATAGATGTCACATCACCTGAGGCAAAACTGGAAGTAAACCTTCCTGATGTTGAACCTATAGAGCCTGGTGTCAAAGCAGATGTCAAAGCTCCAGAAATTGCAGTTCACCAACAGGATGTTGAAAGATCACCATCAAAATATAAGATGCAGACATTCAAACTTCCAAAATTTGGCATTGGTACTCCAAACATATCTTTTAAAAAAACTGACATGGACAAAAATGCTAAAATGGAAGGAGATGACATTGAAATTCCTGAAGAAGTTCTAACAGTTGACATTGCAGCACCCAGTGTTGACACTGAAAGCCCCTTAATAGATATAAAAACTACAGGAACAGAACAGGATGAAAAAGGGAGCAAGTTTAAAATGCCACATCTTGGTTTCACTATGCCAAAAGTGAAAGGACCTAAGTTTGACTTAAGCCTCTCAAAGAAAGATGTGGATGTTGCATTACCAGACCATAAGGCTGATGTCACACTTCCAGAGGTTGACCTTGGAAAAGTAAATGAGGCTAAGATGGAAATTCCCGAGACTAAAGCTGAAGTCAAACTTCCAGAGGCTCCTAAAATTGCTTTGGAGATGGAACCTCCACAACTTGAACCAGGGGCAGGTAGTCATGGTGGGAAGTTTAAAGCACCAAAGTTTGGAATCAAAATGCCAAAAGTAAAAGGGCCTGATTTTGATTTAAGCTTCTCAAAGAAAGATGTGGATGTTACACTACCCCAAACCAAGTCAGAGGTAAAACTCCCAGATGCCCCTGAGGTGGATGTCAGTCTTGGAAAAGCAGAAGTTCTGATTCCAGAGGCAAAGGCCAAAGTTGAAAAACCTGAGTTAGAAATTGAATCTATTAAGGCTGAAGTTAAAGGACAGAGGAGCAAGTTTAAATTGCCAGGAGCTGAGGTTAAACTCCCAGCAGCCCCGAAAAGTGATATCCAACTTGGAAAAGCAGAAGTCTTGATCTCAGAAACCAAAGTGGAAGTTAAAAAACCTGAAGTGGAAATCAAAGCTTTGCAGACTGATGTTGAATTTAAAGGAAAAGGAAGCAAATTAAAAATGCCAAAGTTTGGAATTACAATGCCAAAAGTAAAAGGGCCTGAAATTGATTTAAGCTTCTCAAAGAAAGATGCAGATGTGACACTACCAGAGGAGAAAGCTGAAGTGAAGCTTCCTGAAGCTCCTCAAATTTCAATGGAAATAAAACCGCCTGAGTGTGAGGCAGAAGTAGGTGGACAAGGAAGCAAGTTTAAAGTGCCCAAGTTTGGAATATCAATGCCAAAAGTACAGGGGCCTGAAATAAATGTGAGTTTATCGAAGAAAGCTAAACAATCCAAATTACCAGAGGTTAAAACCCAGGTTAAACCCCCTGTAGCCCCAGAAATTGACGTAAATCTTGAAAAAGTTGACGTCTCAACCTCAGATGCAAAAATGGAACTTAAAAAACCTGAGATTAAGCCGTTTCAATCTGAAGGCAAAACTGACAGACAAGGAAGCACTTTCCAAATGCCAAAGTTTGGAATATCAGTGCCAAAAGTTGAAGGACCTGAAGTAGATATCAGCTTATCAAAGAGAGATGTCGACATCATACTACCAGAAGCCAAAGCAGATGTCAGTCTCCCTGATGTTGAACTGAAAGAACCTTCTTCTAAAGTGGAAATTATGGCTCCTAAGATTGAAGCTCAATTACACAGTGATAAGGGATCACCATCAAAATTTAAAATGCCAACATTTAAATTTCCCAAATTTGGAGTTACAACTGCAAATGTCAGTGTCTCAGTGCCTAAAGTTAAAGGACCTGAAATCGATTTAGGTTCATCGAAAAAAGATGTAGATGTGGCACTACCAGAAGTCAAAGTGGAAGGCAAGCTTCCTGACACAGAACTGAAAGGACCCTCAGCTGAAGTGGATATAAAAGCTCCCCAGATTGAGGCTATGACAAAGGATATCAAAGGATCACCATCAAAATTAAAAACACCATCAATGACATTTAATTTACCCAAATTTGGAGTTGGTACTCCCAGCATTACTGCAGAAGTGCCTAAGATGGAAAAAGATGTCGAGTTTGATGGAGGTGATGTAAAAATCCCTGAGGAAGTTCTCACAGTTGACATTGCAGCACCTAGCATTGACACTGAAGGCCCTTCAATAAATATCAAAACTACAGGAACTGAACATGAAGGAAAAGGGAGCAAGTTTAAAATGCCAAGTCTTGGTTTTTCTGTACCT
>JAPZDZ010000007.1:2504043-2524349 GCA_029783805.1 Acanthurus tennentii | reverse complement strand
AAGTTCTCACAGTTGACATTGCAGCACCTAGTATTGACACTGAAGGCCCTTCAATAGATATCAAAACTACAGGAACTAAACATGAAGGAAAAGGGAGCAAGTTTAAAATGCCAAGTCTTGGTTTTTCTGTACATGAAGTAAAACAGCCTGACATTGACTTGAGCTTATCAAAGAAAGATGTTGAAGTTAAACTCCCTGATATTAAATCAGATGAATCAACTGCTAATGTGGACATTAAAGCGCCTGGAATCGATGTCCAGACAAGTAATGTTGAAGAATCCCCATCGAAATTTAAAATGCCATCTTTCACATTTCCAAAATTTGGAGGAACTACTCCAAAGGTCAGCGCTGAAGTACCTGATGTGGACAAAGACCTCAAAGTGGATGGAACAAACCTTGATGTATCTAAAGAGGGAACCAAAGTAGATGTCACAGCACCCAGCATTGACACAAGCCTCTCTGTAGATGTCAAAGTTAAAGGAAGTAAACCTGAATTATCAGGAGGCAAGTTTAAAATGCCAAAGTTTGGAAAATCAGTGCCTACAGGTAAAGGCCCTGAAAGTGATCTAGGTATTTCAAAGAATGATGTAGATGTGGCACTCCCTGAAGTTAAAGCTGAAGTTAAACTGCCTAACATCAAAGTCAAAGAAACTAAAGATGAAATTTCAGTGCCAGATGCACCTTCACTTGAGGTTGAAGCTCAGCTGAAACAACGAAACTGGACATTTCCTAAATTCTCATTCTCAAGGACAGGAGGTAAAGGCACTGACGTTGATGTAAACCTTGAAACACCTAAAGTTGATGTTAAATTACCAGAGGCTAAAGCAGAAATTCGTCCAACCGATGTCAAAGTTCAAGGATCTTCAGGAACCATTTCAGTGGAGGAGCAACCTGCTGCAGAACTTGACGCAAACGTGAAAAAGCCTAAATTCTCACTACCCAGATTTTCTACATCAAAGACAAGTGTTAAAGAACCGGGAGTCAGTGCAGAGCCTCTACATGTGGATTCTTCACTTCCAGAAGGAAACGTTGATATTAAACAACCTGAAATAGAAATTAAAGCTCCTAAGATTGACACCAAACATGATGAACAAGAAGGCAAATTTAAATTTCCAAAGTTTGGGATTTCACTTTCAAAAACAAAAGGCCCAGAAGAAGATTTAAATGAACCACAGAAAAAGGTAGGCATCACACTGCCAGATGTTAAAGTAGAAGTTACGCATCCTAAAACTGTGGGTCAAAACGTTGATATTAAAACTGAAGCATCCAAAACAGCAATGACAGATGCTGAAATGCCAAAGACTGAGACTCAGAGTGAGGATCATGACTCTCCGAGTAAATTCAAAATGCCATTATTTAAAATGCCAAAGCTAAGTTTCTCTAGATCCAAACCAGAGGATGAATATGTCCCTGTTGAAACTGAATGCAAGGACAATCAGCTGGAAACCGAAGTTGAGCCAAAAGGAGAAACTAAATCACCAAAAACGACTTTGACATCCTTCGGTGAGATCCTCAAGAATATCGATGTTGAATTTGATGTTTCAAGCACAGATAAAGAGGAAAAAACTCTTGACGCCATGAAGGATGTTAAAGAAACAGAAGAACCAAGTGGAAAGCAGGTAGAGTCAAAGAAAAAGGAAACCGAGCAAGATACTACCAAAAGTCCTGAGAGGACGGGTTGGTTTAAATTTCCAAGGTTTGGACTGTCGTCCCCATCAGAACCTGCCAAGACAGCTGAAAAAGAAGAGCAAAAGGATGTAAAGAGCCCAGTAGGGGAAACAGTGGATGACGAGGTAAGCCCCACTTGTTCTGTCCAGTCATCAGACGCCTTTGCTGATATTAGCTCTGCCATGACAAGTGAGCATGTTGGTCTGTCCTTGTCTTCTCCCACCAAGGTAACTGTCAAATATTCTGATCCTTACACTGATATAGGGCTTGGAGAGATGCAAAGAAAGACCATTACATCAACCACAAGGACTGAGCTGATCTCAGTTGAGCCCAGCTTACCTGAGAAAATCACCATTCAGTCATCAGGAGTTTCATCTTCATCAGAAGACACACTCAGACTGGAATCTGGAAAAATACATGTCTTTACATCAAACATACAAGCAACCCCCGAAGCACAGCATGCCAAGTTACTTACTTCTATCCAAGTCCAGTCACTTGGAGGCATTCCCCTAAAATCAGAGGCTAGTGAAGCTGCACCGTGGACTGTCAAAGATTCACAAAGTGGCAAGAGAGCAGTCTTTGAGAGGCATTTAATAAGGGAAACATCAGGTGAAAGAAATGAAAGCAAAGAAACAATTGTTGTAACTAAACAAATAACACGTATGATTGACTCTTCTGAGCCCATCTCAGGTGAGACAGCTTCATCCATTCAACGACTAAAAGACTCAGTGCACTCAAAAAAAATGAGGTTCTTTGACGGAGCCGAAAAGTAAAATAACTTATCTAAATAATGTCTAAAGATACAATTTCCCATTGTACATCCACTGGGGTGGATGGGTTCAGAGTTTCATTGTCCATTAGTCGTGCAACAGAGGAGTGAGCAAAAAAAAAAGGTAGGCAACTGGAATAGACTGTTAAAAAGTTTAATTTGCCAGTCACAGGTAAGATGCTGACGTTGACCTGTAAAGATATAGATCACTATATTTAGCATTGACACTGTGGTAAAGTTGTTAATAAGCTGTGTAACTGAGTGCCCTTTAAGCAAATTATGATAGAGCTTCACCAAATATATTTGCATATTACAATACAAACTAAACTAAGCCATGTCCTTTGCTTATTAGAACTTGTAATAACTTTGTGGTTTGATAGTTTTTAATGCACAACCCTGATCCAACTAACTTGTGCTCTTATGTGTCGGATGATAAGCATTTGATTTAAAAACAGTTCATCTGAAGAAGACTTTTGCAAAAATCAATCAATGTTAATGACATTCCAAAATATGTTTACAACAATTTCCTTGCAAAGTTGTCAGCAAAGAACACCTCACATAAAATAATGGAATATATTACAAAAAATGAATATGTTAATGTATCACCAAGATATACCTATTGCTGTATAGCTATCATGTAAAGAAACAATAGTAATGCAAAGCTGAACTGAAATGCTTACAATACATCAAACACAGCAAGTGTCCTGCTGCAGCTATATTTTTTATTAATATTTTGCTTAGAATCTAAATTGCTACAATAAAATATATATCAACAGAATGTTCTCTTTCAATATTACTGTATAAAGTGGGAATATTGAACTGGCTGTGTAAATAGCTGTTAATGATCTCTGGAGTTTTATCTGAATACTGTTCCTCTAAATAAACATGTTTGCAAAGTTCTATTCAATAAATAAATATTATTATATGCAAACATGTGGCCAAAATTGATGATGAGCTATGTTTGTTAATCAAGAACAGTGAGTATCAGACCTGTTTATTTTGTGGCCTAAATCCAAATAATGAGTATTTTTTTTCTGTTTAATGTGTTTCATTTTATTTACTAATAGGATTTTACTTACTGATATGAGTAAAAATTTGTGAAACTTAAGTTCAACAAATTTAATATCATCACACTTTTTTGAGCTATTAAATAGAGCTATATTTGCACACTAGATGGAGACAGAGCTCACAAATGCATTTATTCTATCATTGTATTGTTAAAATAAAATTATCGGGTCAACAGAAATAGCAAATATCACTTTAACACAAAGTTAATTTTCCCTGTGCTAACGTTAGCTTAACTACAAAATAGCAGCATATTTTCTTGCTAAGCTGTTTGATAATTGGCATTTTGTTACCGTCTTGACTTAGCTAAAATGGTAAAACATGAATACCAGAGGCCAATAAAAAGAGAATCATTCGAGAAGAGATTATAAAGTACGAAACGTTAACGTTAACGTTACCTGAAAAGAGCAGCTAACTGCTAACAACATTTGCATATTTAAAAATCATCAACGGCTGCTCTTCAACTCTGATTAGATGCTGCCTTCAGGTGATCCTCGTAAATTCTTACTCCCAAGATAACAGTTTTACAGCCGGTTTTAGGCGTGAAATTTAAGTTTTCTGATGGTTTGTTTATTTATCTAAAACTTAATCGATCAAGAGGATCGACCTGCCAATACGCCGGTATTTGAGTATTTTTGTACAGAAAGGAATTGGTCCAATCTCAGTTTTTCATGACTTTGTGAAACGAGCTTGTGAAATTTAAACAGTTCGGTGACCAGCTTGTTAGAAGAGTGACTAATCTGTAAAAAAAATATATATATATATATTGATAACCTCGCTTGCACTCATAAACTACTCAACTAAAAAGGAACCCAACAATTCCCTAAACTAGACCTGCACGCATCAAGTAAATACTGTGAAAGGAGCAACATGGCTACATGGTAATTGCTCTATATATGGTAAAATACTTTCAGAGAACACATTAAAAATGTAATAAGTGTATCACAGGCATAAGCAAATGTTACTGATAACTAGATTAAAAAAGAGGCAACAGGACAAACTGTCCAAAACGCTTATACTTAAATCAAAACATTTGCATTGGGTCTGATATTAATCATCCAAAATATTGTGCACAAAAGTACATGTGCAGGGGAATCCACATGTTTTGTTTTTTTTTTCGTTTAATCTAAATACAGTACCCGGGACCCACTTTTATCTCTTGTAATCCCGGCGTTTTCGACAGTCTTTGAAGGCAGCACCGGTGAGCTCGACTGCGCATTCTCCAAACACTTTAATGCGAGCGGCAACTTCAGCCTCGCGCGCCCCGCCGCCTGTCGCCCACAACAGCCCGCATCATCATCACCATCATCACCACCATCATCATCCTCATCAGCATCAGCAGCAACAGCATCAGTGTGATGAAGCAGCGGCGGACGGAGACCTTCATGCTCTGAGACACTGGATCAGCCCGCAGACAGGTACGGAGCTTTTATCCGCCTTTTTTAAACCACTCTGGAAACAATCAGACAAACGTTTCTTCATGTCAAACACTAAACTACAAGCTGCTTTATTTATTTTTTTTTATTTTTATTTTTTATAAAAGTAACTGAATGAATGTTGGGGTTAATAATTTAAATTGTGCTTTAGAGATTAAGGGGAAAAAATCATTAAACCTGCTTCACCTTATAGATTTTCTGCACTGATGATGCTCAGTGTGTGGGACTGTGGGCAGAAAGCGCTGATCAGCCTGCGTGGTGTGTTTAAGTGTAGGTGTATCAGAGGCTGTGTTCTGTTCACCGGTATTTAAAATCTATTAATAGATCCGCTACCTGCAGTAAATTGACTACCTGTTGTGTGCCATGCAGGTAAAGCAGCGCTCCAAACCTGCACAGCATGCACATTAAATTTATCATAACCGACATACATTCAAATAAGTTTAAGTGCCATTAAAACATCAGTTTAGTGCATCTGAGTAAAAAAAAAAAAAAGAACAGGAAATGTGAATTAGGGCGACAAATATGGGAGAAATCAATCTAAAATGCACGAAAAACTGAGCAGTGGAACATTTCAGATGGTCCATGTATATTAAAATGCCCACCACTAAGTTTCTGTGCCCCCAACACATCAGCTTCAGTACATATGAGCCAAAATAGAACAGGAAATAAGAATTAGGGCGACAAACACAGGAGAAATCTAACTAAAGTGCAAGAACAAACAGAGCAGTGGAACATGTCAGAGGGCTGTATGGTAAGTACAGAAAAATATTTCTATATTTGGCAATGGACTGATTTTTTTTTCATGTCCTTGGGCTGTAAAAACTTACTGGATTTTTCTGAGAATGCTGCATTTGAGGAGGTGGTGTTGCTACTGGCTCTGATTTAGTATAAATGGAGAAAAAAAAATGTTAAAGTGCTGATAAGAGGAGAGAGAGAGAGAAAGAGAGAGAAGAGCAGCCATTCCAGCAGCAATATCCAATATCTGCAAAAAAAAAAAAGAAATAGTGAAATTTGTGTAATTGTTGATCATTCTTGGAGGAACCCAGTTCTGTGAACCACTGTTCCTTTAACTGGACATTCTCCACCATGATGAATCTCATGACAGACAGAGGAGAGGAGGAATTTTAATCCGTGAGGTCACACCAGATGCACATCTTTCATCCGAAAAGCAAACAGTAAGGATGGAGAATGAGACACTGGCTGCAAGCAGAATTATTCTTGGGAGATTTGGGTGTGTTTCAAGTAGGAATCTGATTTACTTATAATAATAAAAAAAACTTGTAGATGGAAGAATCTGGATTCAAACTCAAGTCTGCAGCTGAATGATGCTGCAATACATGGAGCTTCTCTATGAGGTTTGGTTTGTGCACTTTTTTTTAGGCCTGCAACAGATGCCAAGTCCATAAAATCAGAAAATGGAGAAAAATGTTAAAGTGTCTTAAAATGTCTTTAAGTAGTTTGTCTGAATGAACAAGCAGTCCAAAATCCGATCATGTTCATGTATTAATATCAACAAAAGAAAGAAAATAAGCAACTCTGTACAACTGAGAAAGTCATTTTCATTTGAAAATGTCTCAAAAATGAACCTTTAATCAAACTCTCTGCTCAAAGTTTTTTTGTTTGTTTTATTTTCTATTATTCTTCTGTCTTTTTGACTTCTTATTTTTTAAGGTTATTAAAGAGCTTTTGTTGTTAATTTTTAAAAAGCTATGGATTACAAACAGGATAGAAAATAATGATGAGTTCTAAAACAAAGATTCGTTACTCTATTAGCCAATCAGTGAAGAGATAACTAGTTATAGTTTTGGTATCTGATTTGATTTGAGTAATCAATTTTTAAGTTAAAAACTCAACAATTTGCTGTTGCGTATTGTGAAATGTCAAGATTGCTTTTATCTCCTCCTTACATCAATATCAGTGCAATATATTGTAGTTTTTTTTACTGTTAATAACAAAAAATAGCAGTTTAAAGACACTGATTGGATTGTTGAAGTGATGCAATGTAAAAAATATAGATGCACATGAACTTTACATAGGTGCAACTTTAAGTTACATGTACGTTGCCTGAATATTTAAACTGTATAAACTTTAAACTTCTACTCCACCATATTTTAGAGAAAATTACAGTATTTTCAAAAGTATCTGACAGTCATCGTTAAAATTCACACATGAAGATTGAAAATACAAAACACAGAATCAGTTTATATAATATGACAGTAAGTTATAGACTAAATTACTCTAAAGTATATTAAATAGTTAATAGTATCTCCATTTCTAACAGATTCAACATGAAATGCAGCTCACACAGTATTTTATCAGTATTAATAATACATTAATGACATATGACATCCTAACTTTCATTTTGCTGCACATTGAGTACTTTTACCTTTTAAACTTGAGGAATATTTTGCTGATAACATTTACTTTAAGGTTTAGCTTCAGTCCTCATGTTTAAAAATTTTTGTTCTTTTTCTTAATCTCACACCATCCAAATTACCAACCATGAGATCTTCACTCAGGTGGAATTTACTCTAACATGTCTATGAATCAATTCAAAATGGCTCCAGGCTGAAAACTGAGTTGAAACACCAGTTGAAACACCTAATGCTTCATCTTTAACCAGCTGAAAATGTAAAGTGCCTTAACATTTCATCTCTCTGCTGAGGCAGAAGTGAAGCGGCGTCCTGCGGAGTAAACAGGCAGACATTAACACATGGATAACCTCTTTCAGACTTAATGAGTCAAGTAAGAAATTATTATTCAGCTTGAGAGAAGAAAGAAAAAAAAATATAATAAGAGCATCCAGGAGCGTCACGCCTGGAATCAACATTTTAAAATTCTTGCATCTGTTACGCTTCGCATCACCTCAGAGATAAAAGGCAGAACCACAAAGAACCATGATGAGGCTGGATTCACGTGCAGAGATCCACGGGCCTCTTCAGATGCCACCTCCGGAGCATCCGGAGCACTCCGGACCGGAGTGACCGCACAGACTCCCTCCGGAGGGGAAACAATGCGAGCCTCTGATGAGGAATAAAAAGGCCGTATTGTCTCAGTGCTGCCATGACGAAAGGGCAGGGTTTCACACACACGAGTCTCACAACAACACAACCCCGTCCTGATGGCGCTAATTGCTGTGTAACGGCACACATGAATAACCCCCCTAAAATCAGCCCTCGGCCTCGTCCGCTCCGGCAAAGTGCACCACTCAGACAATCAGAGGCATACAATCTCAACCGCTCGTCCCCATGGCAACAGCAACTGCCGGTGTGATTGTATGGAAAGTGGTGTTTCTGATAACTTGTCACATTTAAGGCAGCTTTCGACTGCGGAGCGGAAGACAATGACTGTAGACTTTTATCACAAGTGTCAGTCCGACGTTGTTCTGCTTTTTATTTTTTAGGTGAGTGATGATGCACAGCCAGGTGTTCTGATCCCAAAAGGTGAATTATAGTATGATGTTGCATCGTTACGGAATCCCATTTGTATAAATTGCATCTTAAAGATGCGTTTAGAAGATAGTAAAATGTGTTACCACATATTTGTGTTACATTTTTACATGTTATTGCTACAAAACTTAACCTATTAATGTGTTTTTTCTTGCTGTGCCCAATGAAACATCTTAAATCAAGATTAAGAGGAGTGTTGCATCACTGAAGTCAAATAACAACACAAGGTAGCATGTTGTGCATTGATTCCTAATGTGAGCATTTACACACTCCTTTATGTAACTACACTGGCACCTACATACACTGCAAAGGAAATTATATGTATGAAATATAAGCTTGAGTCCTTTTCTAACACCCCTATTAAACGAGAATGGTACAACCCGTTGTCTGTAACAGGTGTTTGCATGTTTAGACACCAAAGTGTAACATGAAGACGTGTATACATTCTATATCACACAAATTTCAGCGAGTAACATCTATATAGGGATTGTCTAAGATGTTATAAGGCTATAATAAGATTTTTTTTTTATAAAAAGGTATCAAGTGGTCAATTTGCTTGTTTGTAGTGATGAAACTTCAGCGAATAACTAGCTGAATCTGCAGCTTTTCTCAGCTTTACAGAGTTTTATACTGAGCTTCAGTTCATTGTTTTATAAGACCAGACACAACTTTTCTAAATATCTTGATTTGTTTCCACAGCAGGCAGCTGTTCCAGATTAAAAATTCTCAAAACACACAGACACAGTTAGCCTTTCTCTGGTGAATACAGTGGATTATTATTAAAGAGACGGATATTTTCATTAGGAATTTGTAGGCGGAGACAAGAATAGCTTAAATAGAGTAAATATTTGGACTTATTTTAATCAGATTGACACAAACGAGACTCCATATGGATTATAATGTTTCTCGATAGCTGCTGAATATGTAAATATGGAACTGTTTGGGAATAAGTTCAACAAATGTGAAAAAGTGATTGCACTCTGTGAATTTTGTCCTCTCAATTGGGTTTGTGTCGCCCCCAGGTGGCCAAGAAAAATTTGTTTGAAGTTTTTAAAGCAACAGTTCCCTCAAAAGTAAATAATACATATTTTTTACATCTTTTTTTATCTATTCTTTACATCTTTACATATTTTTCCATCTTACCTGTTTCACTGCTGGTTGATCTAGATAGTTTTGGGTTGTATTTTTAAATTTTTAAGCTGCAAAAACGTTTGCTTTTTCTTCTATATAATTGAACTAGAAAGCGGTTGACTTGAGGTGCTCAGAGCCTCAAAAAGAAATCCATTTAGAAAACTCAACAGTGATGTTTTTTTCCGTAAAACATGACCCACTTACTCCAGATTATCTACAAAACCTTGTTGTGAACCGATTTTATGCAAAAACTAACATTCAACTATCACATCGGCCAACTTAAACGCCAAAGAAATGAGAGAAGTGACAGTATTTTGATCAGTGATCAACAGAGTGTGTGTGTGTGTGTGTGTGTGTGTGTGTGTGTGTGTGTGTGTGTGTTTTCCTCCAGGATGACTGAGGTGATGAACTCTTTGGAACCAAGTACGGAGGACTTCAGCGGGGGCGGAGCCGCAGCAGATCAGGGCGCAGTATCCTTCCAGGTGTGTGTGTGTGTGTGTGAATGTGTTTAGATTATGTCAAAGTGGTGCGGTTTAATTCCTGCAGAAAGCATACAGCGGTGAGTCACAGGAGTGATGAGCAAGACTAAAATGTGGGTTGACGCGATGAAGGTCATTTGTTGGACTCAGTCCTGCTGGGAACAAATGCTGTGAGTCTTATCCAGCTGTGCTGAAAGGACAAGTGGGTTATCTTCTACGGCTGCGTGATCTATTTTCTAAATATAATGTATCATCGTGAAGTGTTAAAGTGATCACTCAAGCCTTATAATATAATTATATATATAATAAACTCCCGATTTCTCTCTGTGCTGCTTATGTTTTTTAAGCTTTTCAGCCTGATTTCAACTTAAAGGAACTTTGAATGTTAAAATGGGAAAATTATGATTAAAAAATGATTCCCTGCAGACTTTTCCTTGGAGATTTGAAGGCCAGGAGATGAAGGAATCTAGGTAAACTGGGATTAACTTGGCTGAAGTTTCTTATTGGAGAAGTCAGGAACTGAAATCAGCACTGAAGAATCACAATTTGCAAATAGTTGCTTTAGTTTCTCCGTACAAAGCAAACAAGAATGTTCATTTATGATAAAATTAAATTAGATAATAGAGAAGATAGATCAAAAGCACTGGCACATTTGTTAGAGATCAAAGTAACAAATCAAGGACGCCATCTTCTTAAATCTGGCTGCTAATCCTTCATCTCTGACACACAGTTTTAATCCTTTTACAGCATTGTTGTTCATTCACACGTGTTGTGACTAATGATGCTCTTATCCGCCCGAATAAGACAACCCTTCAGTTAACCTTACATAAGCGTCAAAACAGATCTTCCCAGATACCCATGAAAGGTATCCGAAGTTGTCCAAGAGACTTCCGTCCATTGTGGTCGAGCCTACGGACGGAACTGAGGTGGAGAGCGGCGAACTTCGTTGGCCACCGGACGAACCGGGCTCTCCGGACGCCCAAGCTGAGAGGAAGTGCGTCGGAGCGGCAGAACAAACTGCAGGTGAGGACGAATGTTCGTGTTTCCTCCGGTCTGGAGTGTCAGTTAAAACATTATTTCCTTTTTTTTCTTGTCAAGAAGGTCACAACATAATGAATCGACATTATTTTATTATCGTTTACTCTATTAATTTGTTCTCTTTTTATTTATTTGACTTAAAAATAAATATATCTCATTGGTTAATTATAAAGAATTCATCTGAGAGGCGTAGAGGGGAAATGTTCATTAGCATCTGAAAATTAGTCTTTTTGTATGAAGCTTTGATCCAAAAGGTTTGGAAATGCTGGTTTAATTTTTTTTAAGATTTTAATTATGTAAGTTTATCTCAAGTTTTATGTAAGAGTTTAACCTGTAAAGAAACTAGTAACTATAACTCTCAAATAAATGTAGAGGAGTAAAAAGAAATATGTTCCCCTTTGAAATGCACTGGAGCATTAGGTTTCAAAAAATGGAAAAAACAGTTAGGTACAAGTACTTTAAACTGACAATGCTACTTTATTAAATGTATTTAGTTACTTTTCACCACTGGCTGGTCCTACCAGCTGATTGCACAGTGTTACAGTGTTTTGAACGCCTCTCCAACACGAGGAGCTGATGGACATCAAACGCCTCTTTATCACCATAAAAGGTTATTTCCTGTGATGACTTCCTGTTGTCGTCTCTTTATGCTAATGAGGCACGTTACACTCGGTCTCGCCTGACCAAATGAACCGAACAAAAGGAGGAAAACACTCGGTGATGTGCTGATGTACTGTTGCTTAACATTTTCCTCAGAAGTGTGATAATATGCATCATTGAGTTGAAAATAGAAAATGCAGCGTTGAGTCAGCCGGATCATTTGGCTCTTGAACAGAGCGCTGCCAGAGTCATACAACTTAGAATAAATGCAATTTTTTTTTTTCCACCTAGAATGAATCATTAGAGGGGAACACATTTTTCACCTGAACCAGTGTGGATCTGCATCTGTCTGCCTCCGGTCGGCTCGTTCCATTGACTTTATTAGCATTCATGCTGCTCTAAGTACCACTCAACGTGAAAAGCCACTGAAAAGCAGCGGCAGCATTCACCAAAATGTAGTTTTGTGGCCCACACAGCTGTTAGAGAATATTATTCCAGTCGACTCCAGACATTTGTGCTTCATTTCAACATGCTGTCACAAAGCCACCGTGATGTCGCCAATTGGTTTGAGTAGTTTTGAGGCCACGAGTTCGACATTTTTATGTTGCCATCTTGTTTTTTTTTTTGGAAACAGAATCGATCGTATGTGGACAAGTTGAAGCTACTTATTGCTACCAATGACGCTGTGATGCCTAACAGACAGCTCGAGGCTAAAGTGATGCCCTCAATGATGCTCAACTTCTTATTTTGTTTTAATTTAATCTTTATTTAGCCAGGAAGCCCCCACTGATGTACAAGATCTGTTCTTCCAGGGTGCCAGTATAGTACTTTTACATTAAAATAAATTTCATATGTTAGAACACAAACAACACATAAAAGCATAAAAACCAACACAGGGAGAGTGTGAAATAAGCGAGACATACAGGCCACATCAACAGTGTCGATAACAAATAACATCAAGGTCAGTGATTATGTAAAACATAAAGCTTGTTTCCATCAGGGACGTTTGCAAAGGACCTCTAAATGTGTTAAAAGAAAGGAGTGTCTCTAAAGTAATGCAGGTCATTTCATGCCCATGGTGCATGAAAAGAGAGAACGGTTTTATCTTTCCGCCTTTGTATAATTTAATGAGTGAGTTACATAAAAATTCACTCCTGTTAGGTTGTCACGAAAAGAAAATGAGCTAAAGGAACCAGAACTGTGCTTTGTATTAGACTATAAACATGTTTATTTTGCTTTAAAGTTGGATATACATATAATACAGGGCTCTATGGGAATTGACTCTCTTTTAGAGCCAACCTCAAGTGGCCGTTTAAGGAACTGCAGTTTTTTGGCTTTATTTTTCAGCCACTCCCCAAATATCTGCAAAACTTAAGACTTTCCTCTCTGCCTCAGCTGTACGGTGTGTTTACTGCCAATTTGTAAATGTCATTATGTAAAATAATAAACTTAAACAGACTCTGTGCATAATAAAGCTTAAAATCTTACCTTTATACATGTAAAACATTAGTTTGTTAGCATTGTCATTAAAAAGTAGAATGCTAATGTTAGCATTTAGGTTGGAGCGACAACGTGCTACAGAAACACATCACACAGCTGTTAGCATTAGCGTGGACAGTAAAGTTTGTCATTATGTTGTTGAATGTACAGACTATCATACTATGAGTGATTTCAAAGTAACTGCAGGGGTAGTTTGATCTGGGAAAAGCTTCAAATTCAGCTTTTCATCCTGTTCATTCCCTCATTTTTTGTGTATTTGCAGAAACAAAGCAGTGAAATGAATCCAAGTAAGCTCTAATTTGAAAGATTTGGGATTAATCCAGTGACTCTGTTCATTCTTCCAGACGACGAACCGTTGAATGTCGGCGGGGACGAGGAGGCTTCTGCTGCAGAGATGCAGGACTGAACAAACTCTCCTCCTGTGAATCCACTGTTACTGTGAGTGTGTCCAGACTTGGATGAATGAAAAATGAGTCAAATAGAAGAGCAAATTGCATTGATGGAAGGATTATAGAGACACAGGAGGAAGGTAGAAAGACAGATTCCCAAACCCCAGCTCGCGGGCTTGAAGCCAGAGTCTCGTTGCCACCTTCTTTAATAAATTTACAGAAGGTGTCTATCTTTTTTTTTCGTGTCCTCATCTTCGCTGACGAAGGCGTTTGTTCTGACACATGTAAGATAATGAAGATGATTGAAGGGACCAAGTTGTCAGCCTGAACCTTTTTTTTTTCCAGCTTGTACTCGCCTTCTGGCTGTTTTCTTTTCTATGAGAAACTGTCTGCCTAGAAATGAACAAAATATACTTTAACTCTCGGCAGCAGGCGTGTTTTTAATGTCACAATTTAAAGATTTAATCTCCAGAGTAAGGGTCTCACTGTCCGATATGACTGTTCTGATATAAATATAGATTTTTTTCTTCTGATGAATTAAAGTTTCTCTCTCTGGCTCCAAGCCCTCGCTGTCCAGACTCCCACAACATCACATCTGGTCTGTACAGATGTTTCTAAATGCTGTCTTAAGTATTTAGCTCATGTGTGCCATACTACTACTACTACTACTACTTCTGGTAGCTACTGTATTTTGTGCACAGTTTTTACATTCACTCCAGATGTAAATTACGTCACTGTTTGTTCGCTGACTGCTGTAGTTTGGTGATCTTGGTTTCACTTTGTAATAATAGCTACGATGTTTTAAAGAGCAGTATTTGATTGAGAAAGCCTTCATCACTTTATTCGATGTTATTACGATACATTCTTTATTATATTATAGTATGTAAGCTTTGTCTTCATACGCTAGGTGTTAAAGGGAATGTAATCTTGTTCTGTTTTACTTAAGATATTGGAGCAATATGTTCACAGGAATTTAAAGGAAGTCCATTTTGTTACAGAGAACAGAAGTAAAAAGAAACAACCAGTATATTTTAGACGTGTGTCGCTTGTCACAGACATGATATTTTTTAAAATACTGGAAGCCTAAATTATTGCACAATAATAAACCTTTTCAAAATTCTTAAGATGTTCCATAATTTATTGTCTCTTTGGGATGTTCTGGTGAAAGAAAAGGTTAGGTTTTTAAGAGTCCTAAGTTTAAAAGTCTGTGGTGCCTCATCACAGTAATGGATGAAATACTCAAATCTTTTACTGACACAAAAAAATCACTTTTCTTCAGTTTAAAAATACTCTGTTTAACTAAAATCCTGCTTTCTTATTTTAGTTGAAGTACAGGCAGAATACAGAGAATTATGCCATAAGATTGCAAATAGTGATGCATTTATGTGTTTATCACTTCAATGCTGCAGCTGCTGAAGCTGAAGCTCATTTCAGCTATTATACATATTGCTGGGTAGCTTACAGTAACTACATAACACATCTTTGCTTATTAGTTAATTATATTTTGCATCAATAATCCAAATTTGCAAAGTAGCTTCAGCTTAAAGGATGCTGCTCGGGTGCAGCGAGTGCAGAAAGATTGTGTTATAAAAATGTCTTGTTTCAGTAGTTATTTTATGAAACATCTTGCAGCCTCTGAAATTCATCTTGCAGCTCTTTTTGGGGTCCTGACCTCCATGCTTCAAAACACCAGTGGTGGAGAAAGTATTCAGATCCTTTGCTTAAAGCTCCGGTGTGTAGGATTTAGAGGGATCTATATGCAGAATATGGCATTTAACACTTAGAAGTATGTTTTTATTGGTACATAATTGCCTGATAATAAGAATTGTTGTGTTTTTATCGCTGTAGAATGAGCCTTTATATCTACAGGGCATCACCATGTTTCTACAGTAGCCCAGGAGGGACAAAGCAAACACTGGATCAAGTGCTTTTCTTATTTTTCAGTTTTATTCTGTCACGTGAAACCTCAATGGCTGGATGCCACTAATTTCTACACACTGGACCTTTAATTTGAAAAATAACTAGTAACTAAACTGTTCAATAATTGTGGTGAAGTAAAAAATACAATATTTTACTCTGAGTTATAGTCGAGTAGACATAAAAGTGGTATGAGAAGAAAAAGCTCAAGTAAAATATCTCAAACTCATACTTGAGTACTTGAGTAAATACCTGTTTAATAGCTTTAGTACACTGAATAAAACCACCCACTAAATAAATGGACAATCATTGACTTATAAGACTGATAAAAAGAAACACTAACCAGATGTGAGGATATAAATCTTGGAAAATAAAGGAAGCTGTCCTGTGGGATTTGCAGCTCTGCAGTATTCCTCTTCCTCCTGTTCCTCCTCTTCCTCAGTGGAGGACATTCAGGTGTGTTTTTCCTCCTCTGAGCTGCGCCGTGAATCCAAACTCTGCTCTTATTTTAGTCTCTGATTTATGTTTCTTGCCTCATTTTTATTCAAGGTAACAAAACCCAACATCTGCTGAACCCACTGCTGTGTTTCACTGAATGGGAAGCGTCTGCCTGCATTATTATCCTTTAATACACCAAATCCAAATCTCTAAAGTTGTGTCTTCTGTAATTTTAATATCAGCTGAAAACTGATTTCACACCAAATGTGAGATATCTGTTTGTTTTGACACTATTTTGCATATCTTTGCTTCTGATTTGATCCAAGATTTAACTGGAAAATTTGTTAAAAATTGTAGAATTTTTGGTTTCATGTCCATATTTTTCATTAGAATCATCAAACAGTGTTTAAGTTACAGCTGCTACAAAGAGTTTTACCAAAACTAAGAACACGGAAATGCTGCTGTGAACTGATATGCTCTTCCACAGATGTTTCTGTATTAATTAAAGCTTTTTTATCTCTGTTTTTAGAGTTACTGTCTCATAAAACATGCAAACTGGCTCAGCATAATCTTTGCGTTAAAGATCAGTGGATTTATTGGTAAGCCAGTAGCAACTTTGATAATCACCTAAAAGTCATTTATCAAGAAAAATGCAAATATTTTATTATTTTTCTCTAATGTATATAATAATTGACTGAGTATTTAAAGTTCTTGAGCAAAATAAGCAATTTAAAGATGTCACCCTCAGTTTTGATGTATATTTTTCTATGTTTTCTGACATTTTAGTGACAGAATTAATAATTAAAACCCACATGCTGCGTCACAGGTTAACTACATTGAATTCAGTACAAGACGGGCTCAAAGGGGTCTTTTTTTGAAAAATGCAATAACTTCAAATTTAACCACTGAGACAATACAAATAGTTTTAAACTTGTCGAACGCATTAAGGGAGGAAAATTAAAACAGTTTAAGAAAACAAAAGTTGAACAAGAATTAATGAAAATTCTATAATTATCAGTATCTTTTAGTTTTAAGTGTTTCAGTCTCTTCTCGTTTTTCTTCCCTCCGTCTTGTATAAACACACTCAGACGAGCAGCCGACACGCGCCGCGCTCCCACATACACTTTGATAGCTTGTTGAGGCTGATATACTGTTAAAGGTCAGACTGGTGTCTTGATCCAGACAGCGAGATGGATGGCGGTATCTCCATCTGATCTCCTTTCATGCATCGTTCGCTCTCTGGATCTGACCTTTCGGATGACAACCTTGTGAAGAGCACTTCATCGGAGCAAGTGGGGTCACTCCTGGGAAAATGAAGGGCTGCGGGGAGCGAGGCTGCGAGGGGGGGAAAACTCAGTGTCAATTATCTCTCAAATGTCACAAGCTGTTTTTCAGAGGAAGGAAGACTCATCTCTCCTCTTAAGGATGGCACTCACACACACACACACTCACACACACACACACACTTACACTCAGACTGTCATATTTTTCAGATAATTCTCGCAAAGGTGGGAGCTTTTAACATTTGCTGCTGCAGCGCCGCAATCAGTAAAACATCTTCACAGATTTGGACAACAAGATTCACTGATGCTGCACTTAAATACCAACAGATATCTGCTCTTAATCACAAGATTACATATATATTATATGGACCTGCTTGTATCTGATGGCAGTTTCAGCCTGTTTACCACTTTGGTCCAGATTAAAACATCTCAACATGTGCTGGATTGTGTGCCAAAGTTTCACATATCTGATGAAAAAGGTCTTTAAAATAGATATTTTTATATTTTGAATTGATTTTTTACTTTGATTTGTGACTGAACATTTGTTAAACCTAGATGATTCTCATCAGTCTTGGCTGTAGTTTGTTTTTAGTGCTAATTAGCTAAGGTTAGCATGCTAAATTACTTGACAAAGACAGTGAACATGGTTAAAATAAAACCTTCCTGAAATCAGCATGTCCAGCCTGCTAACATGCTCAGTGTGTCTGCTCTCTGTAAGAGGAGTTAAAAAGTACATTTTTCTAAAAAAAAAAAAAAGTTAACCAAATCTGAGGAATTTCTGTTTTTTGAAGAAAATTTTGGTGATTTTGTCATTTTTGTCAATATAAGCGAGGAAGTTTATACAAAGCAGTACTGTCTGATATGTTGTTTCACATGTTCAATTCATACATAATACATAACCTTTAAAAAACAGTTGCCATAACCTTATATATATATAATAATATAACCTTATATATAATGTTATATACCTATAACCTGATATAACTAAATATATATATTTATATATATATATTATATAACTCCTGTGCAATCATTACTTCTATCCTTCAATCTATCATGTCTTTTTCTTCACCGTCCTCTTTTATTTCTTTTCCCCTACTTCTATTTTTTCTTCTTCATTTCTTCTTTACTGCTTATTTTGGTCCTTCAATCCTTTACTTTTAACTGTTTCCTTTCTTGTTCTTCTTAAGTTCTTTTTCCTCTCCACTTTACTCCTTATTGTCTTTTTTCTTTTTCATAACAGTTTATTTTCTCATTTTTCCTTCTCCCACCTTCTGCTGTTTCTCTTTTCTCGTCCCTCCTATTTTCTTACTTTGTTCGATTCTTCTACCTGTCCTTCTTCCCATTCCTCTCAGGTGTCTGACAGCATGAAACAGGTGACTTGAAGTTTTCACTTGTCAAAATATCAAGAGACTTTTTGTTTTGTTTTGTATTTTACTGCATCAAATCTCCGAATCAAACTCAACATTTTGCCTTGATGTGAACCGGCTCAACCTGAGTAAATAACCATTATTCCTCTGTGCTGCATCTCCTCCATCTCCTCTCCTGTTTCATTATGTAGAATTCATTCATGTTCAGTCCAGAACAAAGACCATACGGTCCACGCCAGCGGCCACTTGTAAATCTGTGTATTTAAAAGTACCTTTTAACACAGCCATTAGAGCAGCTGAGTGTTGTGAGGGAGTTGTGTTTTGATGATGTCAAAGTGTGCTCTGCCAGGACTTTCATCTCCCACTCCCGCTGGCTTCAAACGGGTCTTTTAAATGAGTTCGTGATAGGCCGAGGTAACGCACACCCGCCCGCCGCCTGCAGCCCGACAGTCCCCTCGCAGCTGACGGCGGCTAGACTGCAGCTGTGATGTCAAATGTGACTTAGACGATGCAAAATGCAATCAACAGAGGCTGCAATTTAGAAAAATATTGTGTATATTCAAAAAAAGGTTCATTCTGCTGAACATTTTCATTGTTTTTTTGTGTGGCCTGAAAGTGAATGCATCTTTTTTGGGTCATGACATACTTCCCATAACCTAAAATGAAATTTAAATAAAAATAATAACAGCAAGAAAATAAAATAACAGTAGAAACAGAAGTAAGAATACTAACAATAACAATAATACAACAAATTTTATTTTACATCAATTTATTTCTGTTATGATGACAAATTAATATTTGCCTTTTGCTCAGTTTTTATTAGTTACTCATAAAAACAAGATTATTTTCATTTTAATTTATTTCAGTTTAAAACTTACCTTGTTTCACTAAGATTTTTGATTAGATAAATCTGTTTTTTTGTCAGAACAAAAATTGATTTTGTTTTCAACAAAGTAGCAAATTTTTTTGAAAAAACTCAAGTTTCATGACGTGAGATAAAGTGATGTGTCGTTTTTTAACAAGAGGAGTTAATAAATCCGGTCTGCTTCTGTCAAACAGCAACAAGATCCAACTTCCATCACCTTTAAAGTTAACTGATAAAAACTGTATTATTAATATATAATGTTTGTGTAATCTGTTGTGGTATTACAGGGATTAATGTGCCAGACTATGTTTGAAATGGTTGCAATGACTTTTAAATTCTTCTCCTTTATTCATATACATAAAAATATTACCCCAAAAAACAAAATAAACAGTAGCTTGTCAGTGAATTAGCTTAAGCTAAATGCCGGTTGGTGTTACCTTCATAGAGAGCTTTGCTAGCTGTTTCCTTCCGCCTCCAGTCTTTGTGCTAAGCTAAGCTAAGCTAAGCTAACTGGCTGCTGGTTGTAGCCACATATGTGACAAAAAGATAGAAAGCCAATGAGTATTTTTCCCATTTTTATCAAGAGCAAAATAAAAATTCCAAAACTTTAAACTGTGAAACTATAAATTAGCATCTTACAGTTTTGAAGTTAAATCTGAGTATCTTGTTTTATCTGTGTTTCAATAATGCTCTAGTTTTAATGATCATTTATTTGTTATTATATCACAGGGTTGCATAGAGAAACTGAAGTTGTAGTTCCTTTATGCAAGACAAGGAAACAGTTTCTTATAGTGGAGTTTGGAGAATAAATCTAACTTGAACAGAAGTTGCCCTGTTGTTTGTTAAAAACAGCTGCAGACACTTGTGTATCTTGTGGCAGACGGCAGCAAGATGGACATTATTCTGCTG